>CM036997.1:421820327-422135327 GCA_020854095.1 Dasyurus viverrinus | reverse complement strand
GTCATTAATGAATCTTATACTCTGAGATGAAAGCAAAATTAATCTTCTTGGATTAACTGATAGGATGTTTAAGTAGTGTTACTAGTAACTGGGAGGACATGGTAGTTTATACCATGATTGAACAGAATTGTTCTTGCAAAAACATTTAAGTCATCAATGTCTACTATCATTTGTAAAACTATGTAAAATATGAGGTGGTTATAAGAATTGTTTTAAAAGACTTCCCAAAAGGGATAGAAGATGAATAACTCAATTGCATTATTGTGGATTATATGGGAGCAAATTACTTTGCTAGCTTGGGAAAGATATCTAAAAACAGTATTTTATTTAATTTCATATTGGTATTTCCACATATAAATATTCTCGATAGTATTTTTTTCTATGTCCAAAGATAATGCTACTATTGTTAAGTTATTATTTTAAAAGTAAGATCCATATACTGTTTTCATAGGCAGTAAACATATGGACTCCCCTTTGATCTCTGTGGTGTTTGGGACTGTTATTTATAATATTAACTTTGAACACGTTAGTTGGCTTGTCATCATTGTTCAGAGTTATCACAAGGGCATTTTTGTCATTAGGCAAATACATCTTTTGCATCATGCATAGTTTACTCCACTTGATTTGATTGTTAACTTTAATTTAAAACTTTTAAAAAAGTTTAAAAGTATCCTTGGTTAATAACCAAATTAACAAAAAAACTTATGATCATCTCAATAGATGCAGAAAAAGCATTTGATAAAATCCAACATACTTTCCTACTAAAAACACTTGAGAGTATAGGAATAAATAGACTTTTCCTTAAAATAATTGGTAGCATCTTTTTAAAACCATCGGTAAGCATCATATGTAAAGGGGATAAACTGCAACCATTCCCAATAAGATCAGGAGTGAAACAAGGTTGCCCACTATCACCATTACTATTCAATATAGTTTTAGAAATGCTAGTTTTGGCAATAAGAGTTGAGAAAGAGATTAAAGGAATTAGAGTAGGTAATGAGAAAATCAAATTATCACTCTTTGCTGATGATATGATAGCATACTTAGAGAACCCCAGAGATTCTATTAAAAAGTTGTTCGAAATAATCCACCACTTTAGCAAAGTTGCAGGATACAAAATAAATCCACATAAGTAATCAGTTATCAGCATTCTTATATATCACTAACAAAATGCAACAGTCAGAGTTACAAAGAGAACTTCCATTTAAAGTAACTACTGATAGTATAAAATACTTAGGAATCTATCTGCCAAGGGAAAATCAGAAACTTTATGAGCAAAACAACAAACCACTTTCCACACAAATAAAGTCTGATCTAACCAAATGCAAAAATATTAAATGCTCTTGGATAGGGCGAGCCAATATAATAAAGATGACAATACTACCTAGACTAATCTATTTATTTAGTGCTATACCAATCAGATACCCCCCAAAAACTATTTTAATGACCTAGAAAAAATAACAACAAAGTTCATATGGAGAAACAAAAGGGCCAGAATTCCAAGGGAATTAATGAAAAAAAATCAAATGAAAGTGGCCTAGCTGTACCAAATCTAAAATTATATTATAAACCAGCAGTTACCAAAACAATTTGGTATTGGCTAAGGAATAGACTAGTTGATCAGTGGAATAGGTTAGATTCAAAGGACAAAACAGTCAATAACTTTAATATTCTAATGTTTGACAAACCCAAGGACCCCAGTTTTTTGGTATAAGAACTCAATGTTTGACAAAAATTGCTGGGAAAATTGGAAACTAGTATGGCAAAAACTAGGCATTGACCCACATTTAACACCATAAACCAAGATAAGGTCAAAATGGGTTCATGAGTTAGGCATAAAGAATAAGCTTATAAATAAATTAGAGGAACATAGGATAGTTTACTTCTCAGACCTGTGGAAGAGGAAGGAATTTATGACCAAAGAAGAACTAGAGATCATTACTGATCACAAAATAGAAAATTTTGATTATATCAAATTGAAAAGTTTTTGTACAAACAAAACTAATGCAGACAAGATTAGAAGGGAAGCAATAAACTGGGAAAACATTTTTACAGTCAAAGGTTCTTATAAAGGACTCATTTCCAAAATATATAATTGACTCTAATTTATAAGAAATCAAGGCATTCTCCTATTGATAAATGGTCAAAGGATATGAATAGACAATTCTCAGATGAAGAAATTGAAACTATTTCTAGATACATGAAAAGATGCTCCAAGTCATTATTAATCAGAGAAATGCAAATTAAGACAACTCTGAGATACCACTACACACCTGTCAGGTTGGCTAGAATGACAAGGAAAGATAATGTGGAATATTGAAGGGGATGTGGGAAAATAGGGACACTGATATATTGTTGGTGGAATTGTGAATACTTAATTCTGGCCATTCTGGAGAGCAATTTGGAACTATGTTCAAAAAGTTATCAAACTCTACATACTCTTTGATCCAGCAGTGTTACTACTGGGCTTCTATCTCAAAGAGATATTAAAGAAGGCAAAGGGACCTGTATGTGTAAGAATGTTTGTGGCAGTCCTCTTTGTAGTGGCCAGAAACTAGAAAGAGAATGGATGCCCATCAATTGGAGAATGGCTGAATAAATTGTGGTATATGAATATTATGGAATATTATTGTTCTGTAAGAAATGACCAACAGGATGATTTCAAAAAGGCCTGGAAAAACTTATAAGAACTGATGGTGAGTGAAATCAGTAGGACCAGGAGATCATTATATACTTCAACAACAATACTATGGGATGATCAATTCTGATGGACCTGGCCATTTTCAGCAAGGAAATCGACCAAAACACTTCCAATAGAGCTGTAATGAGTTGAACTAGCTACACCCAGCAAAAAAACTCTGGGAGACCACTAAGAACCATTACATAGAATTCCCAATCCCTCTATTTTTGTCCATCTGCATTTTTGATTTCCTTCACAGGTTAATTGTACACTGTTTCAGAGTTTGATTCTTTTGTATGGCAAAATAACTGTTTGAACATGTATACTTATTTTGTATTTAATTTATACTTTAACATGTTTAACATGTATTGGTTAACCTGCCATCTGGGGGAGGGGTTGGGGGAAAGGAGGGGAAAAATTGGAACAGAAGATTTGCCAATTGTCAATGCTATAAAATTACCCATGCATATAACTTGTAAATAAAAAAGATATAATATAAAAAAATATATATCCCTGGTCCAGTCTGCTAATAGGTTGAGCACAGAAAATTTGCAAATATAAAGACAAAAATGTAGTTGCTTAAATGTCTTTATTGTCTTGAATATTCTATATACCCATGTTTCTGTGCTTGGGTAAACTGGCTATCAAATGCAAAGTTGGCACTTTTGTATTTTTTCTCTTTTTCTGTCATTAAATTGTGCTCCAAAGAGGGATGGGATGTGGTTGAGTAGGTGCAATAAATTCAGCTCACTTATTTAATATCTCTGAGCCTCATTTGTGTAGTGAATCTATTGATGTAGATCAGTGGTAATAAATTCAAATAGAAAGGGAGCAACTAAATCATAAATAAAGATCCATGCAGGCTGCATATTGATTTAGAAAACTATAAATTAATATATGTTTTACTGCATATTTGTTTATTTTGTTAAATATTTTTCAATTACATTTTAATATAATTTTGGATCCAATCCGACTATGGATCATATGAAACCCACTGAGTACTTACTTGATGTCTCTGGCCTAGATGATTTCTAAAGAACCTTGCAGATTTTTAAATATGGGAACATATGATTGTCATACAGTGAATTTCATAAATGTATGGGGAATACATAAATAGCTAGATACATGAAAAAACACTTTAAATTCATGTACTACAAGTGAATAATCCATCTCTCTCCCATTAAATTTTTTGCTCACTGGCATCTTTGATATGGATATGTGAAAGATTTTATTCATTTTCACTTGCATTCATTGAAAGGATAAAAACAAAATGTCAAAAACAAATGTTTACAAAGAATCAAAGACAAAACTAAGATATAGTTCTGGCTAAATCATTAAACTATTTTGTGATTTTGTGTAACTTATTTCTTCTCTTTGGGGCCTCAATTTTCTTTTCTGACAGACAAATTCTGAAAATTTATACAAATGAATATGAATTTTTTAGGTATTTGTATTATAAAACAAGACATTTCAGAAAATACAGGAAATATAAAGACAAAAATTGACAAACTCTTGTTCTCAGGAAACATATCTTTTGGCAGGATACAACATGTAAATACATAAATGATTATATGAGTAGAGAAAGTGCTATAAACTAGATGAATCACAGAAAATTTCAATAGGAGGTAATATGTGATCTGAGCCCAGTAATCTTAAGTTGTATCCAGTAAACTACTTCATTTTATCCATGAGGAAACTGAGACCCAAAGAAGTTAATGGATTTGTTCAAGGTCATTCTTAAAACCTCTGTCTGCTTAACACATAGTTTCTAGGAATAACTATCATTTATTAGACCTTCAGTTTAACATAATATCTGAAACACAAAAGAGTCAGGAGCCTCATTTCTAAGAAGGATCTGGTTAATCTATGATATAATCCTTGTCACTGAGGAAAAATAAACGAGTCCACAAATACCCTCAGTTAGCTGGTTCATTAATGCATAAATATGTATTAAGCACCTACTTTGTGCTAGGCAATGTGCTAAAGCTCTGGAGACACAAAGAAAGGCAATGACAGTTTTTGCTCTCAAAGGATTTCATAGTCAAATGGGAGCAACAAAATACAAAGAACTATGAAAAAACAAGTTGTGTAAAGAATAAATAGGAAATAATCAGAAGGAAAGCTTTAGAAGTGAGACATTTGTAGAAACTTCCTGTAGAATTTGAAATTTTAGTTGGAAATTCAGAGAAACTGGAAGGCAGAGAAGCAGATGAAAAACATTCCAGGCTTGGTGGATTGCCATTAAACATAGTCAGTCAAGAGGTAGAGTGTTTTTAATACAAATATGTCTATCTATATTCATTTTACTTATTTTCATTCTTTTAGTTATTCGTGATCTATAGAATAGCTTCATGAGGAAATATAAAATAAAAGAAAAAAGCTATTTTATTTTAAGGTTTATTATTAAAGTCTAGGCATGAGTTAATAACACACACACACACACACACAGACACACACACACACACACACATATATATATATATATATATATATATATAAAAAACATGGTTAAATATATTTTTGTCTTAAAATAAGAAAAAAATCATGAAATTTAAGTGCATTTAAGAATTCTTTCATGTTTCATTGTGTAATAAAAAAGGCTGCATCTCATCGACCTGGTAAATTAAATCAAAAGAAATATTTAGAGAATAAAAAGAATAAAAAGCACTATCACAACTACAAATAGCTCAATTAATTTGGAGTATTAGTTCTTTAAAAATTATCTTGTGAAGATTACAATTACATGGTGTTATAATTATAGCACAGAGGTGGAAAACCTGATAACTTGTGTCTTTAGCTTTAGCAGGGAGGAAGGCAGATTCCATCTGTTCTTTGGCAAGTTTAAAGTTGAGGAAAACTGTACACATAAAAATTAAGGGAATCAGACAGGAGATGGATACATATGGAAGAGAACTAATTACTAAAGAAAGGAAGATTAAATTGGCTAAAACTTATTGGAACTAGAAATGAAAACACTCTAGCACTACACACAATAAAATTCACCAAGAGGAGCATTTAGAAGAACAGAGAATTGAAAGGTAAGATTTGTTGTTCTGTAGGAGCTTATTTCTAGTTACTTATTTGAAAAAAATAAGTTTTAAAAAGATTTAAAATTTAACTTAGAATCTTTTTTCATATGAATTCTAATTAATAACTCATTAAAATGATATTACTACAAATAGTTATTCTCATTGAAAACACACGTCCATATCATTCTTTTTGTGTGTTTTTTTCTTGTCATGAATCTTTTGGTTTCATGTAAGTGGATATAGAAAAGGCCTCAGAATGGGGAAGAAATAGTTTAACATTCTTCCTTTAATACATATGAGCTACTTGTCCTCTCAGGTCTGTAGGCAACTCTTTGTAGTTACACAATGATTGAAGATTTGTATTGCTACAGAAAATTTCCTCAGACAGAATTACATATGCCAAGGAAATCCCAGTTCTCATGCCCATTCCAATTTCAGGAAGTCAGTGATTCATCTCACCTTATGGGGGGAAATGCCAAAAGACATTTCTAAAAGCATTTGTTTTGTTCCCTCATTTAATATATCCCTGTTTGGAATTAATTTATTTGCCCATCAGACAAACAATTTTATCTAATTTTCATTTGTAACGAGCACCAGTCTCTGTGTGTGTTTGAGATGGGATGTTGTTGTTGTGAGGTTTGGCTGAATATTTTCTTTACTCTCCACTCCAAAACATAAGGACAGAAACAGATTGTATTTGGACCATTCTCCTCCCATTGGGAAGAATGGGAGTAGACTCTACTCTTCTTTAGAGACAAGGATTTCCTACAACTTCCTGTGTGAAACACTTCCTGGAGAAAAAAAGTTGGTGAAATGAAATCTTTTTTCAGATTGTTCTCATTTATTAAAGGTACTGTCACACCAATATTTTGATCCAAATCCTTCATTCCTTAGAATGAACCCTTTCTTCGTCTGTGAAATGAACTTTCTGTGCAATTAGCATCTATTTCACATTCTTACGTTAATACTCTGCAGGCACAGTTTTCAGCACATTACCTTCCCTTTGTTTTCCATCTTTCTTTTCTGTCACAGAGAGGTTTGAAAACTTCATCTTCTTGGTGTTCCACACCCTAACACCTACCTCTGAAATTACAGAAATCCAATTCATTCCTAGAGTGAAAGAAGATCTCTTCTTGTCTCTGAAGAAGAGTATAGTCTACTCCCATTCCTCCCAAATGGGAGAAGAATGGCCTAAAAGTAATCTGCTACTGGACTTCTGTTTTGGAAGCAGAGAGTAAAGAGAATATTCAGCCAAACCTCACCACCATCACCAACACCTCTGTACCCCCACCCCCACACAGACTGGTGTTAATTACAAATGAAATTTAAATAAAATTGTTTGTTTAATGTGCAAAAAAAATAATTCCTCACAGGAATAAATATTAGGATTCATAGCCACACTCTAGTTCTCCCACTGTTTTTAGAAAAAAATAGTTCCCTTCCCTGTTATATTCCTCCTTAATATTTGGAAATTTGTAGTCCCTTACAAAATCAAATACAATATATTTGGCATTTGGCATTATAATAAAAAATAATCAAAATAAACAATAACAGTTAATGAAATATCAGTTATTAACTCAAAATCTCAGATTATCACTAATGGACATCAATCAAAATAGATATACAATCAATAGTATATACAGGCCTCATTCAAAATATATAAAGAACTATGTCAAATTTATAAGAATACAAGTTATTCCTTAATTGATAAATGATCAAAGCATAGACAAACAATTCTCAGATGATTAAATTAAAGCCACTTCTAGTCATATGAAAAAAATGCATTTAATCACTACTAATTAGAGGAATGTAAATTAAAGCAACTCACACCTTTCAGACTGGCTAAGATGGCAAGAAAAGATAATGGTAAATGTTGAAGGGGATGTGGGAAAATTGGGACACATCCATTATAAGTGGAATTGTGAAATGATTCAACCATTCTGGAGAGCTATTTGCAACTATTGCCAAAGGGCTATCAAACTGTGCATACATTTGATTCCACAGTGTGTAGATATGTATTCCAAGGAAATCATAAAGGAGAGAATAGGACCCACATGTGCCAAAAAGTTCATAGTAGTTCTTTTTGTGGCAGCAAAGAATTGGAAAATGAATAGATACCTATTAATTGGGGAATGGCTGGACAAGTTATGTTATATGAAAACAATGGAATATTATTGTTCTATGAAAAATGATGATTTTAGAAGGACCTGGAAAGATTTATATGAACTGATTCGGAGGAAACAAACAGAATCAGGAATACATTGTATATACTAACAACAAGATTATGCGATGATCAACTATGAAAAACTTGGTTCTTCTTAGCAGTTAAATGATCCAAGGCAACACTTTTGAATAGAAAATATCATCTGTACCCAGAAAGAGAATAGTGAAGATTTAATTTAAATCAACACATGCTGTGTTCACTTTTTTTTTGTTTTTTTTTCTCTTGTGGTTTTCTCTTTTTTCAGATTTTTTCTCTCCAAACATGATTCATCAAGAAATATGTATCAAAAAAAATAATGTACTATGCATGAGTAGGAAAAAAGAATAAAATAAGGAAAAAAACCCACTAATAATATATGCAGACTACATAAAAAAAAAGAAAAGCATGATTTGACAGTCTGTTTCAGTAACCATAGAATATATTATGTACATATGTCATAGGAGCATATGCATATCCATAAAATATAAAAATAAACATAATAAGTAAATAATAACATTGTTAAGAATTTAAACAACAAAACAGGCAAAACAGAATACATCAAATATCAAAACTAAGAATAGCCAATAGAAGTAGTTATAGTACATAAATATATATGTTAATAGTTCTAATAAGAACATAATGAAATATAAGTAAATTTAATGCATGTAGTCATTAGGACATGGTAAATAAACATATATTTTTACATATATAGCACATATTTTGTAGGAAAATATAACTAGTATCACATTGCTATATATATATATATATATATGTATATATGTATATATATGTGTGTGTATATATATATATATATATATATATATATATCCACTTAATATAATTCCACAAGATTCACACCTATGATAAGAGAGCATATAAACTCAGACAAACTCAGCCAGAATCAGAACTGGAAGACAGAGAATGTGGTGGTGGTCCTCCTGCCTTCCCTAAAGAAACCAAAACACATTCATGAGGACCTAAAGAAGCTGGCAGGGACAGAGTTGGACAGATTCTACAAGTCAAATAATTCCTCAAGTTTATATTTTTCTGGGTCATTTCAGGTTATAAATTTTATCATGTAAACAACATTTTTCCCCCTAAAATAAGACTAAATACATATTGGCAATTTGAATTTATATCATAAGTTTTGCTGACTATGCCTTCTTCAAAGTTTGATTTCTCATTCAAACAATGTCTGTAATTGCCATACAAAAGGTACATGAATTCCTTCATTCTCATCTAAAGAAAAATGCGTCAATAAATCAAAAAATTGAACTTAAAAAAAAAGAAGCTGGGAGAGGCATGAATGTTTCATCAATTTTTCTTCTGGTATATTATGTTACTCTGGCTAAAAGTTACATAGCATTTTGGGAGGAGTCTACAATCTATGTCTCTACAGCTATCACACAATTCATGAATTTGCTAGAGGTATTCAATTTAAATAATTATATCTATTTTCTAGTTAAAACAGTAAAAGGTCTAATTTTATCCTAATTTTATCACTAAAATATAGCTCCATGGGCCATATCTAATATGCTGCTTGTCATTTTATGTTCTATGAGCTAACCCATTTGTATATGTAGAGGGCTGTAGCTTTGTTTTATGTGGTCATTTATACTATATTTTTGAGTTTATAAAATTTTTAATTATATTAAAACCATCATACCCTACATATAATTTGTGGAGCACCCCAGTTAGAAAGAAAAAAAATACTGTGACAGATATTAAATCTTTGACATGAAAAAAAAGTCTGTGTATTTATAGCTATTCAATGGCATCCTCTCTTCTTCTTCTTCATCATGGAATTAAAATGTACCCATGTATTAGAACATATATTATTACTCTTAGATTATTTTTCTATGAAAAAAGAATAATAGAGAAGAGAGAGCCAAGATAGTGGAGAAGACATATACTTCATTCTGAACTCCTCTATTACCCTTACTACTTATTACAAAATTCAGCCTTTGAAATAGTTCTTGACTGGTAGAATCCATGAATATTGGGAGTACAACAAATTATCAGCAGAAGATAATTTGGAAGATCACTAGAAAAGGTCAGTCTTGATTAGGTGGGAGGAGGCCAACAAAGGCAGAGAGGCAGAACACAGAGGCTAATGCAAGCTGAGCGGACTGGGGCAAGGTGCGGTCTCCATGGGGAGAGAATTTGCAGGGAGGACTCTCCCACAGGCTGGCTGCTCTGCTTTGGTTGCAAAATAGCAGATCAGCAGAAAAGTTATACAAAAGTCAAAGGTAGAGTGTACCCCAAAATGCCAGAGTTTCACAGAACCACATCTACCCAGCACTGAAAGTGACTCAGAACAATCACAGTGCAGCTTCTCTCCACAGGGCAGCTACTCTTCCCAACCTGTTCACAGCCTGTTCATAGGACAGCCACTCTTCATCCCTGTTATGTAAAGGAAGCTTGCAATCTCCTTGCCCAACCTCCTTGCCCTAAAGGCAGACCCCAAAGATTAAAAAAAAAAATGAGTAAAAAAACCAAAGCAAGCTCTAACTATAGAGAGCTTGTATACTGAAAGAGAACAGATTTCCAACCCTGAAGAGACTAATAACAGACAGTCTCCAGACAAAACCCCAAAGGAGGATATAACCTGATCCCCATTACACAAGGCTCTCCTAGAAGAAATTTAAAAGGATCTTAAAAGAGAGCTAGAAGAAAATTGGGGAAAGGAAAGGGAGACTCTACAAGAGAGTATGGAAAAGGCATATAACACATTAAAAGAAAGATTTGAAAAATAAAACAATTCCCTGAAATGTGAAATGGAAAAGGTAAAGAACTCCCAGGGAAACAGAATTTGTGAATTGGAAAAGATAAAGAACACCCGGGAAAGCAGGATTTGTGAATTGGAAAAAGAAAATACTAAAGAAAATTGTGAATTGGAAAAAAAATTCCATAGAACAAAATTAGAAGTTTAAATAAATAAAGAAAGAAAATAACTCATTAAAAATCAGAACTGAACAAATGGAAAATAATGATTTGATGAGAATCAGTCAAGCAAAAGCAAAAAATTGAAAAAAATATAAAATAATTTAAAATATCTACTTGGAAAAAGAAAAGAGCTGTAAAATATATCTAGGAGAGATAATCTTAGAATTATTGGACTCCCTGAAAATCATGATTAAAAAAGAGCTCTAGAAAACTGCCCAGATGTTAAAGAATCAGAAGGTAAAATAGCCATCAAAAGAATTCATTGAACACCTCTTGAAAGAAAGCACAAAATAAAAACTTCAAGGAATATTGTGGATAAATGTCAGAACTATCAGATTAAGAAAAAAATATTACAAGCAGCCAGAAAAAAAAAAAAAAAACAAAAACAACAACATTTCAAATACTGAGCAGCCACAATAAGGATCATTCAAGATCTAGCAGCTTCCACAATAAAAAATCAAAGGGCCTACAATCTGATATTCCAAAAAGCAAAAGAATTTGGAATGCAGCCAAGAATAAACTACCCACGTAAGCTGAGCATTTTCTTCCAGGGAAGAAGATGAACATTTGATGAACAGGTGAATTCCATTTATTTCTAAGGAAAAAAAAAAAACAGAAGCTAAACAAAAAATTTGATTTCCAAATATAGAACTCAAGAGAAGCATAAAAAAGTAAAAAGAATTCTTGAGAACTGTATTTCTGTCATGGGCATACATAAAGACTGCTGGTATAATTTGATTTCACTGTTATATAAAAAAAAGGAATTAGAAGTAGAAAGGGGATTGTAGCAGAAAATGAGAAAAGTGGAGGGGAAAAGAGTGAAATTACATCTCATGAAGAGGCAAAGGAAACCTAACTTTTCTGAGGAAATTAAGGGAGAGGGAGGAACATTGTGTGAATCTTACTCTCATCAGAGTTGGCTCAAAGATAAAATATTACACATATTTGGTTCACAGAGAAACTTCTCTTACTTCACTGAAAAGTGGGAGGTGAAATGTGGAAAAGGGAAGGGGTAGGCTAAATAGAAGGGAATACAGAAATAGTAAGGGAAAGGTATAAGAAAGGGGGAGGAATTCTAAGGGGGAGGGAGAGATTCTAAAGAGGGAGAGCTGCATGAGACAAGTGGTGCTCATAAGTTTAATACTGGGGAGCGGGTTAAGGGGGAAAGAAAAGAGAAAAGTATAATCTGGGGATAATAAGATGGCAGGAAATATAGAATTAGTAGTTTTAACTGTAAATGTGAATGCAATGAACTCTTTCATAAAGTAGAGGCAGATAGCAGACTGGATCAAAAGCCAGAATCCTACAATATGTTGTTTACAGGAAAGACATTTAAAGCAGGGTGATACATACAGAGTAAAGATTATTATCCTTCAAGTAAAGTAAAACAAACAGGGGTAGCCATCCTTATTTCAGATCAAGCAAAATCAAAAATTTATCTAATTAAAAAAGATAAGGAAGGAAAGTATATTTTGCTAAAGGGTAGCATAGATAATGAAACAATATCAATACTAAACATATATGCACCAAGTGGTATAGCATGGAAAGGAGAAGCTAAGAGAGATACAAGAAGAAATAGACAGCAAAACTATAATGTAGGTCATCTCAACCTTGCACTCTCCGAATTAGATAAATCAAACCACAAAACAAGTAAGAGAGAATTTAAAGTGATAAATAAAATATGAGAAAAGTTAGGTAAGCTAGATCTTTGGGAAAAACTGAATGGAGACAGAAAGGAGTACACTTGGCACATAAGGACCTCAACTTTAAATGCAGAAAGACAAAAAATGTAAAGGTATTATTTTTAGATTATGATACAATAAAAACTACATTAAGCAAAAAAGCCAGGGTAAATAGACCAAAAAGTAATTGGAAACTAAATAATCTCTTCCTAAAGAATGAATGGGTGAAACACCAAATCATAGACACAATTAATAATTTTACCTAAGAGAATGACAATAATGAGACAATATACCAAAATTTGTGAGATGCAGCCAAAATGATAATGAGAAATTATATATATATAGATATAGATATATATATCTATATCTATATATATATATCTAGAGACTTAATTACATAAAATAGAGAAAGAGAAGATCAATGAATTGTGCTTGCACCTTAAAAAGCTCGAAAAAGAGCAAATTAAATACCCCCCAATCAAATAGTAAACTTGAAATTCTAAAAATAAAAGGAGAAATTAATAAAATTGTAAGTAAAAAAAACTATTGAATTGATAAATAAAACTAAGAGTTGGTTTTATGAAAAAAATAGATCAAATCTTTGGTATATTTGATTAGAAAAAGCAAAGGGGAAAATCAAAAATGAAATGGTAGGAACTCTCCCCTAATGAAGAGGGAATTAGAGCAATAATTAGGAGTTACTTTGCCCAATTTGTGCCAATAAATTTGATAACCTAAGTGAAATGTATAAATATTTTCAAAAATATAGGCTGCTCAGATTAACAGAGGAGGAAGTAAATTGCTTAAATAGTCCCATTAAAAAAAAAAGAAGAATAGAACAAGCTATTAATCAACTCCCTAAGAAAAAATCCCCAGGATCAGAATTCTACCAAACATTTAAAGAAAATTAACTCCAATGCTATTCAAGCTATTTGAAAAAATAAGAAATGAAGAACTTCTTTTAAATGAAGAACTTTTAAGACACAGACATGGTACCTAAACCAGGTAGCACGAAAAAAGAAAGAAAATTATAGACAAATCTCCCTAATGAATACTGATGCAACAATATTAAAGAAAATATTAGCAAAACTAGTACAGAAATCATCCCCAGGATAATACACCATGACAAAGTAGGATTTATAATAGCAATACGGCTGCTTCAAAATTAGGAAAATTATTAGAATAATTAATTATATCAATAACCAAATTAACAAAAACCATATGATAATATCAATAGATCCAGAAAAAGCATTTGATAAAATCCAACATCCATTCTTAGGAACAAGTTATTAAAAAGTATTATTGCTATTATTATTGTTATAGAGAAGATAGAAATAAATGGACTTTTCCTTAAAATAGTAAGTAGCATCTATTTAACATTATCAGTAAGCATCATATGTAATGGGAATAAACTAGAACCATTCCCACTAAGATTAGGAGTGAAAAAAGGTTGCCCACTATCACCATTACTATTCAATATTGTATTAGAAAAGCTAGCATTGGCAATAGGAGATGAAAAAGAGATTAATTGAATTAGAATAGATAATGAGGAAACCAAATTATAACTCTTTGCAGATGATATGATGATATACTTACAAAACCCCAGAGATACTAACTAAGAAAGATATTAGAAATAATCCACAACTTCAGCAAAGTTGCAGAATACAAAATAAATTCACATAAATCATCAGCATTGTTATATACCACTAACAAATTTAACAGCTAGATATACAAAGATAAATTCCATTTAAAATAACTGCCAAAAGTATAAAATATTTGTGAATCTATATGCCAAGAGAAAGTCAGGATCAAAACTACAAAACACTTTCCACATAAATAAAGTCAGATCTAAGCAATTGGAAAAATAATAAGTGCTCTTGGACAGATGGAGCAAATATAATAAAGATGACAATCCCACAGAAACTATTCTAGTTATTTAGTGATATATCAATCAAACTCCCAAGGAACTGTTATACTGATCTAGCAAAATAACAACAAAATTCATCTGGAAGAACAAAAGATCAAGACTTTCGAGGGAACTAATGAAAAAAAAAAATCAAATGAAGATGGCCTAGCTGTACCATGTAAAACTGTATGATAAAGCAAAAGTCACCAAAACCATTTGTTGTTGGCTAAGAAATAGACTCATCATCATCAAATAGTTCATCAGTGTAATAGGTTAGGTTCACAGGACAAAATAATCAATAACTATAATAATCTAGTGTTTGATAAACATATAAGACCCAGTTTTTGGGATAAAAATATACTGTTTGACAAAAATTGCTGGGAAAACTGGAAATTAATATGGCAGAAACTAGGCATTGGTACACTCTTAGCATTGTACACCAAGATAAAGTCAAAATGGATTTATGATCTAGGCATAAAGAATTGTGAATGAATCTGACCATTGTGGAGAGCAATTTGGAACTATGCTCAAAAAGTTATGAAACTGCATACCTTTTGATCCAGCAGTATTACTACTGGGATTATATCCCAAAGAGTTCTTAAAGAAGGGAGAGGTACCTCTTATTTTCTAATCTCTAAAATAATGGGGGAAGCACAATAATTGCAACTATATCACATTGTTATTTTAAGTATCAAATGAGAGATTTTTTAAAGACATTGACCATTTGAACAAGTTATTAGAAAGTATTATTGCTATTGTTATTTTTATGGAGACTGTTACAATCTACTTGTAATAGTTCTCCTAGTCAAATCAATAATATCTATACGTCCAAGCAAGAAAGTATTCTGAAATTTCAGGGTATTTTCACGAAGATAATTATTTTTGGCTATTTAACTAATTTTTTCAACATGGAATTCTGTTTTATTTTATTTTTTGTCTTTTTAGTAAATTTATTTAATTTTAATATACATTGTTTTATTAATCATGTTGGGAGAGAAAAATGCAAGCAAAATGGAAAGCCTGTGGGAGAGATAAAAATAAAGAAAAATAAATAAATATAGCATGTATTGATTTACATTGTTACCTTAATTCTTTTTCTGGAGGCAGATGGCAATTCTCCAAAGTCTATTTGGATTGCTTTGGATCACTGAAGCACTGGTAAAAATACAAGTTTTTCATAGTTGATCATTGCACAATATACTCCTGGTTCTGCTTGTTTTGCTCATCATCAGTTCATCTGAAACTTTCCAGGTCTTTCTATAATCAACATGTTCATCCTTTTTATAGAAAAACAATATTCCATTGCCTTCATGTATCACAACTTGTTCAACTACTCCCTGATTTGTGGGCATCCACTCATTTTCCATTTTACTACGACCACAAAAAAGGTTGGCACATACATTTTTGCACATGTGGGTCCTTTTCCTTCCTTTATGATTTCCTTGCAATACAGACCCACTATTGGCATTGCAAATGGTTTGCAAAATTTTATAGCCCTTTGGACATATTTCAGATTGCTTTCCAGAATGGTTGGATCATTTCACAACTTCACCAAAATTACATTACTGTTCCACTTCCTCTCCATCATTTATCGTTATCTTTTCTTGTCATTTTAGCTAATTGAGAGGAATGAAGTGGTATCTCAGAGTTGTTTTTACTTTCATTTCTCTAATCAAGAGTAATTTAGAGCATTTTTTCATATGACTATAAATGACTTTAAGTTCAACAAGTGAAAATTGTTTGCTCATATCCTTTGGCCATTTATCAGTTGGGGAATGACTTGTATTCTTGTAAATTAACACATTTCTGATTATATATATTAAAGAAACAATGGTGGTAAAGGCTTTTTTCCAGCTTTGTATTTCCCTTTTAGTTTTGTTTCTGTTGTTTTTATTTGTGCAAAAGGTTTTTAATTTAATGTGATCAAAGTTGTCATTTTTGCCTTTCAAAATGTCTTCTAGGTCTTTTGATTATAAATTCCTCTCTTCTCCAAAGATCTGATAGGTAAATTATCCCTTGCTCTCCTAATTTGTTTATGGTGTCATCCTTTATGCCCAAATTATGCATCCATTTTGAACTTATTTTCATATGGGGTATGAGATGTAAATTTATGCTGAATTGCTGACATAATATTTTCCTGTTTCCCAACAATTTTTGTAAAATAGTGAATACTTATTATAGAAGCTGGAGTTTGGGGTTTATCAAATACGATATTGCTATAGGCTTTGATTGTCATGTTATGTATATCTAATCTATTCTACTGATTCACTACTCTATTTCTTAGCCAATACCAAATGGTTTTGATGACTAATACTTTATAATATAGGTTTGGTACTACTAAGTCAATATTCTTTGTATTTTTTTTCATTAATTCATTCAATATTCTTGATCTTTTGTTCTTCCAAATGAATTTTAATATTTTTTCTAGTTCTATAACATATTTTTTAGCAGTTTTATTGATATGGACAGAAAAAGTAGACCAATTTAGGCAGAATCCTAATTTTTTAAAAATTATATTAGCTTGGCATATCTGTGAACAATCGATACTTTTTAAAATTATTTAGATCTGACTTTATTTATGTGAGAAGTGTTTTCTAATTATGATCATATAGTTCTTGGGTTTGCTTGACACGTGGATTCCCAATTATCTTATTTTGTCTATAATAATATTAAATGGAATTTCTCTATCTCTTGCTGATGGGATTTATCAGTAATATATAGAAATCCTGATGATTCGTGTGGGTTTTTTATAATCTGCAACTTTGCTAAACCTATTAATTGATGCAGTGGGTTTGTGAATGATTTTCGAGGATTTTCTATATATATCATCTATTATCTGAAAATAGTGATAATTTTATTTCCTCATTGTCTATTCTAATTCTTTTAATTACTTTTTCTTTTCTTATTGTTAAAGCTAATATTTCTAGTACAATGTGTAATAATTGTGATGATAACGGGCATCCTTGTTTAACCCCTAAACTTATTGGGAATTAATCTATATCCTCTCCATTACAAATAATGTTTGCTGTTGGTTTTAGATAGATAGTGCTTATTAATTTAAGGAAAGCTGCCTTTATTCCTATACTTTCTAGGGTTTTTTAATAGAAGCAGGTGTATATTTTGTCAAAAGATTTTCTGCATCTACTCAAATTATTATATGTTTTATGTTGGCTTTGTTATTGATATAGTCAATTATAATAATGGTTTTCCTGATATTGAACCAGCACTGCATTGCTGATATAACTCCCATTTAGTCATAGTGTATTATCCTGCTGATAAGTTGTTGTAATCTCTTTGCTAATATTTTAAATAAAATTTTTGCATTAATATTCATCAGGGAGATTGGTCTGTAATTTTCATTTTCTGTTTCAGATCTTCCTGATTTAGGTATCAGCATCATATTTGTGTCAAAGAAGGTATTTGCCAATACTCCTTCTTTAGCTATTTTTCTAAATAGTTTACATAGTATCAGAATTAATTGTTCTTCAAATGATTGATAGAATTCACTTGTGTATTCATCTGGCCCTGGCACACGTGTGTGTGTGTGTGTGTGTGTGTGTGTGTATGGGAGTTTATTAAAGGATTATTGAATTTCTTTTTCCAAAATGGGACTATTTATTTTATTTCCTTTTCTATATATATATATATATATATATATATGTATAGATATTTGTAAATATTCATCCATTTTCTTTAAATTGTCAAACTTGCTATCATACAGTTAGGCAAAATACCTCTTAATTATTTCTTTAATTTCTTTGTCATGGTGGTAAATTAACTCCTTTCATTTTTGATGCTAGTGGTTTGATTTTCTTTCCTTATTCTAAACAAAGTACATAAAGGTTTGTCTTTTTTGTTGGTTTTTCAGAAAACCAACTGTTACTTTTGTTTATTAATTCAATAGAATTAATTTTATTAATCTCTCCTTTGAATTTCAGAATTTCTAATTTGATATTTAACTAGGGGTTTTTTAATTTATTCATTTTGTAGTTGCATGACCAATTCATTGACTTCCTCTTTCTCTGTTTTGTTTATGTACCTATGCAAAGATGTAAAATTTCCTCTGAGAACTGCTTTGGCTGCATCCCACAGCTTTTGGTATGTTATCTCATAACTGTAATTCTCTTTGATGAAAATATGAATTCTTTCTATGATTTTTTGTTTGGTCTACCCATGTTTTGGGATTAGATTTTTTTAATTTCCAGTAGGTTTTAGACTATCTTTCCTTTCCCTTTTATTGGTTAGAATTTTTATTGCATTGTAGTCAAGGAAGCATTTACTATTGCTGCCTTTCTGCATTTAATTATGTTTTTGCCCTAATACATGATCACTTTTTGTGTAGCTGTCATGTGCTGCTGAGAAAAAAAAAAAACTGTGTTCCTCTCTGTATTATTCATTTTCCTCCAGATGTCTATCATATCTAGGTTTTCTAGGGTTCTGTTAGCCTCCCTTTTTCTTTCTTGTTATTTTGTGGTTAGATTTGTCTGATTCTGACAAGGGAAGGTTGAGGATCCCTAATAGTATAGTTTTGCTGTTCATTTCTTTCTGTAACTGGCTTAAATTCTTTAAAAGGAATTTTGTTGCTCTACCACTTGGTGCATACATATTTGCTCTGTTTTAGTTTTTAAATATATGATTTTCTTCAATTAATTTTTTTCAGGTAATTTTTTTCCTTCCTTTTTCAAATTGTTGACTCTCTCATGCATACCCTCATTTCCTTTCTCATATTTTCTTCTACTTCTCTTATTTGCTTTTTAAAGTCTTTTATGAGCACTTCCAAGAAGCCTTGTTGGGCTTGAGACCAATTTATATCTCTCTTTGAGTTCTCTTTTGTGGATATTTTGTTTTCATCTGACTTGATGTTTTGGTCTTAACACACCATAGTAGCTTTCTACAGGCAGGTTCTTTTCTGTTTCTTGCTAATTTTCTTTTTTTGGAGGGGTCTATTTCCTCTTTTTTTTTTGGTACTTTTAGCTCTGCTTCTAGGATAAAGGGAAGTGCCATCTCAAACTTCCTGTGCAACTATGAGCCTTAGAGTTGAACAAGGTGTCCCTTGTGCTTGAAGAGGGTAGCTTTATCTGGACTCTTCAGGAAATAGATTGGTTTCCCAGAGTTTGACTTCTTAGCTGGGACTAGAAGCTGCCCCACTAATTTGCTTCTTTACTGA
Organism: Dasyurus viverrinus; assembly: GCA_020854095.1. Classification (NCBI taxonomy): domain Eukaryota; kingdom Metazoa; phylum Chordata; class Mammalia; order Dasyuromorphia; family Dasyuridae; genus Dasyurus; species Dasyurus viverrinus. Next base: position 422,115,714 of record CM036997.1, on the reverse strand, counting down.
GCTACAACAGGGTCTTAGTTGCTGATTTGCTATGATTATGAGCCACTCACTCACTTTCACACAGTCTATCTAAGTTGGGCTGAATACCCTTTTCACCACAGTGAGAGTGACTTTTCTTAAAGTTTTTCCAGTCTATTTTGAACTGCAGAGTGGTTTCATTCCATCAGACTCTGTTCAGAGGCTTAATTTCATGTGTTTTCCAAAGGAAACTTGGAGAGCTCAAGCAGCTCCCTGGCTTTATTCTTCCATCATGGCTCCACCCATGGGTAATCTCTTTAAAGTTAATTTTTTTTTCTTTTTAAATTATAAATTGCCATTATTTAAGAATCTTCTCTATTCTTCAATCAGCTAGGAAATATTGAGCACTTTCTTAAGTGCCAGGCAAAGTGTTAAGAACCATATATTCAAATACAAATAGAAAGACTATCCTTATCCTCAAGGAGCTTACACTCTAATAAGTGAATATGAAACCTAAAAGCAATCTGAAAGGGAGTGTGTGTGTGTGTGTGTGTGTGTGTGTGTATGTGTATGTATGTGTGTGTGTGTGTGTGTGTGTGTGTGTATGCGCAAGTGTGGGAGGGTTACCTGACAAAGGGGGCACATTAATTTCTGTCAAATGAGTCAGCTATGAGTCCCAGAGAGAAATGAATACATCTTTAGTTTTGATCTTTTTGCTAATGTGGAGACTGGGCAAAACGAGTCAGTTCTAGAGAGAGTCTATAAAAGCAGAAAGTACTTCCAAAATGAGAAATGGTTGAAAAGTAGAGAGAATTTCCAGACTGAAAAATTTCTGTGGAAAGCTAAACAAGTCTTTTAGAGGAAAGTTGGCAGTGTGACTAATCAGTATTAAAATGCCTAGTTCAATTGGTGATAAGAACTCTGAATCTGAAATTGGGAAGATGAGACTTTCTTTCTAGTCTCAGTTAATTACTAGTTATGTATCCCTGAGTAAATCATTTAACCTCTGATTGCTTCCACTTTATCATCTCTGAAATGGAAATATTTATAGCATTTGCTTCCCAAGGTGGTTCTAAAGACAAAACGAGATATTTATTAAGTAATTTATAAATATTAAAGAGCAGTGTACTAATTTTAGCTATAATTTTCTTGTTTTAAAATTTTCTCTCTTCCAATTTTGCAATAATTTTTCTTAGCATAGAATTATTGAATGAAAAAAATCAAAGAATTTTCAATTTTGAGGAATTCTTTAGTGTTCTTATGCATTAGAAAAGAATTATAGCTTAATATATAGAACTTTGGAATTGAAGTCATGAAAGACCTATGTGCATGAAGCAGTATAGACACTTATTCTTGGAATAAATAACATCCTCCCAAACCTTCATTTGCCTCATCTATACAGTATTACCAAAAATAGAATATCCATTTTAGGGTCTTTGTGAGGATAAAATAAAATAATGTTTATGGAGAGGAGCTTTGCAAATTTTAATGTTTTATATAATTATTGAGGGTTATTTTCATTAACCTACTCCCCAATACAAAAATGCATACTTCTTTTATACAATTCTGCCTCTGCTCAAACAGTTCCATTGATGTTCAAAAGCTACTTTATAAAATAGTCCATTTTCAACAACTATGATCATTATAAAGTTAGTCATTGAATCAAAACATAATCTGCTTCTCTGTGTCTTGAATCCATTAGTTCTATTTCTAGCAATTGAAACTCTAAAGAATAGTCTCAGTCCTCATTATATGATAAATATTCAATTTTTGAAACAAATCTTTTAAAATTGTCAGTTATGCATGATGGTGTACTGGAGACACAATAATAAAAAGTGCCTGTGTCCATTTCTATGTAGAACTGCAATTATTCTATGGTTATTCAAATGATGCAGATCTTCTCCATGCTCTGCCATCAGTTTACCAGAGTCAGCTCACCCAGTGGTATATGGGGCCTTCATTGCTTTGCTAAAAATATCCTATTTTAAAGATATCAATGAAGCAAACAGGTTGGTCACAATTGCTCCTATCTAGTATTACAGGACAAGCCTACTTTCTTTTTTAAAAAATTATACATTTCTTACATGATAATTTCTACTCCTTTTTCCCATTTCTTTTACATTATATGTTTATAGCCTGTACTCAGATGCATCCAGGATTTCACCAATATCCTGTGCCTGTAATTCATTGTGAATTTGTTAGAGACTGCATTCTTCAGATTCATGCACTGTTTCATGATTCATAGCCATACAATGATACTGACAAAATACTGGTATTAAAACAATTAGTCTTAATTTTTAGGAAAAATTCTGATCACAACTCAATGAAGACAATCTATCAATTGTTTACACCCTCAGACAAAGATGGAAAATCACTATAGTAGTTGTTGTTTATTTAACTTCATATTATGATAGAAAACTAGTTCTCATTCACACACACACATATATTTCTACTACATAGATAGTAAGGGCAAAAACTTGAGTGTTTATGTATTCTTACTAGAAAGCTCTTTAATATTCTCACATTTGATCAAACTGTACTTCATTTATAAATGTGAAAGGAAATTCATCTTTTAAATAAATTCTATTCCAACTTCTCACTGACAATGGCAAACATCTTTAGCAAATAACCAGTTTGTTGCTTTGCCCCTCCCATGGTACTAAGAATTAGGGTCATTGACAGGCATAGTGTTATTGTTCAATTGTTTCAGCTGTATCAAATTCTTCATGGTATCATTTGGGATTGTCGTGGTGAAGATACTATAGTTTTTTGCCATTTTCTTTTATAGATCATTTTATAACATGAAGAAATTAAAGCAAACAGGGTTAAGTGGCTTGCCCAGGGTCATATAGTTACTAAGTGTCTGACGATAGATTTGAATTCACAAAGATGAATCTTCCTGATTTCAATCCAAGGACTCTTTCCAATGTTCCATTTAGCTGCCCCAATCATAGTGTCACACATCTATAATCTCTGTTACTTGGAGGAGATTAAAGGTGGGAACAGATCAATAGAGCTTGAGAATTTTAAATTGCAGTCATCTAAAGATGATCAAATGTTTTCACTAAATCTAACACCAATGCATAACAAGAAAATAAGAAATTTCATTTTATAGATATATGTTGATTAAGAAGGAGTAAATTGGCCTTTTGGACAATAAAAAGGTCATAAAATGCATGCCAATAAATAATAAAAGTACTAGACCCATAAAGACTGCTGAATTTTTAGCCTTTTTGATATAAAGGAATTTAGTCTCCATCTTTCAGCTTCTACTCCTCCTCCTCATCATAATCTTCATCAAATACAGTTGTCCTTTGTGTAGCTTGCAAGGGATTTTGAAAAAAAATTACTTGAGAATTTTGTATAATCTGGAAAGATTTTTCCTAATTCCATGTCCACATTTTAAAATGTATTTTTTCACTATATTAACCTATTCCTTCCTTTATATTAAGGTATTAAAAGGTATGAAAATTCTCTATAGAATTTCTATACTTCATCATTATTATGTGTGAGCATGATTTTTTTCACAATGATCTTTTTGCAAACCATCATATTGAACATTATAATTTGAGTTGGGAATATATATTATGTTTCTATCACATATTTTTAAATGATATTTCTTGCTTTCTTGCTATGCATGATAAAACAGCTATATGAATTCCTTATTCTTTTCTCCATTGAAAACCCACAACTTGCCTTTCTGTTTAGCTACAACTTAGTTCTATTTATGTAAGAATGGCAATATTAATAACATTTCAATTTCTTAACTATTTCCTTAGTCGTTAGACAAAAATCTTATTTTTATTGTACAATACTCAGGTCTTTTCTCATATCTGCTGTTTTTTAACTCTATCTTATAACTTGTCACCTAACAACATTAATATTCAAAATATGCCTATCCAGTCAGCTTCATCCTAACCTACATTTAAAGCAACATAGTAACCAGATAAAGGCATCAAAGACTCTTGTTCATACCATATGGTATACTGTGTACAGTTTTCAGAGACATATTTTAAAAGTTACATGAAAGAAGATGAGAAGCATGAGAAGGATGAGAAAGATGGTTAGGAGACAAGAAAACTTGTCTAAGAAGTATTGGATAAAAAAAAAAAAACCCAACAACTTGTGGTCTGTAATCTGAAAAAAAATATTTATCAGTGACAGAATTGCATATATATGTACATATGTGTGTGTGTGTGTGTGTGTGTGTGTGTGTGTGTGTGTGTGTGTGTAAAGCTTGTTATTTAAAGGAAGGATTCAACTTGTTCTACTTGGACCTGGCGGTCAGAATTAAGAATTATGGAAAAAATATGGGAAAATTAATGATCAAATGATGCCTTAACATAAGGGAAAACTTCCTAGAAGACACTTGTTCAAAAATGAATCACTCATCAAATTGATTTAGTATGATCTATAGGAATGGAATGCAGAATTCAGTCAAGGAGGTTGATTTAAGGCTGAATGCATGGTATATGAAAGAAAAAGGTGAGATCAGCATGATAGTGAGTGAATTTTGCCTTTTTATGAGACGTTATTATGTTCTTGTAAAAATCAAGGTAAACCACCTCACTCCATTTTGTTCTGTTACATTTGTATCTTCATTGAAAGAGTCTGAAATTATTCAAAAATATTTCTCTAACAACCCTATCCCACTAGATTTATAACAAATACATTCAGTTCTCTTCAGGATCAATGCTATTATTCTTCAAAGATTACTGATAGTTTCTGGAAGCAGTAATTTCTGGAATGACATAACATCAACTTTGACATGTAGCAGTAGGCTGAATATTTATAACCTCTAGTTAGTCCTGAGTGTCCCATCCCCCAACCCCCTTTTCCTTACCCCTATATACACCTCTTCCCCATAGAGGCTTTATGATCAGTTAAGACAGATTTCCACAGCACAGTCAGGTTTAATAAGAGTAGTTCGCTAGCTTTCAGAATGCACTTATATTGTCTTCTTCAGTTTCAAATACATGGAAACAGTGGATAACATTTACTATGAATAAATCAATAAGACTGATGTACTAGAAATATACTTTGAAAAGGGCAGCAGCCTTCTAAAAGCTTAGAAGCTAACTTTTATCTTTAAAGGGAAGGTTGAAAGTTGAAATTTAGATAGTGGTATTACTAGAAGGATTATTGTAGCTATTATCTTTTTTTTTTTTCATGTGTATAAAAGAATTATAACTCACTGGAAATGTAGGCACTGTTAAGAATGTGCTCAAGAGTTGAAGAAACATAATAATCTCTCTTTACTGCTAAAGATATTTTGTTTATTCTTGGAGAATCATTTCTTATATTAAACGCCTATACATTTGGCTGGAATTAGCATAAACCTTGATAAATGACACCGATTGCAATTCAGTTGAGAAAGATGCTGTCACTTCTATTAGGAATGCAATACTATACAGAACAGATCTTTCTGTTTGTGGGAACAGGGAAAATAACAGGTACTTATAAAAGTTCTTATAGAGCCCAGTTGGTAATATAGTAATCAAAAGATACATTTCTGAATGGTTATTTATAAAACAATAATCTGAGACAAAGTATGAATTACTGTGTAACAGGTCATACTTAGATATATTGGTGTACTGAACTCAATAAAGCATTTTGGAGAATGTAACATTTATAACTATAATGGTTGTAAATAGCCACTCGCAATCAAAACACACAATATAAAATATGGGGAGATTTTTGAAGACTTTATAAGCAAATAATTTCATGTTTTGAGAAGACAACTGAGAAAGTTAGAGGATGATAATATTTATCTATAAAAAGTTTCTTGTATTTTCAAAAGGAAATAAGACATAAATTTTATGTTAGTAAATTTCATACTAATGTCATACTGAGCTGGGGACCTTGGTTCCCCCATGTAAATTGACCAGGAGCTGTAAAAGGTTAGTTAAGTGGTAAAGTCTCTGCTCCTGATAGGTGGGATAAATCTTGATTTTTCCTGATCTTTCCTGATGAACCTATATGTTTTTATCTAAAATTCAAATTCAATATGTTTGAAGCACAGCTTAATACTTCTGGATTCCTTTCTAGATTTCCCAATCTATTTTAAAAATGTATATTTTTCTTTTAGGTACCAAAGCTAAAAATTTCCATCATTACTCCTCTCTCTTTTACCATGCCTCAGATCTAGTTAGTCATCATATGATTTCTTTATTATTATCATTATCCTTATTATTATTGTTGAACTAAATATAGAATAACAAAAAAATCAACAGTTCTTTTTTCAACAGAAAAAATAAAGACATAAAAGAAAAACAAAATAAAACATTGTCATGTGACCAGCAGAACTTCAGGGAGGACTCAAAATATGTAACAATAAATTTCTATTTCAGGAAACCATATACAATACTAGAAGAAATTATATTAATGATTCTCTGTCCTTTCTTTGCTTCATGTAGGTTCTTTTTTTTCTCTGCTGAGTACTTTTTATTTTATTCTTTTTTCCCCTTTCATCCCCTCCACTTCCCCCAAGTAGATTACAATTAAGTACAGAAATATTTATACATATTTACATATATTTAGTATATATTTTATACTTTACACACACATACACACACATATATAAATATACATATATATGTATATACACATACCTATTCATATCTTCTCAGGCTCAAACACATTCATACATGCACATATATACATATGCATATATCCAAATTTATTCAGACACATAAATGTGCATATGCATTTATCCATATGTAAACATACATCTAAACAATAATAATATGGCTGACATATAATATAGATTTATTTCCTAATTGAATATTTAAATTTGACTTTGTCTAAGATAAATGATTACTAGAACCACTTTTTTGTAGTAAATTCTATTACTGATCTATATCATGTTTCTGTATATCTCTTACTTCATATCCCTTCCAACACTTCTTTAATTCTTTATCTTCTGCTCTCTGATCTGGCCATTATCCCCTTTATCATCCTCTATATCTTGAAATAATCTGCTTATAGGTTTGTCTGTCACTTATCTATAACCACTTCATTCTTTCCATTCAGTTATCAAAGAAATTAATTTTCTAATGTTTATGTTTAACCATGTTATCTCCTAAAAATGAGTTTTATTGGGTCCCTGTTACTTCCAGGAACAAATATAAAATTCTTTCTTTGGCATTCCAAGGCATTCATAATATAGATCTCTCATGTGCTCTCGTTTTCCTTATCTTTCTTAATTCCAGCTCCTTCTTTCTCTTGGTTATTCTTTATTTATGAGATACATCAAAAATGTTTTTGCATCTCTAGCACTTATCACAATATTTGACACACGATAGAAATTTAATAAATACTTATTTATTTTTCTGAGGCAATTGGGTGTAAGTGACTTGCCCAGGATAACACAGTTAGGAAGTATTAAGTGTCTGAGATCAGATTTGAACTCAGGTACTCCTGACTTCAGGGCTGGTGCTCTATGTATTTACTGTGCCGCCTACCTGCCACTAATAAATTTTTATTTATAGATTGGTTAACTATAGTAATTCAGGAAAGAAATCCAGAATTCTTTTTTAACAGTTATTTTAAAAATGCGAGTTATTTTTAGAGTGCATGCCTTTTAACCCAGTTTGTACCACTGCTAGGTCTCTACACATTATAGATAAAGTAATTAGGATAAGATTCTCTTTGTACATCAATTTTTAAAAATAGCTTTTTTTTTAATCTTGGAAAAACTTAGAGACTAGAAGCAGGCCAGCCAGTTCAATTTTTGTATAGGAATTCAATGGAATACTATTATGTTTTTAAAAATGAGGAAATCAATTATTTCAGATACATGGAAAGACTTATAGGAATTAATGAACAATTAATTAAAAATAACCAGAAGAACCATTCATTTACATTTTAATGATGAAAATATTTTGATAATTTATAAACAAATAAAAATGAAATGATTAAAAGCAGGGGACTAATCTATATAACAATAACATTTTGAAGACAAACAACTTTAACCGGTATGAAGATAAAGACCATCCATAAAACCAGAAGACTGATAATGCAATACATTATCTGCCTTCTAACAGGCAATTGATATAATATGCATAAATAAATTATATTTAATTTTGTGTTTGTGTGTATATATGCATATGCATATATGCACATATATATCTGTATATATCTATGTCTATCTAATTTTGTCACCACAAATACATATATGTTTGTGTATATATATATAATAATGTAATTTATTTTGATTAACTAAGCATATTTCTCATAAAGAAATAATTTTTGCTTTTTCATTTTTTTCAGTGGAATGGTGGTGGTAAAGATTGAAAAGTATTCTCTTAATTAAAAAAATCAATTAAAATACAATGGTAGAACCGAGTGATATGGGTGTAGAATGTAGTATACACTTTCAGATGAGGTCATTGTACTGTTAGTTTTACTCAATTGTTTTATACATTGAAAAAGAATTATCAGGCTCTGAATAGGACCAATCTGCATGTATGTAATATAAAAACAAAACAGGTCAGTTAACTATAAAGGCATTTTTTTTTTAAAGAAAGGAATGCTCCAGGTTTTTTTTTTTTTTTTTCTGGCATAGCCTCAAACACAATGACACCAGTGACATTATTGGACATCAAAATAGAACCTGAGCTAAACAAATTGCTTTATAATTATTTATTAATTTGATTTGCTGTCATATGCACATGTAAAACCCAAATACAATTAGTTTTCATGGAATTGTTTTTATTCACAAAGGTAATTATGTAATAAACCTTTCCCTGAAGAACTGTGATCAGCAAAAGACAGTTTGACTCTTGGATTAAAAGAATATGAATTGAAATTCACTTGTGTAGTACAAACATACTTTCATTTCCTAATCAATGTAGATGATTTTATTCAAACCAAACATAGCTTTTGAAATTAGATGAATAACATAACCAGCTAAGGATATTAATAAATGATAATTGGCTAAAATATAAGCGAATTTAAATAAACTCTTTTTTTTTCTTTTTCTGTTCAAAAGTGGGGAGGAGAAATAAAAAAAGGAAGGGAATGCAGTAAGAAACCCTTCTTTTGAGATGTCTGATAGGAAGCAGGAGAGAGAGATGCACAGATGTTGAGAACTTTTGCAGCCATATGCCCAGCCCTCAGTAAGCCTCTTGACAGTAGAGGATTCTGAAGCGCACTTCCTCATAAAATACCAGTTTTGTGAATGAAATGAATTTAGTGGTCTCTTAGGCTATCTCTGTGTCATACTCTGTCAGCACTTACATTAATGTGAAGATAAAATGTAACAAAATACCTCTCCTCCCTGTACTTTTATAAATTTATTGACATGGTTAGCACCAATCTATTGCAAACATTTTCTGGAATAAAATTACATTTAAATCTTGATAGTAAAAAAAGATTTCCTCACTAGAAAAATCATTCCAGGTGATAAAGACTTGAAAATCATAGCATCCCCTTAGATGCAGAAGGATATTTTTGTCTCATATCTGGCAGGTTTCCATTACTTACATGTCCCCAAGCTATTTTAGCCTATATTCTTCCTTCCAAAATCATGCTCTTTATTTCCTAATTTTACCCTCTTTTTCAATTGATTCAATTCAGTTCTTTCTCTGGGATGGGGTGGAAGAGGGAATCTGGGAGATTCTCTCACATTTCTCTCTTCTAATTAATTCCAACTCAGGTACTTTCCATTTGTTCTTTTTCATTTTTTTCATAGTTTTGATTTTACATCTGGAACACAAATTTCTCCATCTTTGTACAAGACCATTCCTAACAAAGTAAAATGTTTAAGTAAAATAAGTAGTGCGGTGATCTTGTCTGAAGATAGTGCAGTGATCACTGCCAGATCACTGAAGAAGTGAATATAATATTTCACATATATAGTAACCCCACCTTTTTTCTATAAAGGGCATTGTTTCCTTAGAAATCTTGAATGGTCATGGTGGTGATTATAGTTCTGACAGTTTTCAAAGTTGTTTATTTTTACACTGTTCTCTTTTTTCCAATTTCAACATTTTTCATAAATTTATAAATATTTTCAAATTTGTTCTTTTTTATAACATTGTTATAAATAGCTCTGTTTCTGCTCACTTCATTCTTCACAAATTCTGTTTTTCCATGTCTTTTTGAAATAATTTTTTCCTCATATCTTACAGCACAGTCATAATCTTATCATCTTCACTTTAGCCTAAAGTAAAAGTTATTGTTTTGAGAATTTCTTTTATCTGCATTCCCACATCCCATTCCTGATTTCCCTATAGCTAAACTGTAAGATATTGTGATTGTGTATATGTGTGGTGTATATTGTGTATAAGGAGTCTGGGGTAGTGTATGTTGTGTTTGTGATGTGTGTGTGTGTGTGTGTGTGTGTGTGTGTGTGTGTGTGTGTGTTAGGGGTGGGGAAGAGTAGAGGGTTGGTTCAGCCCTAAAAGTCTATCAATGTGGAGAATTCTCTGACATAGAAATTTCTTCCTTCTGATGAGCTCTTGGGTAACTAACTGAGTTATGACAGAAAAAGTTTGGATCTCTATAAACAATCTAGAAGCCTAGCAATTTCTTGTGGAAAGCAGGGAGATGCACAGATAAATGGACCCTTTTGTTTTTGTTTAGACCTTTTATTCTTAAGTAGGTTTTTCTTAAAAATGGACTTTTGATTACTTTCACATCCCAGATGGAGATTCCTTAAAATCCCACTTTATTGTATCAATCAGAAGACCAAGTTATGATATCAGACACCTAGAGGTTATATTTTCCCTACAAAAAATCTGCTCATGCTGTAGATCTTTACTAAATCTTTTTAGGGTGCTAAATCCCTTTTACGGTTAGCCCTCAGTTAATGATGTAACTAACTCCCTTCCACTGGTAACCTTCTGGGATTAGTCTGCTAACTTTTTTTTTTTAATAAATTTAGCCCATCAGTCAATGGCACACTCAAACCTTATGGCATCTTCTTCCTGATCAATTGTTAGTGCTGCTGGAAAACCTGTCTTTCCCCTTGTTAATTGCTAAGACCTCATTTCCTTGCTAACTTCTCTTGGAATTTAGCCCATTCTTAGCAGTATAATGAAACCTTTGCCCCTTGATTTAAAAGTCTATTCCTACAAGTTCTTTTTGGTACAATTCGTGGCACTGGTCCACAACCCAGTATACTTTTGGGGTAATCACCCTGTACCTCAACACTTCTACTTGGCAGATCAATATTTCATCTATAAGGCAGTATAGCATCAACACTTGCAGTCTTAGGTAGATGAGCAGAGGACACGAAAAGTTACACATCCAGTTACTTATACCTAATAAGCAGAGGCAATCCAGATCTTGACTGTAAGATTAAACTTATGCTCTATATTCTGGACATCTCATGTATTTTATCAAGTGTAAAATAGGATGGCAGCTAGGTTACCAGAATACTGGACCTACAATCAGGAAAAATTGAATTAAAATCCAGTCTCCTTTACTACCTGTGTGATTTTGGTCAAGTTCCTTAAATTTTTTAAACCTTAGTTTCTCCAACTATACTTTGAGGATACTATTAACACCAAAAAGGAAGCTAGGCAGCACCAATTAAATAGACCTAGGCTTAGAGTCAAAAGATTATGGGTTCAAATTTGACCTCTGATACTAATTGTGTTACACTAACTAAGTCACTTATATTCCTTTATAACCCCAGTTTCCTCATTTAGCAAGTGTAGATGATAATAATACTTATCTGCCAGAGTCAAAGGATGGATAAGAGGAGATAGAATTCAGAAATTATTTAACGAATTGTAAAACACTATATAAATGCTAGTTAACCAATTGTAATAATAGTAGTATAGGAATAGTGGCAGTAATGGTAGTAATAAAATATAAATATAGGTGTAGATTTAATTATGGTATATTGATCATACATGAATAACATATCTAATTGCTTATTGTCTTGGGGAAGCAGAGAGGGAATGGAGTAAGGAAGAAATATATGGAATTCAAAATCTTACAGAAATGAATGTTGAAAACTGTTTTCACATGTAATTAGAAAAAATAAAATAATATTAAGTGATATAGGTGGAGTATTGCAACACTATATTTTCCTGTTGGCATTTAACAGTCTGTCAATAAAGTGAAGCTAAGACCTAGGTACTAATAGAAGGTGATACAAAAATAGATAACACTTTCTGAGCTGAAATTCTCTAATGTATTTTTCCCCTTAATTCAGTATGAAATCCAATCCCATAAAGTTATATACTGTAGAAAAAAATATAATCGGGCTTTTTTTTTTAAACTTCAATCTGGTTCCTGATCCATTCAAGGCAATGATAATGGTCATTTTAATTTTCTTGCAAATGGTGTCCTTTCTTGTTTTCTGAATTCTCACAGTATTCATGAAGGATAGAGGCTATCACAATGATATGCTTCAGAAGATCCCCTCATAAGAGAGTGCATCTAGTAATATGAAACTTTTATACTCTTGCTCCCAATAATTAAGATAAATAACCTCATATTCACTGTCAAGGAGACAAGTAGGCATTAGAAATGATGTAGATAAATTCTCCTACTTTACTGAGGTATTTAGAGAATGTTGTGACTAAAAGAGTGGAAGTTAGAGGAAGTAGGATTCTACAGTATCAGGCCTCAGGGGTAAGCATTAATAGTCTTGTTAAATAGATATCTTATAAGGAAAAAATGTATGAATATGAGAACAAATCCATTCTGTTGACCATTAAAAAAATTCAAAACACTATTCCATTGGGTCAGAAGTAGTTTCCCTCTGTTTAAAGAATAACAATTATTGATGGCACAGTGAATAGAGTGCTAGCTCTTTAGTCAGGAAGACTCAACATCCTGATTTCAAATCTGGCTTCAGATACTAGTTGTGTGACCATGGACAAGTCATTTAATCCTATTGGCCTCAATTTTCTCATGTATGGAAAGAGGAAATTGCAAACTTTTCCTGTATCTTTGCCAAGAAAACCCCAAATGGGTTTTCAATTAAACATGACTGAAAAAGGAATGAACAGCAAAAAAAAAAAAATATATATATATATATACCATAAATTTTATGGATACTTAGTTTATCAAACAAAATATAAATCTACAAAATATTTTTAATAAATATTTCTAGGAAACATTTAAATTAATTATTACAAGGAGGGTATTTACTGAATTATGTATTTTTATTAATAATGCACTACATTATTAATTGTTGTAGCTGTTCTCCTTTGTTTTCAGAGAACAGTAATATTATGGGGTGATGAGTTGCAGAGTTGCACAAAACTTAGCCTTATTTTCTCTTCTTGAGTCACTGAAGTCCAGTTGCAAGGAAAAAGTCAGGGTAACAGGCAGCACGTATGGGATTCATCAGATGACCTTATCATCTTCAATATCTGATAGAGCTCTAAATATTCCACTGCTTCAGTTGTTCTCATGGCTGTTGGGGGGGGGGATGTTCACATTCATTCATTCCATAGGGGTAGAGTTTCACATGTTTTGGATCCTCATAACTCACCAACTGGGTTAAAACCTAGCAATTATCCTCAACTTGGTTTAATACATATACTGAGCCAATTGTACCAGAGTGTAATTGCTGGTCACGTTTAAATTTCTTGAAACCTCAAGTGAAAGTTAGGTGAACTGTGGACACCAAAAATGAATATGTAGCTTTAAAAGGGTGTTTACAAGTCCTCAAACCAAAAAAGCTGCTCCTTTCTGAATACAACTTGAATAAGTCACTTCACCTTTTTTGGCTCAGTTCCTCCTCTGTAAGTGAGTTGGAGAAATAAATGGTAAACCATCTTATCATTTTTGACAAGAAAATTCCAAATGGGGTTCAGGAATAGTAGAACACAACTGAAGAGATTACTTTGAACTGTATAATACATTAGGCTTCAATGTGGACTCTTTAAGGATAATTCTGAATAAAGTACCTCTATGACCTGAGTTAATTTGTTTTCATAAGAATAAATCTTGCCTATAGGGAATAACATATTAGAGAGAAGATCCGTTTCAATGAAGTCATTTGCTAGAAGTTTTAGTTTGACTGTTTATTGTCTCTTGTTCTACAATCTCCCGACATCTTGAAAAGGCAGATAAAAATAAATGTGGAAAGGTCATTATGATAGAAATTCTAAGGTCACAAATCCATGACCCAGGCCAATTCAGTTCATATGGAATTTCTATTTCCTAGAAATAGAATTTCCTATTTCTATTTAAAGAAATCAATTAAACAATGAGCATGTGTTGAGTTCTATTCCCTGTATTAAATGCACTCATGGTCCTTTTCAAGAATGAAGGACAAAAGCCAACTACCGCAACAATTAAATGCCAGGGACAACATGACAAGAATAAAATTGTTTCTACATTCAAGAAGCTTTCATTTTATTAGTAGAAACAGCATGGGAAAAAATAAGCAGGAATGAATTGAGTTGGGAAAGCTGTCTCACAAGATGAAGGTGCTATTCTAAAGACTGAGTGAAGATGGGCTGTGCCCCAAGGCCAGCTTTTTTTCTCCAGAAATCATATGGATTACAAGGAGCAGCACCATATAGTCCTTTTCTCTGTGAAACAAAGTAAGACTTTGGCATTAAAATTCCCATATAATATAATTTAGTAATCCTAGAGATGTGATTGGGTTAGAAGTTTTTCCTCATTTATGACTTAGAATTGTGAGATCATTTGTCCTGGCTAATTAGGGCAAAAACCTATTTAAGGGAGTGTTACTATAGGGAAGTGTTACTCCAGACCTCTATATAATCTTTGTCTGTGAACTGGGCTTCTCCTCTTCTTGTCTGACTACTCATTTGGAGGGAGATGCTCTTTCTCATGAGATCATAACAAAATTCATTTCTGCTTTTACCTTGAGAAATCTCTTTGATTTATTTGAGCCGATGGTCTTTGTCCCACACAAGTATTTACAATAAATAAAAACATGATAATATGAAGGAGCAGTGCATTCTCTTATGAAAACTAGAGACTGACATATACGTTCTTTTGTACCATTTTCTTCAGTGCCTTTCCAGGTTACTCTTTATGAAAGTTTTTCTTTGGGTTGTAATTCATGGACGAGTTTATCCAAGTCAGGGAAGAGAGTAATTTCCTAAGGGGTCTTGACTTTCAGAGAAATTTCAGCAACAAACTAATTTTAAAACTCAATGTTTATTATAAATCATGTCCAAAAGGCCAGAGGGAGTTTTGCTTCTTTCCAATTTTTCCTGAAGTTGATCCAAACTGAAAAGAATCTGGAATGTTACTTTGGAAAATGGGCCTATTGAATTTATAAAGTTTCTTTGAATTCATTAAGCTTTGTTCTGTCTTGATCTTGAAGAAATCTAAATAAGCATTTTTTATATTGTTGTTGTTTATATGTTTGTTTGCCAAACCTCATTTTAATCATTCTATTTCAAAATCAGTTTCTAGTCAGAAGAATATTCAAAGACTCCTAATTACTATTCAGCATCTAATAATGGGTATATTATTTAACATACAGTAGCTAGAGAAAGATTGTTCACTTCTAGGGCAAAACCTACATCAAAAGTAACAGGCAATTTTTGGATAAGCCAGCATATTAGTTTCTATAACCTGAAATGGGAAATTCCAACCATCCGTGAAATCAAAGAGAAGACAGGATCCTCCTCCAAGAACACATTTGTAATTACATTGCTTGGGATCAGCACTCTATCTCTTTCACCTCCTACAGACATTCTTTTTGTGATCTTTCACCAAATCTCATTATTATAAGAACTGGGAAAGGAAAGAACCAAAAACTCAGCACTTATTCTTCTTAGAGCTTTTTTTTTTTTCCTTATCCTACCAGATTTTCTTCAAGTCAGATGAGGGAAATAACAACACATCAAGCTAAAATGCTCCTTAAAGGGTAGGTAGCATACACTCCAATTATTTAGCAATGACACAGTCCACAGCCTTCTGAAAAGAAATTCAACTGGAAGGATTTTTCCATGTCAATTTCATGTCGATCTCACCTTATATAGTCAGACAAATAATATTTCATGTAAAGACTTAGTTGAAATCTTTGTAGAAGTCAAGCAGTTTTTAAAAGGTTGTAAAATACACCGAAAATGATAAATAAATGCTATATAAAACAAGGATAAAAGACATATTTAAATTTGAAATAAGAAAATTTGCCCATCTCTGATGGCTATATTATATATTTTTTATTACTATCTCTGATTATAAAGTCTTGGGTTATTGCTTTCAAAGCACTGAGAAAGTATTTTATTTGGAATTAATGTAAATTTGTTACACCAACAGTTGCCTTGAATGATGTGGGGTGGCTAAAATCATCTTTTAAAAGTAAATATAAACTGACTACTGACCTAAGGTAAATTTCAAAATTATTATGGTATTTCAAGACACATGATCTTTTCTGTTATGAAGAAACAAAATATATCACTAAATTTTACTTATTTTCAACTTTGCAACTATTATTTTAGTATAATTTATTGCAAAGTGGCAAACCTTTCTCTTGCAAAAAGAAGAATTTTTTTTTCCTTTGTAAAATCAAAGGACTTTAGGGAAAATTTTTTATATATTGCCTCATCTATCCTATGGCAAGAGCTTTGAATCATCTGATATGCCAGGGATATCTCCCTTTGAGCAGTGGAACACTATTTTTTGTGATTCTTCTAAGTGGAATGATCTGATGGATAAGTTGTGGGGAATAATGCTTGTGGAAGCATTTGCCATAAGGACTGGATGTCGAATTCATTTTTCACATTATCTAGGACTGATTCATTATGTTTATAAACTGATTAACGTCAGTGGGAGCTGGCTATCAAGAGTTCAGCACTTTGCTTTGAGAGACTATTTAGAAACCCACCTAGTAACTAATAAATTATTCAGATTTTTTTTATTAAAAAAAAAAACTAGCAATGGAAATATTTCACTCACTGATGATATTTAGGAAGTGTGATGAATAACAACCAAAACAGTTGTTACCTTTCATTACTATAGCTCTTTCCTAGCCTGTAACAGGCAAAGTGGACTAAAATTTTAAAAATGTCTTCGTGAATATGCTTCTATATTCAGCAGGAGATACCCTTAGCATTATTTTTTCTACTTGCTCTCTTATTCAGATGAATGCAAAATTCCAAAAAGCTATTTGCATATCAGTGTGTCTAATTGACTGTAATAAAAAATGGAAAATCCCAATAACATTACTATGTCATTCTCATGGACCTCAATTATTCAAAAGGTTCTTAATGCTGACTCCTGCCTAGCATAGTGTAACCCATTAAATATGCAATCAGGCTAAAATATAGAAGTTCCTTAAAAGCTCATAGGATTAAATCATAGCACTGCTTTAATGTTTAATATTGTTTAACCTGTAAAAGAGTAAATTCCTTTTTCAAATTTGACAGGAAGTTTATGTTATAAAAATCAAAATCAACTCAACATCTGTGATTAGTCTATATTGCACTGATTGTTCTTCAAGTAATTTGCCATTTCTTTTTTTATATGTACTATTACTTTATTTTGTTCAATAAAGCAAAATCAATTATGAACATTTAAGTAGCTGTCTCAAAAGCTCAAGTATAATTGAGCAAGATGGAAAAAGGAGAAAAATGTGGAAATAATTAAATGGATAAGCAAATAAACATTTCAAATAAAAATTTAATTAAAAATTAATATTAGTGAATGAGTTACATTTCTCTATGTTTTAGTCTCCCAAGGAAGATTCTGAATGAATTATTTCATCACCAGACTATTTAAAAGTATAACATTTGACCTCAACAAATAATTTTTTAAAAATAAATTGTTACATAAGAATTTTTGTTACCATTAAAATATATTGAATTTCATTTTTTACCTTTTGAAATTGGCATTAATTTTATCTCTTGATTTAATTTTCTTATTCTTTTATTAACAAATGTCAAGATCACAAAATGTCAAAAATTGTATTTATACTCAACTATGTATTTTTCTTTGAAAAAACACTGTGTCTGGTTTATGTTAAATATTCAAATTTACAAGAAAGGGGAAAAACAGAAGGAAGATCATTTTGTGAATTGCTTCTCATTCGTCAGTCCCTCCTGTTTCCTCCTTTTTGTTTCATCTCACTTCCCAAATAGTATATGTTGTATCACATAGATCTCCATGATTTAAAAAAAAAGCACAATTTCTAGGACAAAATTTAAATGACCAATTTTGATTCTTTCCCCTACTGTAAGAATATAAATAAGAAAGAGAACAATTCCTATATCAGCCAGAAAAATCAATATTTTTTTCTGTTTTGTCATTCTTAATAATAAGGTTTTTTTTTTTCATTAAAAATAAAGACAAACTCAAATTTAATGAAATGTGATATAAACCCTAATTGAAAAAAGATCTTTTGCTCTGGTGTTGGGGGAGAGCTTCTCTATAGTCTTCTCCTCTCCCAATTTTATTTGGTCTGTCATCAAAGTGATATCTATAATGAAACTTCTTCTGTAAACTTGGATATGCAAATATTCATGTAAATGAGTAATTTTCACAATTTTGTGATAGAAATATGATTTTTCCTATCCAAATAGGGTAACATAAAAGATATAGGGAAAAGTTCACTTATTGAGGAATAATGTAAATTTCATTGTAGATGGTGTTCTAATTTCTTTTTTTTTTTTCTTCTTGCTGAGGCAGTTGGGGTTAAGTGCCCTGCCCAGGGTCACACAGTCAGGAAGTGTTAAGTGCCTGAGATCATATTTGAACTCAGGTCTTCCTAAATTCAGGGCTGGTGCTCTATCCATTGCACCATCTATCCACTGTTATTTCAATAACAGAAAAAAAAGAAGTCTCCAAATTAAAAATTTTAACAAGACTACTAACATCAAGTAAACGCAATTAGCAAAGTTTCTCTTTCTTTTAAATAAACAAGTTTAATCAGTAAAGAAACAGATGTCAGTCCATCATTCATTTTTAGAACTCAGCCTTTCAGTCTCCTCATTTTGCTAATTTAGAATCATACTGGACTTCTCATTCTCTTTATAATTTATATATTCCATAAGTATCCAAGCTTTGTCTTTTGCTACTTTAACAACTTTTTCCCTGCAGATTTCCTTTTCTATACACAAAGCCATCACATCTTTTCTCCTTTGGATTTTCAGAGTAGTTACCAATCTGCCTCCCAATCCATCTTCCATACCACTAATAAAATTCAAATTCATAGGTTGGTACACAATATTCCTTTATTTCATCAGTTTCCAACTTCATTTGTGGTCTGAAACTAGATTATCTGTTTGGAAAAGAGTGTTTTCCATAATCTTGACCCAACAACATACATGTTCCTGCCTTCCCTTCATGCATTCTTCCATTTGGTCATATTTGCTTAATGTTTCTTACATATCTCTTTTCTTTATACCTTTGTCCTAGTCATCACTAAAACCAGGGATGTTCTCTCTTTTCACCTTTATTTCTTTGAATGACGAAACTCAGCTTCAGCACAACTTTATTAATTAGCTAATTCCCTCAACTGCTAGTATCTACCCCTCAAAAATTATCTTTTATTTAATGTATGTTTTTGTATGCATATACTCATATATACATGTGTATATGCACATGTGTTTATATGCCTATGTCCATATGTGTATATATATATATATATATATATATATATATATATATGTATATGTATAAATACATATATGGTTAATAATTCATTCTGGACCCCTACTCTATTCTAATCAGTATTAATCAATTTGATAAAATCATATCAAAATTATGTATATAAGACCCTATACCTATGAGCTGAAGATTCTAAGTTCAGTAGCTTAATTATAGGAAGTTTAACCAAAGGCCCATACCCTTATTTTTCCTAGTTGGGGTGACCAAGCCCAATGTGGAAGAGGTGGTAACTATATGGAAGTCCCCCAAAATATTTTTGTGCCTCCAGACCTATCTCTTGTCTAATAGAAGAAAAAGATCATTTTATGGCCACTTGGGTCACTGACTGAAATAGCTTGTGCCATTCCTCCTGCCTAACCTAAGGAGAAGCCTTTCTAACTTGTGTGGAGACATTGTTTGCTTCACCAAACTTGTGACCTTGCTGACATAATATTTTGCTTATTTTAGCTTATGCATCATATGTCAATCAATTGAATTATAGTGTATTTGGCATAGCCATTTTTGAATTACATCTAGCTTCATAAAAATAGGGCCCTGGAAGGAGGAAGCCTCTCAGATTGTGAGGAAAATCTGAGGTGCACTTCATGGGAGTGAACCATGAATGCTTTAATAAAGGCCCAGATCCATGCCTATTATAGTTGCACATACATACAAAATTTGGAAGAAGTATTTTTAGCTTTTTATGTGACAATCTTAAATTTTAAAAATATTTTCTAAAAAGAGAATTAAAAGTCTGATAGAGCAGAAGTTTCTGAATTCCTTCCTTCCTTTATGCACATATACATATTATTTGTATTTATCTTGATTTTAGTAAAATACTTAAATCAACAGTAACCACAATTATTTAATTCTAATATTCCAAATATCAGAATTATTGATTATTTCTTTATAGTATATTTAAGAAAACACTAGAAAGAAATAGAAAATGAAATTTCATTTAAAGTGACTACAGAATATATAAAATTCTTGGGAAACTACCTACCAAAATCAGAACTGTGATGTCACACTGTAGCAATCTTGGCATGGGTCAAATTTTCCAAGAAACTTTGTAATAGATTAATTATGCTTTGTGAATTTGTCAAAACATTATCAAGGAGAGAAATATGCTATGTGATAAATGAAACAGCATATTTTATATTGTTTGGGGTTTACTCTATACTGATAGTTTGACTTATGTATGGAGAGTTTAGGAAAACTATGTTTGAAGAAAAGACTATAAGGGGACACAAAGTAATCATTAAGTGAACATGGAATTTCCTCTGACTGGCTGGGGAATAGTCCCCAGCACTATTTCTTTCAGATTCAAATTGGAGAGCATTGTTAGGGAGCAAATGAAAGTTGTGCTTATGTGTCTGTACATTGGCCAAGAAAAAGAAGGAAAATTCTGAACTCCTGATTAATCTCTCCAAAGAATGTAGAAGAATGAATTACGGTGTTAAATATAGAACAATAATCTTTTGAGTTCAGTTCATTTTCAACATTTTCAACAACTCAAAGCAAAAATACCCATGTGGGTAATATTCCCTTTTTTAGATGAAATCTGCAATTGTTTTTATACATATTGGCCTTGGACTCTCTAATTTGTTACAAAAATACACAAGTTTAAAATATTTTTATAGTTCTGTGCTCAACAGGAACAGATCTTTAAATTCAGTAACATAACAGCTAATCAATCATATTTTGAATGAATGATCAAAGGGTTTATTTAAAAGCCTTGGAGGTTATTAAAGGTATAAATGTGACAAGCTTAATGAAGCAGTACCAGATGTGTGAGATGTCTGTAAAACCTGCCAATTGCAGTACTGTGACCTCCAAGCTTTCCTCATTCATTTCAAGGGGCTGGTAATGTAAATATAATTATGATGTACTCCACTTAGAATGAGCGTGATTACAATATTGCAAAGGAAAAAAAATCTGCAAAATTAAACATATCAACTACAATATAGTCTTTCTTGACTGAAATAAGACATTCTGTAAGTAGGATTAGTACTTCCAAGAATTAAAATTTTGGATTAGACAAGTATAGAATTAAAAGAGTGTTGCAAAGGAAGTTATATTCCTTATGCATTCATCTTCCTTGAATATGCAATTCTTTTGGTCTAATTAAAATATCTTCTAAAAAAAGTCTCAAATTTGGGGTTAGAATGCTTACAATAACAAATTAGGTTTGTTTGTTTGATTTTATTCTTTTAACTAACACATAGTCTTGACACCGATAAGTTATGCCTCCTTCATTAGATTTCAGTAGCAAACTTTTTTTTTTTTACAGGAATTACATTTTCTCAGTGAAAGATAATGTAAAAATAGAGGCAAGATAAAGAAACCTACCATTGTAGCAAAATAGGTCAAATATAAAAAGTAAAGCTATTTTAAGGGAAATGTAATACAGAAAGAATGCTCTATTTGGCTGGAAGATCTCAACTCAGAACTACATGTGTGACTTAGACAAATCATTCAAACTTCCTAAGTACCAGTTGCCTCAATTCTAACATGAAGGCATTAGAAGAGATGATTCCTAAAGTTTCTTCCACGCCAAAATCTATTAGTTTTTTTGATTATATAGTCTATAATCATTTTGATTAGCAGCTTGAAATGGAATACAATTAATCCCTAAGATTTCTAATTGAAAAAAGTTATAGTGACTTGGAGGGATAGACATAGTTATATACCATGTGTGTGTGTGTGTGTGTGTGTGCATGCAGTATTATATCCATATTTCAAAGACTAATAATTTTGTTTCCTCATTACCTACTATAATTTAATTTTTTTCTTCTCTTATTACTAAAGCTAACATTTCTAATACAATATTGAATAGTAATGGTGATAGTGAGCAACCTCGTTTCACCCCTGATCTTACTGGGAATGGTTCTAATTTATCACCATTACATATGATGCTTGTTGATGGTTTTAAAAAAGATGCTACTGATCATTTTAAGGAAAACTCCATTTGTTCCTATGTTCTTTAGTGTTTTTAATAGGAAGGTGTGTTGGATTTTGTCAGATGCTATTTCTGCATCTATTGAGATCATCATATCATTTCTGTTAGTCTTGTTGATATAGTTAATTATGTTAAGTTTTCTCAATATTAAACCAGTCTTGCATTCCTGGTATAAATCCTAATTGATCATTGTGTATTATCTTTATATCCATTTTCTCTTCTTTTTTTATAATTTGGGGTGTCCTTTATTACTTTCTTTCTTTTTTTAATAACTTTTTATTGACAGAACTCATGCCAGGATAATTTTTTACAACATTATCCCTTATACTCACTTCTGTTCCGATTTTTCCCCTCCCTTCCTTCACTTCCTCCCCCAGATGGCAAGCAGTCTTATACATGTTAAATAGATTGCAGTACATCTTAGATACAATATATGTGTGCAGAAACGAACAGTTCTCTTGTTGCTCAGGGAGACTTGGATTTAGAAGGTATAAATAACCTGGGAAGAAAAACAAAAATGCAAGCAGTTTACATTCATTTCCTAGTGTTCTTTCTTTGGGTGTAGCTGCTTCTGTCCATCCTTGATCAAGTGAAACTGAATTAGATCTTCTCTTTGTCAAAGAAATTCACTTCCATCAGAATACATCCTCATGGGTTATCGTTGTTGAGGTATATAATGATCTCCTGGTTCTGCTCATTTCACTCAGCATCAGTTCATGTATGTCTCACCAATCCTCTCTATTCATCCTGCTGGTCATTTCTTACAGAACAATAATATTCCATAACATTCATATACCACAATTTACTCAACCATTCTCCAATTGATGGGCATCCATTCATTTTCCAGCTTCTAGCCACTACAAACAGGGCTGCCACAAACATTTTGGCACATACAGGTCCCTTTCCCTTCTTTAGTATCTCTTTGGGGTATAACCCAAGTAGAAACACTGCTGGATCAAAAGGTATGCACAGTTTGATAACTTTTTGAGCATAGTTCCAAATTGTTCTCGAGAACGGCCAGAATCAAGTATTCACAATTCCACCAACAATGTATCAGTGTCCCTGTTTTCCCACATCCCCTCCAACATTCTGCGTTATCTTTCACTGTCATTCTAGCCAATCTGACAGGTTATATCCATTTTTCAACAGGCAATATTATACCATGGAAAGAAGATTGGACATGAAGTTAGGAAAAGATCTTGGTTTAAATCTTATCTCTGAAATATTTGTGTAATCTCAGGAAATTTGATTAGGTTTCCTATTCTCCAGCTTCATTATCTGTAAAACAGTGATAGTAGCACCACAACATCACAAAATATTACAAGTTTTATATATTATGTATGTGTATGTATGTATGCATGTATGTATGTATAAAGATCAAATGAGATTATATATATATATATATATATATATATAATGAACACATGGATCCATAAATATGTATGTAAATATAACTTTATATTACTTTGACACTTCCAAATTCATAATTTGGAAAGCCCTCATAGTTAGAAACCAACATAAAAATCATCCAGTTCAATCTATACACGGATTCTCTCTATAATATTAATGACAAACAATCTTTGACCAATGATTTAGATATGTCAAGGCAGGAGGTGGGAGGTGGCTGGGGAATGGAGTTGAACCACTCTCTCCTGAAGGTTCTCAATCCATTTAATTAAATTTAAATATTAATGATTTTAATTTGCATTAAACTTGAATTTGTCTCAGCTCATCTTTTGCTTATTGCTTCTCTTTTTGTAGTCCAGCATAGGCTATACAAATTTAACTCATGTTTCATGAGATGCTCCTTCAAATACTTGAAGACCCTATGTTGTCCATACTAAATAATCTTTTCTTCAGGCTAAATATCCCTAGTTCCTTCAATTAATAATAATATTATTACAGGAACTCAAAGCTCATCATCAATATAGTTGATTTCCTTTCAATATTTTCAAGCCTCTTAATGTCCTTTGTAAAATTTAGTACTTGGAACCAAGTGGTTGCTTAGGACAGATGTGCAATTTCCAGCTTGACTAATCTGAATTTTATCTTGTGAGTCTCCAGAAACTCATCATATCAGCTCTAAAATTTATACTTCAGAACTATCTACCCCTAAACCTCTTCCTTCCTCTGATTAAATAGTATGTATATCAGAAAGATTCTATCATATCTCCTATTTTAGGATGAAAGAAAAACAGCCATCTTATCCTTTCATAATTCTCTACAAGACTTAATTATACCTCTCCACTACATACCACCACTTCCTGAAGTTTTTCAACTTATCTTTATCCATTGTCTTTCCTTATTAGTTTATAAGTTCCTTTGTGCCCAAAGCGATATGAAGGTGATCCAAAAACTAGATCTGTAACCTAAAAAGGTCAATAAATAGGAAAAGAACCAATTTGTACAATATCTCTTGTACATCCATAGCACATCTTATATCTTTTATATTCATTTTATTCTAATATCATTTTTTATGGTAGCAAAGACTTGGAAATTGAGGGGATGCCCATCAAATGGAAAATAGCTAAATATGATTGTGATAGAATACTATTGTGCCATAAGAAATGATTAGAAGGATGTTTCCAGAAAAAAATCTGGAACGACTAACATGAACTGATATAAATTGAAGTGAGCAGAATAAGATGAGCATTATAACACAGCAACATATTGTACAATATGATGATCAATAGGAAATGTTTTACTTTTCTGAGCAATATAATGATCCAAATTATTCATAATGATCTGAATAATTAATAATGCAAAAAGTCATATATCTCTAGAGAAAGAACTGAATCTGATTTAAGATTGAAGGATACTTAAAAAAAATTCTTCCTCCCCCCCTCTTTTTTTTTTCCTTTTGCAATATGGCTAATATGGAAATGTTTTCCATGATTGCATATGTGTAATCTTTATGTAATTGCTTACTTTCTCAGGGAAGGAGTAGTAAAGAAAGAGATAAGAAGAATTTGCCATTCAAAATTTAAAAAAAAATTTAAATTGTCTTTGCATGTAATTTGAAAAAAGGGAAATTTTCACAACCCAAAAAGTCCTTGTGTCTTGAAGACAAGGACTATCTTAGTTCTGGCTCAGTATTACCAGCACTCAGTATAGTGCCTAACATATAATGAACAATACATGTTTCTAGAGTGATTGAATAAATGAACACAACATTGCAGGTGTCTGGAACAGAGCAAAGTTGATGCATTCCAACTTCAGTTGGCATGTATCTTATGTTTTAATATGTTAATGGCATTCTTTCTTGCTAACAAAATTAACCTATTAACTCAAATTTCTTTTTTATTTATTTATTTATTTTTTTTATTTAATAGCCTTTTATTTACAGGATATATGCATGGGTAACTTTACAGCATTAAGAATTGCCAAACCTCTTGTTCCATTTTTTCATCTCTTACTCCCCACCCCCTCCCCCAGATGGCAGGATGACCAGTAGATGTTAAGTACATTAAAATATAAATAAGTTACACAATAAGTATACATGACCAAAACGTTATTTTGCTGTACAAAAAGAATCAGACTCTGAAATATTGTACAATTATCTTGTGAAGGAAATCAAAAATGCAGGTGGGCATAATTATAGGGATTGGGAATTCAATGTAATGGTTTTTAGTCATCTCCCAGAGTTCTTTTTCTGGGCATAGCTGGTTCAGTTCATTACTGCTCCATTGGAAATGATTTGATTGATCTCGTTGCTGAGGATGGCCTGGTCCATCAGAACTGGTCATCATATAGTATTGTTGTTGAAGTATGTAATGATCTTCTGGTCCTGCTCATTTCACTCAGCATCAGTTCGTGTAAGTCTCTCCAGGCCTTTCTGAAATCATCCTGTTGGTCATTTCTTACAGAACAGTAAAATTCCATAATATTCATATGCCACAATTTATTCAGCCATTCTCCAACTGATGGACATCCATTCAGTTTCCAGTTTTTAGCCACTACAAAAAGGGCTGCCACAAACATTCGTGCACATACAGGTCCCTTTCCCTTCTTTATAATCTCTTCTTTATAATCAAAGGATATGAACAGACAATTCACAGATGAAGAAATTGAAACTATTTTTAGTCATATGAAAAAATGCTCCAAGTGATTATTAATCAGAGAAATGCAAATTAAGACAACTCTAAGATATCACTACACACCTGTCAGATTGGCTAAGATGACAGGAAAAAATAATGATGATTGTTGGAGGGGATGCGGGAAAACTGGGACATTGATGCATTGTTGGTGGAGTTGTGAACGAATCCAACCATTTTGGAGAGTAGTTTGGAACTATGCTCAAAAAGTTATCAAACTGTGCATACCCTTTGATCCAGCAGTGTTACTACTGGGCTTATATCCCAAAGAGATTATTAACTCAAATTTCATCCAATAAAATCCTGAAATCTACTTCAGATAAGCTTTGGTATAGATACACATAACTTAAATAGACATTTCTTGTAGAGAGCTGGAACTCCGAAGAAGTATACTTGAAACAAGGTGTTAATTCAATGGAAATGATGAGATTATGGTTCTCTAATTCACATACATACTTAGTACATAGTATGGTGATGTAATAATTCTTTAAGTTCACACAATTGGTATGCTGTAATGGTGTAATTATAATAAAGTATATAAGGGGTAACAAGGACTGAAAGAGAAAAATTCTATCTTTGATCAGCCTCCTGGTAGCCCTCATTCTTTCTGCACTAAGGGGGATCCTGGTTGAGATTGGCAGATTGTCAGCTGCTGGAGGAGACTGGGTCAGAGTGAGACTGGGTCTGACTATGACTGGGTCTGACTATGACAGAAAGCTAGCCCCAACATTACATTTTAGTGCCCGAATGTGGACATAAAGAACTATACTCTGCAGTTCAACTGACATGATCATGAAGTCAGTGGAGAAGTTCCTGTGGCCCAGAAATAGGGTGAGTATAAAAATAGACAAGCAGGAAACTTTGGTAAGGGCTAAACTAGTCACTTTAATTTTTCAACTAAAATGGGGCAAATACTAGAAAAGAGTCTTCTCTACCTCAAGGGAAATATGCAGAATGCATAGTTAAATTAATAAAGAAGCAATGGTTATTGGTAACTTGGGGGCAGATCAGTGGACTCTTACAGATATTAAAGTGCAGGTCTCTAGGCTATCTAAGGAAGAAAAATTAGAGTCCAGATATGTGGGAACTAGTGGGAGAGAAACTAATTGAATATTGCAAAGCTATGGGTCCTGATTCAATTCCTGCGGAAACATTCCTTATATACAATATAATATAATTGTCTTTAAAGAATCCTACAAATGCTAATAAAGCAGCTGAAAAGCAGGGACAATTGGACAAGAACAGCAGTGATGAAATTAAGGAGTGTGATGCTTCTCACTTTCATAGCTCAGTTACACCAGAACAGGCACTCTTAGGGCATTGCCGGTTTCTTGACTGTCTTCCCTCAATTTTGCCCTTGTGGGTAGAGAGAGAAGGAGGAGGGGGGGTGAGAAAGGCAGTGACACCATCAGCACTACCCATGCAGGAGCTTTGTCCATCTCCTATGAAACACTTACAAAGGGCACTAATTAAAGCTAAAAATGAATGAC
Source organism: Dasyurus viverrinus (assembly GCA_020854095.1). Classification (NCBI taxonomy): domain Eukaryota; kingdom Metazoa; phylum Chordata; class Mammalia; order Dasyuromorphia; family Dasyuridae; genus Dasyurus; species Dasyurus viverrinus. Next base: position 422,087,668 of record CM036997.1, on the reverse strand, counting down.
AAGATATGTCTGATTTAAAAATAGAAGTATAGACTGTTATGAAGAGTTTGACTTTCAGGTCAAGATAAAAGAAAATGCACTCCATTTAATCTACAAATTATCAAATATCTGAAAAAGGCTTACACTCTTTATGGGTCTACGTCATCATATATTACGATGATATTAGAGAATTTGGCTTTTGAAATTCTAACCCCTAATGATTGTAAATCTATAGCAAGGACATGTTTAGAACTTGAACAAAACTTATTTTGGCTTTCTGAGTATAGTGTCCTTTGTAGAATACAAGACCAATGAAACAGGCAACCTGGAGTTAATATACCAATCACCTCTGACCAACTAACAGGTATAGGTCATTATGGAGACACTTTAGCACGGATTAATTACCCTATAGCAGCATATTAACAAATTGCTGCTGCTGCTATCAAAGTATGGGGCACCTTCCTAGGAAGACAATAAAAAGGGAGCCTTCACAAAAATAGAGCAAGGTCCAAATGAACCCTTTGCTGATTTTGTGGGACATCTGCAGACAACTGTCATATGAACTATTGGTAAAAATGCAGTAATAAAAATTATGATAAGACAACTTGCTATAGAAAATGCTAAAAAGGTTTGTAGAAGAATTATTCTATGACTTCACAAGAATTCTCCTTTAGAGGAGATCATAAGGGCACAAATACCTTTTATCCCCAGGCAATGATGTAGACTTCCCAAGATCAGAACATGGGAAGACATGGTCCCTTTTGGCAAGGGACTTCCAGAAAGACTCGTCAATACTTTCAATGTAGTAAAGTAGGGCTCCATTTTAGCATAAAGATAGAGTGAAAAACCAAGGTGGGAGAACAAGACCACAAACCTATGTCCAAAATGCTACAAAGTCTTCCATTGGACATCAGAATGTAGAATGACTCAGGGAAACAGGAAGAGGGATTTGGCTCCAGGGCCCTAGGCAAAAAACACTTGTGGCATGACGGCAGCCCATGCTACCTCAAGAGTCTTTACAAGTTCAGTCTTCTAACATAATCAATGAGCTGAGAAGCAACCTGATGGGAAAGAGGGATTACAACTGGGGGAGAATAGAGTTGTATGCAGCTGGGACAACTGAGATACCCCCTGAAGAGGTAAAATTTGTTCCTCTCCAGTTTATGGATCCCTTGCCTCTAGCAAAGTAGGCTTGACCATTTAATCTCCAGAGAGCACTTACAAAACAGTGTCTGTCCATCCACACACTGATGTGGGAAACTGGGGAATGTGTAGATAATATCCCAGTCACTAACACAGGTAGACAATGTGTGACTTATCACCCAGAAGAAGTAGTAGCATCAGGTTTACTGATACAGAATCCTAATAGGCAATTTGGTAATAGTTGCCCAGATTCTGACTCCCAGAAACAAAATCCAGGAATATACTGGACAGCAGCTGTGACAGCTGACCAAACTATGCTCACAATCTATATAAATGACCTACCATTAGAAGGCTTGGTAGCCACAGATGCAGATTATACAGTCATTAGAGGTGCCATGTGGCCCAGTCACTAGCTAAAGATTAAGGTGGACACCTACATATCTGGTGTAGGAGGATCAATAGCAGCTGAAGTTAGTGCTACCACTTTGAGATGGACATTTGAAGGTGAAACAGGAGTTTTTTCTTCTCTTGCAGTAGAAAAAAATCCCCATCAATCTGTGGGGAAGAGATATCCCACAACAGTAAGGATTACAAAAGTTCTTCAGCTTTTGAGGCAGGGCTGCTGTTGAAGGCCTGCCTGCACTCTCACCTGTTCCAATTCAATGGAAAACTGATACACCAGCGTGGGTAGAACAGTTTCATTAAGCTAGTGATAAAATTCAGGCCTTATTAGATATAGTACAGGAGCAACTTGACCAAGGACATTTACAACCTTCTCTAAGTCCTTGGAATTCCCCTGCCTTTATTATAAAAAAAAAAAAAAAAAAAAATCTGGAAAATGGAGGATGTTGACTGATTTAAAATAAATAAATAAATAAATGAGCAGATGGAAACTATGGGAACTCTTCAGCCTAGACTTCCATCTCCTACTCAGTTGCCCAGAAAATGGCTCTTTGAGTTATAGACATTAAGGATTTTTCTATTCCATCCCTCTAGATAAGGAGGATATGAAAATATTTGCCTTTTCAGTGCCCAGCGTTAACTTAGCTGAGCCTTATAAAAGATATGAATGGACAGTTTTGCCACTGGGATTGAAAAATATCTCTACTATGTGTCAAATGCATGTGGCTGCTGCTCTTACTCCAGTAAGAAAAGCATTTCCAAAAGTCATGTTGTTACATTACATGGATGGTATTTTGGAATGTGTCTGATCACCTTCTTTTTTGGTGTCCTGAGAAGTCAGGGAGGGTGTAGCCACCTGTGTTCTAAAACAAAAGCAAGCAGGATATGCTAGAGAACTGGAACTCTGGAGAAGTGTTAACTCAGTGGAATTGATGAGATAATGATTCTCTAGTTTACATATATACTTAGTACATAGTATGGTGATGTAATGATTCTCTAAGTTCACACATAATCAGTGCACTGTAATGATGTAATTACAATAAGGTACATAAATACTAACAAGAACTGGAAGAGAGACATTCTATCTTTGACTGTCCTGGTGGCTCTCATGCCTCCTGCACCAAGAGCGAGACTGGTTATACTGGTAGACTGTGAGCAAGCTGCTGAAGGATACTGGGTCAGACTGAGAATAGGTCTCACTATAACAGAAAGCTAGTCCGAACATTACAATTTTTAAAATTCATTGTTTCAGACTGAAATGTAAAACTTTATTTCACTTTATTAAAATCAACCCAGCTGTTCCTTCTTTAATTATTCCCTTGAATCTTGAATTTGAAGTCCAATATTTTTGCTCTCTCTCACAACTTCAAAACACTTATGAATTTTATTAGCATGCCAGTTATATCTTAGGTACAGCTAAGTGGCACAGTGAATAGAGCACTGGCCTTAAGTCGGAAAGACCAGAAATATTAGAGTTCAAACCTGACCTCAGACATTTGCTTACTACCTGTGTGATGCTGGGAAAGTCACTTAATCCCTCCCTGTATAAAACTGGAGAAGGAAATGGCAAGCAACTCCAATGTTTTTGCCAAGAAAATAACTCATCACCCCCCAATAATATCTTGTTAGAAATATTAAATAGAATAGGGCCAAGAATCCAGTTTAAATAAATGATATAGTTACAGTAGCATAATCTTTTTCAAAGTCAGAATTTGAAACTACCCATTCCTGACTATATCAGTATTGTTCCCTGTCAGCCATGACATATTATTTCTCTTTACATGAGTATAATGATGTAAAAAGGGACATAACTAAATTCAACAGAACTTAAATTACATATAATGATCATTATTGGTTCCACATGACTGGTGATAGGTTATGCTTCCTTCCTCTTAGTAGAAATATAATTGTCTGTAGATTTGGAATGTGCCAGTTAAGTCACAATCACTTTGTCACCTGTTTCTTTCTTTTTCCTGAGGTAATTGAGGGTTAAGTGACTTGCCCAGGGTCCCATAGCTAGAAAGTGTTAAGTATCTGAGACTGGATTTAAATTCAGGTCCTCCTGATTTCTGGGTCAGGGCTTTATCCACTGTGCCATCTAGCTGCCCCTTTCACACAAATTTATTAACTTCTTTTTTTATTTGTTATGATAGTGGGTTTTATAGGTAGAGGCAAAAATTCATATTATGTGATATATTTTTTTAAATTCCTTATTGTATTTCTTTTAGATAAACTGGTGAGGAGGACAGATACATGGACCATAGACTTCCAACTACTCAAAAAAATAACCCACTAGACTTCTGATTTTTCTTTTGTCTAAATAGGAATGCTGTGTATGAATAACAGTGTCTTTGCCCTAGCTAATTATTGTTGAATAAAGACAGGATCAGACAATTTTATTCAAGTAGCTTTATATTTTCAGAACTGAACTATTTTTTATTTTAGGGCCCACCCATAGCAACAGTTTTGAAGATAATATTATTAACACCTCCACAATTTTTAATAAGTTAATTTTTCATATATTAGTTTCTGTCTCTCTTTACAAAGACAAGTTAAACATCAATTGGATTTTATAATAAGTCATAGGAGTATCAAGTTATAAGTGAATTACAGAGAAAATTTTGTTTAACCCACTTCTTCACCTTCCTGGGTGTATCACCCTAATGTTATTATATCAATTATATTAAATATTTATCAAACATCGATTGTGTACTTATTTAAAGAAAGATAATTTACTTGCTGAGGGATATATAAAGTTTAGATCATAACCCATCCATAATGACTTTATAGTCCCTGGGTTGATAAATATATCAGCATAAATAATTAAAGATATTTTATCATAAGTTTATTTAAAAAAAGTTGCAAAGAAGTTGGATAGTGAGTTAATAAATGCTTATTAGCCACTTGTGATTTAGGCACTGTGCTAAGATTTAAGGATACAAAAAAAGAAATAACAAGACAAAACAAGCAAAAAAAATATCCTTACTCTCAAGGAGTCAAGTGGGAAAGATATTCTGCAAACCACCATATGAAAACAGTCTCTATATTAAAGTAGAGATAATCATAGCAAAAAAATCCATTGCATTAAGAGACATTGTTAAGGGCCTTTTCTTGAAAACAAGATTTAGTTGGCATCTAATAGAGGTCAGAGAATCCAGGAAAGCCAAGAAATGAAGATAATTACAAGTATGGCATATTGCCCAGAAAAATTCATTGAGTCAGGGTATAGGGTCTTGAGTGAATAACAACAAGGAAATCAGTATCACTAGGACACAGTTCATAAAGTTGAATAAAGGGTAACACTAGAAAAATAGAAAGTGGCCAGAATTATAAAAGCAAATTAAGATATATATATATTTTATCCTGGAAATAATAGCGAGCTAGTTGTGCTAATTAGAACTAGCTTTAGGAAGTTCATCTAGACAACTAATATAAAATGTACAGGAGTAAGGTGAGAACCTTGAGGAAAAACATCAAGCAGACTATGGAATTCATCCAAACCTGAGGTATCTAAGGTCTAAACTAGAGTAGTACTATCAGAAGAGTCTCTTTTCCCATCCCACTAGGTGGTAGGAGCCAATGAGGAAAATGAAGGCAGGCTTTGTGGTCATTTCCAAAGGACCAACGGAATCAATGATTGCCCCAGAGAGCAAAGGTTATCTATTGTTCTTCACTTTCTGCAGCAAAAGAGGCAATAGTTTTCCAGGATATTGTAAAAAAACACTGCCAATTCTAAAACTCAAGGGTGGTTGTTATGCATTAATTGATGGATTTGGTTATGGGAAGGAAAGGTAGTGCAGTGTTTGTGTGGCTGCTAGCTAAAGAGCTTAAAATCAAGGTTATGGAGTTTCTAAGGATGTACTGCTAGGAAGTAGAACCCAAGCCCCTGGGAGTCCAGTATAAGCAGGAGTCCACATCAGCAATTAGGAAGTTCTTCAAATGATCAGGAAGAGGGAGAGAGGTATTATAGGCAGGTAGTTGAGCAGATTATTACATTTTTCAGTCAACTATTGATGGATCCTGTGGTCCATTTCAATGGGTGGGCATAGCTCAGTCCAGATGCTGTCATTCTCCAAATGAGATCGTGGTCTTTTGCCCTGGTTAAAGGTTAATACTAATCAAGCTTCCAATGTCTCTTAGAAATCTAGATCTCTCTCTTGCTATTCAAGATCTTTTTATGTGGGATAGTCTTTCATTAAATGTAAATTACTTAAAAGGACCACTAGATTCAGATATGAAATAAAGGAGTTGTATTACTTTTATTCCACCAAATAACTTTGTTTACACTCTGTACATAGGATTATCAAACACAACCTTTGATCTTCTCATAATTTTTGGAAGAGTTCAAAACTTTTAGAAGCCTAATATTTAAATGTTTTGTTATAAAATTATAAAATGTTTTGTAATAAAATAAAATTTGTATATAAAATTTGTTATAAAAAATATAAAATATATATATAAAATTATATATATATATAAAAAGTATGTGTCTACATGATATCAACAAATCCAATTAAAGTTTCAAATTAAAACAAGCATTTTAACTTTGTATTTCAATGATTAGTTGAATTGGGCAAATTAACAGTTTATTCCAGTGCTGAGTAAAAAGACATGACCACAGTTAGAAATGATTGAAAAGAAGACTGTATTTATATCTGTGTGACTTTAGTCAGGAAAACAATTAGCATTTTGCTAAGAATCTACTGTGTCAAGCTCTGTGTTGAACAGTAGGATTCCAAGAGTCAAAAATCATACCCTTCCCTTGAGGAGTTCACAACTTAACTGGGGAGATGACATATAAACCATTATGTACAAAAAAGTTATAAAAGATTTACTCAAAAGAGGGAAGGTGCTAGAATTAAGATGAGTGGAGAAAGTTTTCTGTAGTGGAATTTTAGCTAGTAGAGAGATCAAGAAATGGAGATGAAGAAGGAGAACCTTAACGATGTGGAGAAGAAACAGAAAAAATATACATGGATGGATTTTTTTTTAAAGGACAGCAATGTGACAAGTACCACTAAATCAAATACTTAAATATGGGGGTGGAGATGTAAGACACAAATAGACTGCAGATGGAAATTATGAAGGATTTACATGACTGTATACTGTCTTTTGTTTATTTGTTGTTGTTTTTGATTTTTAGGTATAGTTTGTTCTTTCCATCTACATTTCTAAATTATTTCTATTTTAATTCTAAAAATATTATTTCCAATTAAATTTCTTCATTTTCAAGACACTAATGAGCATTCTCCTCATATAGACTTCCAATTCCAGAGATTTTGTCTATTATATGCGATATTATATGTGATTACATTTCCACTAAAATGAGATACAAAAATTGAAGATTCATAAATTACTTATCTTTCTGGAAAAATGAAAAATGGAAGTATGAATTATGTCTACATTTGTACAAAAGGATTTACATTGATAGAAGGTAATATTTTGTTACTCATTATTTTGAAATCTTTAAACTTTGAAAAAATTTAACTTTCCTGATTCAACTTAATTTATATTTTGCTGTTTGGAGTTATATTCCTGCCTGTATGATCAAGGCATTGGAAAGAGAAACTTCCAGGGATAAACTATATAATTTTAGCTAAAGAAGGTTATTTAGGAGGCCTTGATTAGGCTACAGGAGTATTATTTGTTAATAGACTTTGACATTATTATCCTCTTAATCTTACAGGTTACCTTTCTCTTCTTTTAGAAGAGTAATATGAACTCACTGGATGGAAAAGAACTATAGTCATACTACTATTTTTGTCTTCTCTGATCACTAAGACTTTTGTTTTTAATATGGGACACTGTTCCTTGTTCCTTTCATCTCCAAGTGACTGAAAATTAATATATTTTGTTACAGTTTTGGTTTGAAAGATTTAAAGGTGGTCCTTACCTCTGAAATTCACTTTGTAACTATGTCTGTGTGCTTCCTTCTTGGACTGGCACATATTAGTCCTCACTGAGTTCCAAGCATAGTATATTCTGTTTAGTCTGAGGAAAATATATCAGATAAGGAAGTAAAAAGGAACTCAGGAATTTTAAAAAAGAAGAAAAGAAGGAATAATGAATGAAGGAATAAAGGAAAGATAAAGAGAAGCCAGGAGGAATAGAGGGAGGAAGAAAAGGGGACATTTAAGAAAGAAGGAAAGATGGAGGAAACACTGGGGAATGAAGAGAAGGGAAAAGGGAGAGGACAAAGAGAGGGAGGGAACTAGAGAAAGATCAAGCAACCAGTGTGGAAAGGAAATGTAAAGAACCTTAATGATATATTATTTTGTACTTTAGGGTTCTAAGATTTCATCAGCACATTTCCTTCATCAATTTCACTTTAGCACAAAATTTTATTTCATTTTTTCTTAATAGCAATGGTTGGTAGAAAAACAAGCAAACAAACAACAACAAGAACGTATCACCCCCTTATTAACATTTTAATCTTGAAACTTTTCACTCAACAAAATTGGTCTTTAGAAAACAGTGTTATAGTCTATTACTGTTGAGTCTTTCTTGCTTATCTTCCTTGATAGTATCTTCGCTGGGTATTTATGACACTAGTTTTTTTTTTTTTTTTTTTTTTTTTTTTCTTATTTCTTCCTCTCCTTCCTGTCTAAAATTTTTTTTTAGTTTCTTTTTGCTTGTCCATAATCCATATCATACTTTTTTTTGGTATTCTCCAAGAATTTTTCTTAGATCCTCTTCTGTTCCTTATTTACTCTCTATTTTGACACTCCCATCAGTTCTTTTGAGCTTACCTAATTGATTGACAGATACAAATGTTCCTGGTCTCTCCTCTGAAATTCAGATCAACATTACTAATTGTTTTTTTCAAACTGGATGTTTCAGAGACCTCTCAAACCAAACTCAACTTGTGCCAAACTGAACTCATTATTTTGACTCAAAGAATTCTCCTCCCTTCCAAACTTTGCCAGATTCCAATTCAGTTTTTCCAGGTTCATAAACTTGTCATTATCATTTATTACTCTTTCAGCCCACATATTCAATCAATTGTCTAATATTGGGATTTTTGCATCCTCAGCAACATTTCATTTGCCCTTATCTGTCTCCTCACACTTAACCACTTTAATTTAGGCTAGCACCACTATCACCTAGATCATTGCAAAAGCCTCATGATTAGTTTCTCTGATGCCTTTTCAATATATCCTACATACTTCTGCCAAATAATGCTCCTTAGGCAAAAATCTGACTATGTGACTCTTCTAATCAATAATATCCTGTAGCTTCTTATTTTCTGTACAATAAACTACTCTATTTAGTTTTAAAAGCCCTAAAAATATGAGCCCAAATTATGTTATGTACATGTCTGTGAGTGTAAATTTGTTTGTGTGTATACATATGTGTGTATATAAGGGTACCTATGTATGTTTGTATATATATACATGTTCATATATATATATATATATTTATATATATATATACACACATATATATATGCACTTACATATTGCCTACTCCACATATTTGTTGTGTACATATATATGTATGTATGTATGTGTGTATAAACATATACATTCCTATTCCTTCACCTTACATTCTTTACCTTCCCCAATTTCCCACATATATATGTATGTATGTGTATGTGTGTGTGTGTGTGTGTGTACATAGAGGTCAGAAAAAAAAAGTCATTTGAAAAAGAAAAGATTACTTTGGTTGTCTTGTTTAGGTTGGAAGAGGAAGCAATATCTATATCTATCTATAGTTTTATACATCTATATATCTATATCTATATCTATCTATCTATTTATATACTATTTGGGCTAGCTCCCTGGAGTGCCTCAGGATCAGTCAGAGTCAGGATCAGTCAAAGTGCTTGACCTTTAGGAAGAAAAATGAAGGAAGCAGACAATCTTGCCAAAGATGCATCCTGGACTCTGGAGTCTGGAGCCTGAAGTCCTCTCTCCTCAGTGTGCTGTACCAGAGAGTCTGGCCCTCTCCCTCAGCCCTTCAATTCTTTCTGCTGATTACTTCATCACAACACATTCAGCAGGTGCCAATCATGAGGAGAGCCATAACATTACCATATGTTTATAGAAACATCATCATACACATGAGTAGTTAATTATCCTTAAGTGCTCTGCTGTCTTAGATTCAAATTCATCTTTTCAGAGTTCTAGCCCACTACATCTCCTGCTTTCTTTTTGTTTTGATCACAGGTGGTCACATTCTCCCTGACTTCTCAGGAAAGGAGGTGAAAACATCAAAAGGGAAGTTGGGAGTCAAACCAAATATTGTTAGTAGGTTTCTGGGCTGAAGGATCTTATTAGAAACAGGTATACATAAAGCTATGAGCATGGGAAGTATTACACAAGCACATAGCAATAAAGCACAGGCTAGCAGTAATGACTCTCCCCACAGCCGGTGGAGGTCCAATGTGATGTAACAAACATGAATTGTACATGCAAGTAGTGATATAATAAACAATGTGAATGAACATGGTGTTGTAAAAGATTTCCAGAAGTCCTAGAAGGAGGGTATGTAAATAATTGTCACACATACGCTTCCTTCAGCAACCAAGAGATAGTCCAAAACCAATCTATTGTCCATTGCTTCATGTGTCAAGGAATCCAATGATCCCCCCCAAGTTTTTGAAATCCTGCAAGAGTATTATTATATGTTAGCGAATCTAATTTGCAGATTTTGAAGTCCTGAAACAGTCTTATCATGTCTCAGGGATTTCAATGATTCCTGAGACTTGAAGTCCTGCATCAGTCTCATTAACAATTTTTGATGGCTATGAGTTAATTGCCATAACTACCATGCTCTTTTAGTAGTGGGCACAGTCAGAGATAGAACTACCTGATGTTTCTTGGGTCTTCTCCTTTGTTTCAAGGGTCTGCTCCATCTCCCTGCAATGGACAAGGCGAATATGGCTAGTTGGCACCCATCTGATTCCTTCTCTATCTGTAGAGATACAAGCAAACCCTTTCCCCCAAGCAGTTAATCTATCTGGTCCTTCCCATTCACCACTTTCTGGGTCTTTCCACATCATGTTGAGATTATCTAAAGATAGTGGAGCTGCTCACATTGAACACTGCCCTTCCGGTGGGTTATAAAACCTGTCTGCCGGAGCCAGTGCATCTTTGTCAAAAATCAAGAAGTTAATTGTATAAAGAGCTAAATTTAGGAATTCTCTAGGGTTACTTGTGGCTCCCCTTTTCTTTTGTTTTTGGAGGAGAGTCTTAATGTCTCTGGTTCACCTCTCTACTATTGCCTGTCCTTGAGGATTAAAGGATGGCCAACAAAATTTGCCACTCTGGTATGTTTCACAGCACACATTAATTTGTGCATTGGTATAAAAGATGTATATCTTGTCAGGTGTTATTCTTGATAACTGTACTACTTGCTTAATGGCCTTTAATAAAATTCTAGCCACAAGCCCTGGGTAGGGAGTAAGGCTTTGCTCTGGTTGTGCTGGGAGGTTCACCCACTCTATCACACTGTCTCCTTGATGAAGGACTGCTGTGGGTGCCTCTTTTGTAGCAAAAACTGCTATTTCCAAGAGTTTTTGAGTGACTCTTTCAGCCACATTGGATAAAGCCAATTCAACTTCTCTTAAAGCATCTTGAGCTTCTTTTGTAACTGTTTCCCTCCAAAATGTCATGCGATGATTACATTGATAGGGAGTCAAGCCTAACAATGGATGCATCCATTGGATATCTCCTATCAATTTCTGAAAGTCATTTAAGGTGTTTAGCTCCTCTGTTCTTAAAGAAAGTTTTTATACTGTAAGCACCTTAGGGTATACTTCATATCCTAAATATTGAAAAGGAGCATGTCTTTGAATTTTTTCCTGGAGCTATATGCAATTTGTAATTTCTTAGAGTTTCTATGGTCTTTTGTAGACATGCTTCTAATATTTGTCCCTCAAGTGCACACCCGAAGATATCATCCATGTCTCTTATATACTCCTTCCACTCCTCTGACACTGTCATACTCTAATACAAGATTTTATTGCTTCAAACCTGGACTATTGTAATACACTGATGCTGTATCTACCTGCTTCTAATTTCTTTGCACTACAATTCATCCTCTGCTCATCCAACAAAGTGATTTTCCTAAAGCATAAGTCTGATTTCCCTAATCAATAAACTCTGGTAATTCCCTTCACTTCCAGGGTTATTTTATATTTGACAAAATGCTCTATTTAGCATTCAAAGCCCTTCACAATCTAGTCCTATTTCTACCTTTCCAGGCTTTTTATATCTAACTTGTCACCACAAATTCTTCAGTCCAGATACTGGCTGTTCCACAGGTCAGGTATTGCATCTATCAATTCTGAGCATAGTTCTAATTGTCCCCATTGCCTGGAATGCTCTCCTTCCTCAAATCTGCCTGAGGGCTTCATGCAAGTTGCACTGAAAATTCCATCTTTTACAGGAAGCTTTTCCTAAACTTTCTCAATTGTAGGGCCTTCCATCTATCCACTATTTTTTGTTTTATCCTGTATATGAAGTTCATTTTGTATATTTTTAATGTTGCTTTCCTGATCATTATAAGTTCCTCAAGGGCAGGAATTGTCTTTTATCTCTCTTTTTTAAAAAAATTATCCAGTGTCTAGCATAGTGCTTAGAGTATAACAGATGCTTAATACATGTTTATTGATCTGTATATAAACATGTATGCACATATATATGCATACACATTTACATATATTACTTGTATTTCTAGTGTACAGAAAGCTTTTGGGTACATAGATATATTTAAATAAAATTTAGCTGATGGATTGACTTATCCCATTCTATAAGACTAGCCAAAATACATACTCCATTAGCTTTGCCTTCAAGAAATCTGGACCAGTTCCACACTATAATCAGAAATCTAACAGAAATTTAATTGAAAAAAAACCCTGAAAGATAAGTATACTAAATTTTAAATTGTACAAGAAAATAAGATATGAGAATTCACTGACTCCTCCTAGTGACTAATTATGAGTTTCTAATTAGAAAATTAAGAAAAAATCTTAGAAGTACTTACTGATCCTTTGAAATAGGATATTATAGTCATGTCAGCTCTTACTTTCTCTGTTTCCACTCTCAATATTACAAATATTCATATAGGGGAAATACATTGGAAATAAGTTTAGGTATGCATGGATTGTAAATCCTTTTATTCAAAAAAGGCTAATATACTTAGTATGATTTCATATACTAATTATCAAAATTAATATGTGGCATCATCTTTGCCGCCAATATAACTCACAAATATATAAAACTTCTATATTATTAGCAAATAAAATGCAATCTAGAGAAACTCTCTATGTTCAAATATTTATTTGTATGGCCTTTCAGTTTCATGGTTATTAACAAGTTACTATCTTAATCAAGGATATAAATTGACACATCCAAAATGATTTGATGTTACCATAGTTGCTAACCATAATCCTTTCCTTAATTTATCTTTTAACTAATTAATAGGGATGTGATAAGTAAAGCAATATCCAAGTATCAAAACCACCAACCCTTTGGATTGCAACTTCACTACCACATTCATTACCAAAATCAGAAAGTGACTTTTGTCCTACTTAACCATAAAAGTCTTCAGAGTAGTAATGTACTCTCTCATCTTTATTCATATTGCAAATAATATGTTTCATATGATAATTATCAGTGTTATTAGTGGTAATAAAATGCTTAGAACTAACAATACAATAACTTAAGATGCATCTAAGTTTTAGGATATGAAGTCAATAGAAAATATTTGCATAGTAAAAATTTTCATAGATTCTGGCCTTAATTCAAACTCTGTGACATAAATTTATATTGTATTACAATATAGTCAGAAAATGAAAAATTTCAGTAAGATCCAAATTAATGCCTGATAACATTCTTGTAGTTGAATATTTTTGAAACTGGGTGAACTTATTCTACGTATATTTGTTGACCCTTTAATAGGTTCATCATACTGTATAAATTATATCACTTTTCATAGGGCTTAATACAGGAAATAGGTAATCTACTTTTAGCTTTTTTTTTTTTTTTTAAATCACCAAATAAGTGTGTGAATGTGATAGATAGATGAGATTGTGCATCTGGGCATTAATTTCACAAAAGAATTAGCCAACTCCTTATCACTTGACCCTCTACTTTCACTTTTCTTCAATATGACTCAACATTATAATAATCACTATTTAAGTTCAAAAGACAAAAAGCCACTGTCTAAGCATTTGTTTTGTTTTGCTTTTGTAAACAAGCTCTCACCTTTGGTTAAGTGCCATATGTTTTTTTCTCTAAGAAGGCTCCCTCAGAAATCTGATGGTTTATTGAGTTCAAATGTGGCAATACTTTACTAAGTAAAGTGTGCTGATTCTATTATGGTCAATAGTCGGTCTGCTCTGTTGACTTCTGATTTTCTTCCAAGAGCATTTCATTGTTTTATTTTACATTATAAAACACATTCAGACTACCTATGTGATATTCAAGCAGTTTTGAGTAAGTCAAGAGTGTGTGAACTTTTGAGAAGCTCCTATTTAACTGCAATGAACACAGGGTGCCTTTATAAACCAGATTTTCTCTGATGGTAGTATACTCTCTGAAAGCTCCCATTTTAAATTATCAGGCTTTCAGTATTGTAGTCATGTTTCCAAAGGTCCTTAATCTATAGTCATGAATCAGACTGACCTCAGGAAACAATGAAAAGGTTAAGATATAGGTGATTTTCAGAATTAAATTTAATTATTTTGGTTACTAGAAAAAAAGTAGAAAGTCTCAGGATAAAGTGAAACTCACTAAATCATTAACTTTGTTTTACTTATAATGATCAAATTAAAATAAAGACATGATTTCATCAGTAGAGAAATTCTTGATATGAAAGCTCCCTCCCAATGATTGTGCTCAGAGACCATATTGTTATTATATCTTATATGATTGCCCAGGGGTAGTGAAAATTTAAACAACTTAATCATTGTCCTACAAATAGCATGAATGACAGAAAAAATTTAAACTGGATTTTTTGGCTCTAAGGTCATTTTTGAAATGATACTATTTTTATGATGTTTTAGTTCCTTAAAATTTGAGTGCTACAAAATAGTGTCCAAACTCAAACTAAAACTTGGGTTTCAAACTCTCAGCCTACTGCTCTGATGAAAGGTTTTTCTTGAAGCTTGTTAAATCAGTACAAAAAGAAGAAAAGGTATGTGAGGGATTTTTAGAAACATTTGACATGACTGAATGCTCACCAATACATTATGCATGTATACCACTTTGCAAAAAAGGAATGACTGGATTTTTTTTTTTAAATGATATTTGGCTTTGGGGAACCAAGGGAAAAAGCCTCTTCTACATCAGTAGAAAATTTTGAACTGTGTTGCATTTTTGGGAAATGACATGTTTTTAAGACATCAATAAAATTTTATTTAATTTATGTGCCACAGCTGTCAACTATATCCAAACCCTGTTAGTGCAATGATATGGAAATCTTTTACTGAAAACTTGTTAAAAATACCTCTGGGAATTCACATTCATATCCATTTAAGCAAGCAGATGAACAGAATCTGCCTAACTTAATTGGGAAAAAAATCAATAAAGTTTTCTTATCAACCGTCCTTGATGTTTTTTTGGAGATTGTTAGATCTGAAAGCCCTTTGGAGAAAGCTTTTCTTTAGTCTTTAATTTTGTCTATTTACTTCAACAATCACATTGCAGTTCGGTTTAATAAGGCTCAGATGACAAAATTGGTTTGTATATTCTAGACATAATCAGAATTGTGCCTCTGGAGACATCATGGAGATCATTTATTTCAGCTATTTAATTTTACAGATGAGGAAACCAAGGCCGCTGAAACTTAAATAATTAGCTTTATATTACACAGCTAGTCCATAGCATAGTTAGAATTCAATCTTTATCTCCTGGTCTCCAGCATATCTTTCATTACACTATACTGCCTCCTATAGAATGGGACTGGTTAAAAGAAATAGAGAAATACATACATACATACATATACATAGACAGATATAGATAGAATATCTACATCTAACATCTATATTGGTCTATCTATTCATTTATCTATCTCTGTATCTAATAACGCACAGAGGAAATTTCTCATGGGAATCCTATGGCCTACTTAATATGAGACACATAAGAATTTAAAAGAATTAGATATTTGTTTTACTACAAATATTCAGATTCACACTAAATTATTCTTTGCTTTAAAATTGTTAGCATAACTGACTACTTAAAATCTCTTCTAATAAGTTTATCCTCTATGCTCTGAGAGATTAATATATATATTTAAAAGTGTTGGAAATATAAATATAAATAGATATAGAAATAAATAAATATATGGGGGAGATAATGACTTCTTTCTTAACCATAGTTATTTGTATCTTTCCTCAGCTCCCTAACCTCACTAAGCACTAAGTGCTTAGTACAATGCCTGGCACTTAGTAGGTGCTACAAAAGTGTTTATTCCTTTCCTCTTCCATTTCTGTCATGAGACAAAAATGTAAAAGGTGGAGAGGATCTTCTGACTTATAAATATCAATAAAATTTAAATGAATGCCTGTCAGAGACTAGGAGAAAAGAAGATTTAATTCACCATTTAAATTGATATATTGAGCCATGTTTACTAAAATATTTGGCTGAATCCATGAAACATAATAAAATCAGGTCTGGCATAATGTATATGAAATGTTTTAGTGCATTAATAATTACTTCTGTAGAAATCCATCATATTAGTCATATAACAATTTACATTAGTATTCAATATAGTCGCAGATTTAATCCAAGCAATTCTTTGAAGATTGACTGAATAATCTTGGTTTATTACTTATATTATGGTAGTCACTTTCTGGTCAAATTAGCCAGTTATATTTAACAATCTGATTTCAAGATCATCGAAGATAAGAATGGTCCAAGACCCTCACCATTTCTGTAGCTCAGACATTTTGACAAAACTCTTTTTAACCAGAGTTTTAGTGTTATCTTGAGTCCATGCACTCATTAAAGTGTCACATCTAAAAAATCATCACCATCCTCTTTCCCAACACCATCATGTTCATTAGATATGTGACCTTTTGATGGCTTATAAATATTTTTCAATTAACAAATATTTCCCCTTCCTGTCTCTCCAAATTGAAAGATATTTAAAAAATGAATACCATGTCACAGATATGTGTGGCAAGAAAAATTCATAGACGCATTGATTATATGTTTTATTTTACATCTAGTGTATATCACTTTTATGTAGATCAGAATTATGGTTGGCCATTTCATTGTTCAGAATATTTCAAGTCTTAAGTTTGTTTTTTTTAATAATGATGCTATAATTGCATAACTTGTTTCATTGATTCTGCTCATTTCACTTTGCCCCAAAAGTTGCTAAGCTGATTATCCCTTTGAATATCCTTTGATGTGTTGATGTCATTACTAGCCTTAAACACAAAGAAATCAAAGAAAGGAGAAAAGAAACTAATATGTATAAAAATATTCCCATTAGTAGCTGGATTTTTTTGTATTGACAAAGATAAGAAACTATTATAGTGCCCATCAATCTGAAAATGATTGAATCACTTATGATGTTTATATATCATACAATATTATTTGGGAAGATACATGATCTGATATATTTTATGTTTTGGGGAGCTCTTTACATGCATTACCTCATTTGATCCTTAATAAATCTATGAAGTTGAATGTTTTTATACTCATTTGAAAGATGAATGGCTTAAGGACAAGAGATATTAAGTAACTTCCTTATCATGACAGAGATGGTGTGATTCCAATTTGTTTTCCGATTATAGGTCCAACTATTAATTCACTGTATCATTCATTTTACCTCATTAGCCTTATAAACCAAAATGAATCATTCTGCCAATACAATGAAAATTTCAAACTGTATGGTATTTTGCAGCATTCCAAGTATTGACATAAATTATCCTACATGATCTTAAAAACAAGTATGGAAGACATTTAGGGATGATGTAAACACAGCTTAAGTTGAATTCAATTCAACTTAAAAATCATAGAGTAAGTGCAGACATATAGATTACAGTGTTTATTGTTAAAGGTGATATGAAGACAAGATGTGATCTCTTCCTTCATGGAGTACACAATATTTTCGAAGTATAATACACACAAATAACATAAAATAATATATTGAACTCAATTCCACAAATTTAATGTGTGTGTGTGTGTGTGTGTGTGTGTGTGTGCCGGCTTCAATACTGAGGAAGGCACCAAAGTGCATGCAAAATAAGAAAAATTATAGGTGCATTATATTTACTAGAAATTCCAAAGTACAGGCCATATGCATTTTGAAAGAGGAAAGATGAAAGGTGATTACTTTCTGTATGCATTGAGAAAAATTCTTGGAAAATAAGGCATTTTAATTTGTAATTAAATTTATTTAATAAAAATCCTATAGATATATGACAGATGTTTCAATTGTTGTAGCATATTTACAAACCAGAAGGTAGGAATCATTACCTAGTGGTCCAGTTTGGCCAAAGTGGAATAGTGTAAGATAAAATTCAAATTACAGATTATAAGATATCATGAAGAATATTCAATTTCAGGCTAATTTTTTTTAATTTTTTGAGGGGACAATAAGTAATTGTAATAATCGAAGGATAGAAATGCCATAATTAAATGCATTTACAGGGGATTAGTTGGGCAGTGACATACAGATTGGATTTGAAAGATAAGAGAATGGGGACAGGGAAATAGTATTGGGATACTATTATAAAAATTCAGGTAAGTGGCATTGAGAACTTAAACTTAGTACAAAAAGGGAAATGTGAAGCAATTTTGAAGGTAGAATTAATAGGATTTGGTAAGTGATTATGACAACATGTTTTAACAACAATCTTTCACATTAATATAATAGCACTTATTCTTTACAAAGCTCTTTATATACATTATCTCATTTGGTGAAAAGTGATAGAAAGAGAAAATTCTAAGATAATGGAATAGTTTTGTGTATGGGAGACTTTCTGAATGCTGGTGAAACCCAGCATAGAGAGAGTGAAGAAAAGAGAAAGTTAACTGATAGGTATGTGTCTGGAATTGACTAAGTACCTAACTGGTGAATAATGAAGGCAGGTAATAAACATAAGTCCTCTGATATCTAATTCAGAGTTATTTCTACTGCATAGGATTATTTCTCTCAGTACACACTTTCTGACAGTATTTACTTTAGTTGCCTAAATTAAATACCGCCCCACATTCAGTGGCTACAGTTTTAAAACTTTCAGAATTGCTCTAATTTATCAAAAGTCTTTGGGCAAAGGTAGCAAATAGTTGATCCTTTAAATGGGTACATCATTACTGTAAATCACATTGAAGTAGATTAATTGATTCATGAAAACAAATGTGATTTTAAACCTTTTGTCTTTGAGAATAATTTCACTAGTGCATTTATAATAATTTCCCATTAATTTTAAAGAAAGCTTAAAAAGTTGGCTTTTTATGAGTATGTTGATGAGAGGCAAGAAAGTGCAGTTAAGTGGTTGTGAACTGTGTAGCCATAAAATTTGATACTATCAACTAATCAGTTTGTTCAATCATGTGTTTCTATTTTATGCCTTGAAATTTAAAGGCATTTCTTTAGCATGGCTTGTTATGTTTATCTTTTAGTCACATTCAGATTCTTCAAAGAAGAGAAGTATGGGTCTAACTAGAAGCTAAAAGGGATATTAAAATCAACTTTATTTTCTGGGAATGAACATATTTTATCATGGAAAATATTAAAACTCTGGACTGGGTTTCAAATTGTATCAAAGTAAAACCACACTAGGCCAGAGCCATACAGATCAGTACCTCGAGGGATGAGTAATAGGAAACCTAATATGTTAGTCTGGTCAATGACTAATATTTTAAAGGAAAGAGAGGACCATAATCTATAATTTAATCCAATGAGATTTTAAGTAAGGGTACATATGGCTGTTTATGGTCCAAAAGATATGGCTAGAGTGTTCTTATTCAAAAGTGAACACAACATGATCACATTTCTGATTGATTTAAGCTTAACTCCAGATGGAGCTTTCATAAAAAAGAACTTAAAATGGGGGATGCAATGAGAGTTTTCCCAGAGGTAAGATAGTCTTAGTAGTTTTCTTTTAAAAACAATTTATATGAAAGTTAAAAAAAATCCCCACTTTATAATAAGGACATGGGGTTCTAGGACATGGGCAATCATCCCAAGTCTCTTAAAGATTTTGCTGTTTAGAAGTTACTGGTTCATACCATGTGCATAATGAATTGTCCTCCTTGAAATGATAAATTATTTATTAGAGTAATGAACAGATCAATCAGGAGAGCTGTACGGCTGAAACACAAAGCTTTTGGCAAAGAGGGGTCGAGATGTTTATATTTATCACCCAAATGCCTTGACTTTGATGCAGACCTTTGAAAGACATTTATTAATCATGGTTTCATTACAATTTCTGGCAAACTAATAGCTATTTATTTGTCAGAAATGTTTCTGATGATATAGTGCTAGTGTCTAAAAGTACGAGGCTTGTTTTTACTAGTTAACCTTCTGGACAACTGCTAAACAAAAGCTTGCATGTAATATTCAACTGTAGACTACCAGAAAGAAGTGGGTTTAAAAGGTAATACAGTTATGACTCTGCTGTTCATGAGATTATATGCTTATATCAGAGGCAATCCTTGAAATCAGCTAGTGGCCCATTTATAGTTCTTAATAATGACTTGTTGAATAATGAAGAATGTACCTACTGCTCTGGGAACAGGTCCAATCCTTTCACCAGTAAGGCAGCAAGAAGTAATGAATTGTACAACTATGCATTTTAGGTAAATTCAAACACATGGCAATGCTTTTTACTGAGCAATATCTTTAGTTAGATTCTAATTTAAATGTGTCAAGTTCCTTAAAATGAGATTTTTAATCAGATAAGCAAAGAAATGTTGTCTAGAAGAACTTAAATAAAATTACTTGGACTATTCATAATGAACAAGATCTGCCAATATACTCTTTTAAGTGTGATTGATAAAAGGTAAGATATACTTGCACAGAGGAGAACACTTTAGTAAAAAAAAAAAAAGCTTCTACTCGAACGAGTATCATGAAATGGCTCCCTGCCCAGAAAGAATTTATAGAACTCAAAAAATAATTTGAAAACCAAATGAGAAACACTGAGGAAAAACAAAAAGAAAAAACAAAATAAAATAAAAACCATCCAAGAAAAACAAAAAAGATTATTTTTAAAAAAAGTTAAGCAGTTAGAAAAGGAGGTACAGAGTCTCAAAGATGAAAATAATTCTTTTAAAATTAGAATTGGGCAAGGGAAAGCCAGTGAAACAAATAATTATTTTAAAATTAGAATTGGGCAAGGGAAAGCCAGTGAAACTATGAGAAACCAAGAAATAATAAACTATCTTATAAAGAATAAGAAAATAAAAGACAGTGTGAAACATCTTAGAAGAAAAACAATATATCTGGGGAACAATTCAAGAAGAAAAAAATATAAGAATAAATGGAATTCAGAAATTTGTTACCAAAAAGAGAAGCTTGATACAATAATGCAGGAAATAATCCAAGAAAACTGTCCTGAAGTGATAAAACATGAAGGGAAAAGGAGAAATAGAAAAAAAAATCTACTGATCACCATTTCAAAGAGATTCTGTGGGAAAAAAAACACACGGAAATATTATTGCCAAATTTTGAAACCCTCAGAAAAAAGAGAAAATTTTGCAAGAAACATGAAAAAACCATTTAAAAATGCTGGAGCTGCAATTAGAATTGCACAAGACTTATTAGCAGCTACAATGAAAGATTGCAGTTCATGGTATCATATCTACTGACCATCAATAACTAAGCCTGTGATCAAAAATATATTTAGCAAAATTCTCTATAATTGTGTACTTGAGAAAAAGATGAACCTTCAATGAATTTGAAGATTTTCAGGATTTTCTATCGACTAAATCCAAAATTAAAAGAAAAGTTAACATATAAGAACCAATATCAAAGATAAGTTTTAAGGAACTCAACATGGACAGGCTGCTTAAACATGAACAAATTATTTATGTTATTTTTATATACAACAATAGGGTTGCTCAAAAGAAAGATTGGCAGAGTTAAGATAAAATAGTAATCATGTGATACAAATGAGGTGCAGAGGAAGAATAGACTTTGAGGCCTTAGAGGGTTCTTAGTTCTAAAAATATACTCACATCGGGAATGGGTTCAATAGACAACACTCGCTGCATATCTATCTATCTATCTATCTATATCATGAAGGGTATAGCACTCTCCAAAATCTATAAAGAAATAAGAGGAGAGAGATGGGTAGAGGGGGAAGCAAAGGGTGAGGGAATAAGAAAAGGGAATGATCCTTGGATGGGGGAAGATTAAATAACAGCAATATATGTTATATGTTATACATTTGCAGTTTTGTCTGCAATCATCTTTTAAAAATATGCTGTGATGAAAATGCTTGTTTTATTGTATAAATTTAAAAAATAACATAATACATAAGTGAAAGCAACTTTCTGAGCTCTAGAGAGCCCACTGGGATGCCCTTACTAAGCCATAAGAAATGAGTAAATGGCCACTTTAGAATTAGTGATTGTTATGTATATACTTAAATATATACTCTTTTTTATTATCCTTATAATATCCTTATAGTATTCCTAATTATTATATTCTCAATTAGAATGTAAACTTACTGAAGGCAGGGATTCTTTGATATGCTCAGTACCTATTCAAGGGAATGAAAGATAAGAAAACCTTAATAAGTAGTTTTTGGATGATTAACTGATTGATGGATATTAAGGCATTTCTTGCCAAATCATGGTTCTAAATATAACATATGACAAAACATAATTATGTTACTATTGTTCTTTTCCAGAATTTCTTTTTGGCTTGACTTTCATGTTGCAGATGAAGATGATGGTGATAATGATGATGGTATTCTCCATTCCACTTTTAAGAAGCTGAGATCTCTAAGTGGTGGAGAAAAGAGTCTACTCTGAAATCAATCATATGCCAATGACTTATGCAGTTATAACTACGTAAGAGTATGAACCAGAAAATAATACATCTTTAATATCATAAATTATGTAATCATATTTTGGATAATAAAGCAACATTTGTCATTTTATCTAACAAAATACAATTTATTATCTTAACATCAAGTTTCAATTAATCAGGAAGAATAGAAATATGAATCTGGGTAACAATGAGGATGTTTTATATAAATGTTCCTCTTAGAAGACAGTTGAAAATGTATTTGAACTATGGAAAAACAATAAAACTCAAAATGTAAGCAAAACTATGTTTTTATGGGGCAAAATATGCTCTTTGTTACCTACATGAAGTTAATAGCAATTTTCCCCATGTACTTTTTTAGTTTCTAGCCTAATGAAAAATTTTCCACTTGTTTTATTTGCTTAAATAGAAGAAAACACTCTTCTCCCCCACAAGTGTTATCATCAAATGCCTAATTAAGGAATATGGAAGATGGGGTAGGATGAGAAAAGTAATGTTATGGATCAAGAATTCTGTAGCTAGATTGTTCATTGGATAGAGCTCTGAACTTGGACACACAAAAAAACAAAACCTTGGCTCCAATCTCAGAATTCACTAGTACTAGTCATAAAAAATTCAAAAATGTAGATCTTATCTTCCAGTGTTGTTTTGAGGATAAAATGAGAAAAAAAGTGCTTTGCACATTAAAGTACTTTATATGTTCTTTGCTAGAGCTTCATAGGACAACAATTAGCAGAGTTAGGATTCTATTTTTTTTTTTTAAATAGCCTTTTATTTACAGATTATATGCATGGATGATAACTTTACAGCATTAACAATTGCCAAATCTCTTGTTCCAATTTTTCACCTCCCACCCCCCACTCCTTCCCCTAGATGGCAGGATGACCAGTAGATGTTAAATACATTAAAATATAAATTAGGTACACAATAAGTATTCATGACCAAAACATTATTTTGCTGTATAAAAAGAATCAGACTCTGAAATATTGTGCAATTAGCTTGTGGAGGAAATCAAATATGTCGGTGGGCATAAATATAGAGATTGGGAATTTAATGTATTGGTTTTTCGTCATCTCCCAAAATTCTTTCTCTGGGCGTAGCTGGTTCAGTTCATTACTGCTCCATTGGAAATGAATTGGTTGATCTCGTTGCTGAGGATGGCCAGGTCCATCAGAACTGGTCATCATATAGTATTGTTGTTGAAGTATATAATGTTCTCCTGGTCCTGCTCATTTCACTCAGCATCAGTTCATGTAAGTCTCTCCAGGCCTTTCTGAAATCCTCCTGTTGGTCATTTCTTACAGAACAGTAATATTCCATAGTATTCATATACCACAGTTTGTTCAGCCATTCTCCAACTGATGGACATCCATTCAGTTTCCAGTTTCTAGCCACTACAAAAAGGGCTGCCACACACATTCGTGCACATACAGGTCCCTTTCCCTGCTTTATAATCAGAGTTAGGATTCTAATGCAGGCACAATGTTCTTACGACTGCACACTGCTCTCTTTTCTTTTCCTTTTTTTTAACTGAATAATATTTTTACAATTATATGTAAAGAGAGTTTTTAATGTTAATTTTTATAAGATTTTGAGTTTCAAATATTTCTTCCTCCTTTCCTTCCCTTTTCCCTTCCCAAGGTAACACTCAATCTGTTATGGATTATACATGTACAATCATGTTAAAGACATTTCCATATTAGTCCTATTGTGAAAGAAAAATCAGAACAAAAGAGAAAAAATGAGAAAGAAAAAAAAGTTAAAATAGTATATTTTTATCTGTATTCCATTTCCATAGTTCTTTCAATGGATTAAATGTAGATTCAAATCCCCTGCCATTACAAAAATATCTGCTACAATTTTTTGTACATGTACATGTACATGTGCATATACATATAGATTACTTCTGGTAGAATTATCATTTTTTATTATATTGGTTTGGCTTACCGATTAACGTTTGATATTTTTCCAATTGTTTAGATATGACATTGTGTGAAAAATGTATTCATATAGTTGCTGGGTATGCATTCCTTCCATTTGTGCCTCTAGTTTGAAAACCCATTGGTAAACCTTCTTCTCTTTAGTGAAAAATTAATTTGTGTACCTATATGAAAGACTGAGTAGAGTTGCAAAGAACAGGAGAGGAAAGATTTTTTTTTCCTTTTCAAGTTTTTGCATCTTTTTACTCTCTTCACTCTCTTTGGGCTTATTGAATCTCTAGGAGCTCTGTACTTTCTTTGGTTACTTCCAAGAGAAAATAAAGGACAATTTTAGCCTTATTTCAGAATGCTCAAAGGAAAAGATTAGAAAAAAAAAGCTGATATGATTGAAGCCGGCAGTATCCATCATGTCCCTCTCTGGGGCTTGCTATCACTATATAACTTCAAGGAAATTTTTCTGGAGTGAGATCCAGGAGTCTCTCTCTTAGTTGAGCTTATTTTACCTTGCTTCCAATAGGAGAGCTCCTTAAGCATCTACTGTCTATTATATAGAGTATTTTTTATTATTTTTTTCTTTATCAACTTGGAAAAATGGGTTATGACTACCTATAACGTGTTCACTGTGGAAATTATATTTGATGGGAAGAGATTCAAGGTTTGTATACAAAGTTTGGAGTCCTGTTTCCCTCAATTAATGAAACAGTTATCAGAAGTTATAAAATAAGAAGTTATCAGAAGAAATAACATTTAAGGGAAAAGATGAATATAACTCTAACTTGTTACTTTCTGTCTCTGAGGTACTTAGAATGGTTAAATTTCTAGCCCATCCTTCTGTTTCTGCTCTTGACAGAAATAAAAGTCTTTCTTGAAGAATGGTATGTATAGGAGGAGACTCTAAAATACATATTCTGTTTTTCTTCAAATCAAAAACAATAAATACAAGGTCAAAATGGGTAAATAATTTGGGCTTAATAAGTGATACATAAGCTAATTAGGACAGGAAGGGATAATTTATCTATCAGATCTTTGGAAAAGGGAAAGATTTATATTTATATAAAGAACTATGTCAAATTTATAAGAATACAAGTCATGCCTCAATTGATAATAGTCAAAAGATATGAACAATTTTCAGATGATGAAATTACAGCTATCTCTAGTCATAAGAAAAATGCTTTAAATCACTATTGATTAGAGAAATGAAAATTTAAATAACTCTGAGGTGCCACCACACATCTCTCAGATTGTCTAAGATTACAGGAAAAAATAGTGATAAATGTTGGAGAAGATATGGAAAAATGAGACACTAATGCATTGTTGATGGAGTTGTGAAATGGTCCAGCCATTCTGGAGAACAATTTGGAAGTATGTCCAAAAGGCTATCAAACTGGGCATGCATACACTTTGATCCAGGAATGCCATTATTGGATCTGTTTTCCAAAGAAATTATAAAGGAGTGAAAAGGACATACATGTGCAAAAAGGTTTATAGCAACTCTTTTTGTAGCATCAAAGAATTGGAAAATGAGTAGATGCCCATCAGTTGGGGAACAGCTGAATAAATTGTGGTATATGAAAGTAATGGAATAGTATTGTTCAATAAAAAGTATGAAAAATCTGATTTTTAAAAAAGAAATCATGGAAGAGTTACATGAATGAATCCTGAGCAAAACAAGTAGAAGCAGGAATACATTATACACAGGAACAGCAAAATTGTGCAATGAACAACTAAGAAAAACTTGGTTCTTTTCAATGATTCAGTGAATCCAATGATCCCAGAGATTAGGAAATCCCAATAAACTTTGGATAGAAAACACCAGCTGCATTCAGAGAGAGAACTATGGGGACTAAATGCAAATCAACACATAGTATGTTCCCTTTTTTTGCCCTTTTTGTTATGTTTTTTTTTTTTTTTTGTCTCATGATTTTTCCCTTTTGTTCTTATTTTTTTCCCAACATGATTCATAAAGGTTTATTTTTTATAAAAGAATGTATATGTATAATGACAAAAAGTAAAACAATTAAAAAAATTAACAATAACATCCTCATTCTACATTTGGAGGACTGACCTCATTATTGATTGTTTAAGGATTAATGCTTAATAATAAAATTATAATTAAAAGGTTCTGCATTAGAAGATCCATTAAAATATTCAGAGACTTTGAATATGAAATATAATACAGGTTTTCAGTCATTCAATATCTATAAGATATTGGATAATGTTCTTGATAAAAATAAAGCTCATTTACATAAGAACTACATAATAAAAACACATATATTTAATCTAGAAGGTTTTTATTATGTAATTCTTATGTAAATGAGCTTTATTTTTTATCAAGAACATTATCCAATATCTTTCTTGGGATTTCTTGATTTCTTCAAAGCTTAGCTTAAGAGCTACTTGTTTCAGGCATTGCATTAAATGATTTACAAAATTTATTTCATCTGATGCTCATAACAATTGTATTAGTTAGATCCTAGTCTTAATCTTCATATTTCCAGTGAAGAAACTTAAGGTAGATGGAGGTTAATTGATTTCTCCAAGGTCACATAACCAGGAAATGTCTAAGATCATATTTTAACTTAGGTCTTCCTGACTCCAAAGTCAGAACTTCATCTATTCTGCTACATACAAAAAAGCTTACTGGAGTGCTCTTTCTCAAAAATTATTTTAAGTCTAAGTTGCACATATTTTATATTTAACTTTTCTATATAGTGCTATTTTAAAAAATGGAATGAACTATCAAGGAAAGAAACCTTCATCTTCATTTATCCATACTAATGATTGAATAATTTTTTTGTGAGTTTTGGACATTAAAAATAAAAACAAAAACAGTATGGAGAACTATGAGATTCTTGAAGAAAAAATGATATTGCAATTCACTTGACAGTATAGTTTCTCTTTGTCTTTCCCTTTTCTTTTTTTGTTAAATTTTTTTTCTCTTCTTCACTTTGTCTCTTAATGATTCTAGAAATTATTTTCTTTGGTGGAAATAATAAAACTGGGAGAAGAAAATATTTTAAATATAAATATTTTATCTAGATTGATTTTAAAGCAGCACAGTATGGTTAAGCATGTTGACATAATTGTGGGTTAAAGAGAATTAGACCCTTATCTCCCTTTTTTCTCTTTCCTGTCCCTACCTTCTAAAATAAGAATAACTGTTTTCCTATTGCCCTTTCCTTTTGCTCAGGAAGATACTTGGCATAATGAATAAAATGTTAGTAAAAGAGGCTGTAAAAACCTGAATTCAACTTCTTCCTTAGACATATATTAGGTTTTTGTTTGTTTGTTTATTTGTTTATTTGTTGGTTTGTTTTGTTGTTTTTCTTTGGGAAAATCACTTAATCTCTCTCTGCATCAGTTTCCTCATTTTTAATGTCAACTTCCAACTTCAAATCTACCATTTTACCTTTTAGAGTCCCACGGCTATCAGGGCCATCTTTCTTGATCGCTGCAAGATGACAGGGATATCAACAAAAAGGTAAATTCCCATTTCTTCCTTTCTTCCCAAATAAGGTATTCATCTTCTTTGATCTTCTTACCATGGGTCACAGTGACCTTCCACACAGAGTAGGTAGTCAATAAACATTTGTTGATAATGACAATAGCTGATGGGTTTTTTCCCTCAAGAAAATATGCCCCTTTAACACCCCAGACCAAACTACCTTGTTCTCCCCTCAAATAACATATTGGGCAAGCATAATCCTCATTCATGATCTGTGATAATGATTGTAAATCATTCTAATTTGAATTTTGGATTCAATTTAGCTTCTCTGGTCTTGTCAGTTACCATTCATTATTATTAGCAAATTTCTATTTCTTGCTTTTCAAATTCCATCTGACTCAAGATTATTTACTTAACATAAAATCCTGAATTGCTTTTATCCCTACTTTGATCTCCAGCCTGATCTGTTGTAACCTTCCCTATGTCTACTAATTCATATCTCCATTCTGCTTCTGAAATCTTTTTAGCTTTTTTTTAAGAAAATCAAAAGAAAACATTTTAAACCATATGTCTTCCCTTTACAATCCTTCCACAATTTTGCTTTCAAAAAAGAAAGATAAAACTTGTTTTCCCCTGAAAGCACCAAATACTTTTAACATTGTCTATGAGGATGGCTATTCATTTTCTTATGAATTACTTAAAAGTCAGAACTAATATATTATTTGCTCTTCTGTCACTATCTCTTGATCTCTATAAATTTATAATCAACTTTCTTCAAAGTTCCATTTATTTCACCCAAATCTTTGTTTATTTCATCTATAAACCTTCTCTAAACTTCTATTAACTGCATCCAAAGTTCAATACTTGAATCAAATTCTTTTCCAGTCCTACCTCTGTCTCATTTGAACATCTTGCCCTCACAATTCTTCTGTTCTATGATTCCAATGGCATCTGCCTCAATTCTACTTTTATTTTGAAAAATAATGATCATACATTAGTACATTTCCGACTCTCATCCCTATTCTTTGTTCAAATCAATTTGTTGAATGTGTCAGAAAAATGATTTACATATTTTAAAATATATTTTCCTCTATGCTTTCCCTCCATATAAAGAAAAAAGTAAGTAGGAAGGAAGGAAAGGAGAAAGAAAGGAAGGAAGGAAAGAGGAAGGGAAGGAAAGAAGGAAAGAATGAAGGAATGAAGGGAAAAAAGAAAAGGAGGGAGAGATTTGAGAAGGAGAAAGGTAGGAAAGGAAAAAAGGAGAGACAAAGGAAGGGAGAAAGAAAGGGAAGAAGGGAAAAAAGAAGGAAGAAATAAAGGAAGAAAGGGGGAATGGAGAGAGGAAGGAAGGTAGAAAGGAAGGAAGGAAGGAGTGAAGGAGGAAGAAGTAGCTTGGAACTTGAAACCTGTTAAGGAACTAGAGGTTTATAACCATAATCCAGAATTTAGTTTAGATGTTTTAATGAACAGTTAAAAAGAATCAATGATGCAGGATATAGTCTTCCCCTTTATGAAATCTAGAGAAACTACCCCTTTAATTTCTGGGAAAATTGAGTTCATTTTACTTCCCTTTTCTTCCTCCACCTATCACCTCTCATACCTGCACGGGAATACCAAATTCTCAAAAAGCCTAAATAATGATTTCTATATAAGGATGAAAGAAAGTCAACTTTTCTTCTCACCTCCTAACAGTACTGCTTTTGCTGAGTTGGTATTCTTTAGGATAGGCAGTAATTCTGGCTATATTTCTGACTTGAGATTGTTTTCTCAGACCATTAAATAATTGATCTTCACAATTGCACCAAAGGAAGAAATGGGTAAAATGTTTACAGAATACAACATGCTTAATAATGTATCTTTATATATGAGATAAACTTTGAGAAAGACATTCTGATCAGAGAAAAAAAGAAATATTACTCAGAAATTGCAATGCTTCTGAAAAAAATGGTGGAGTGCTTGAAGGAGAAAGTAAAGCTTTTAAAAGTCTATTTTTCTTCTCATAAATAAACACATAGAAATCAGCACAAAAGATTCACTTTATAATTGCTTAGACTCTCAAAATTTTTTATTGAGGCATACACGTAGAAAACAAATGGGGAAATGAAAGAGAGCACAGAAGATAAAAGAAAAAGTTATGGACCAATGAGATATTTAGTACTAATGAGCACATTAACTTCCATACTGTTTTAGAGCCACTGCTATAATACCTAGAGAGGGGTGGTAAATACAGCATTTTATTTCATTATCTGATACATTAAAATTCAATTCAATTTAGAAAACTTTCATTACTCACCCAGTATATTCCAAATATATGCTGGGTGCTAGAGATAAAAAAAGAAAAGTTAAACTGTACCTTCCCTTAAGAACATTATAGTCAACTTCTTAATTTCATCATCTTAAATCATCAGTCTTTAATCTTAATCATGTTTAAACATGTGTAAACATCCCATAAGACAAAGTATTGCAATTAGAATATAGTGAAAGGTAATCAAATAGCCAAATACACATTTGTTTAAGTTTAACATTCAATTTAAATTAAAGTTTAACATAAAAACATAACAAAATTAAGTTTAACATTAAATTTAAAATACAGTTGAGATTTTGGGCCATCATGTTAAATAAAATAACACTTACTATGGACTGCATTCTAAACTTCCTATAAAATTTGACTGGTAGAGGATTTGTGAATCTTTCAAAGAAAGCTTTGTCCTAATATGATCTCACCTTATAATCTTTCAGATTATTTGAATATATATATATATATGTATATATATATATATATACATATATATATATATATATGGA
Source organism: Dasyurus viverrinus (assembly GCA_020854095.1). Lineage (NCBI taxonomy): Eukaryota > Metazoa > Chordata > Mammalia > Dasyuromorphia > Dasyuridae > Dasyurus > Dasyurus viverrinus. The sequence goes on along the minus strand of CM036997.1, from coordinate 422,056,993 downwards.
AATAATGATGTCAGCCTCAAATCCACTATTTCTTGTTTTCTAACTTCTCATTTCCCTTTCCCATACACATAGATATTAGGAAATGATATCCCAACTATGAAATATGGAATAACAATAGAATTGATATACATCACCTTTGATGAAATCCATATCTTCTTTCAATGACACATGAGCTGTTTTTCCTGTTTTGGCAGGTGAATATGCTTTAAATTTTCTGATAGTAATTTGGCTTTTTCTATATCCTTATCAAATTCTACCTTGAATCAGACATGTATGTGACAAAGAGATAACTCAGTTATTTGATTACAAACTCTTGTACACAGGAGATCCTTAATAGCAGTCTTTGAAATTGTCATTGAATTGTATCTACTTAAGTTAGAACAAAACTCCAACTGGGTCCCTATACATTGAAACAAGTATGTAATAACTTGAGGAATTCCTACCATGTGGGGTGTAATGGATCTTTAGAGGGATGAACTGAAATAATCACATGAAGAGACACAAAAGACATATTAAATTAGAGAGAAAGAAGGGAGAGGGGTAAGCATTGTTTGAAGTTTAATGTTACCAAATTGGCTCAAAGAGGAATAGTATACACTAAGTTGGATACAGAAATTTACCTTATCCTATAAGGAAATTGGAGAACAAGAATGGGGAAGTAAAAGAGAAGGGCTTAATAAAAAAGACTATAGAAGCAGTAGGGGAAAGAAAAGAGTGAAGAGGAAGCATTGATAGAAGTGTGGGCAGATTAAGGAAGGGGGTAGTCAGAAACAAAACACTGGTGAGGAGGGAGAGGGTGAAAAAACAGAAAAAAGGATAAAAGGGGGGAAATAGAAGGGAGAGAAACACATAGCTGGTAATCATAATGTAATCATAACTGTGAATGTGAATGTGAATGAACTTTCTCATAAAATGGAAATGAATAGCAGAGTGGATTAAAAAATGGAATCATCCAATATAGTGCTTACAAGAAACATCAGAAGAGATGCACACAGAGTAAAGGGAAAATGCTGCAACAGAATGTATTGTGCTTCAGCTGAAGGAAAAATAGCATGGTAGCAATCTTGATCTCAGACAAATAAAAGCAGAAATATATTTAATTAAAAGAGATAAGAAAGGAAAATACATCTTGCTAAAAGCTACCAGAGATAATATCAATATTACACATACATACAATATCATAAATGAAAAGAATGAATTTAGCGCCAGTGAAAAGGAAATTAAAACAATAATGTGGAAGCTATTTTCCCCAATTGTAACAATAAATCTGAAAATCTAAATGAAATGGATGAGAATCCTAGAGAATCAACTAAAAAACCAACTTGAAATAGTTAACATTTTTAGCTATTTCCAAATATAAAATAGACCTACATACATAATCAGCATTTCTATATATTACCACAAAACACAACAGTAAAATACAGAAAAAGAAATTCCATTAAAAATAATAATAGACAATATAAAATATTTTGGAGTCTACCTGTCAAGCCAATTCTAGGAACTCCACTACAAAATGCTTTTCAGTGGAGCCAAGATGGCAGAGTAAATTCAGGAAGCTGCTCAAGTTTTCCCAATTTTTCTGAAACATTATATGAAACCAAGCCTCTGTGCAGAGTCTGTTAAAATGAAACCACATACCAGCTTAAAATAGGCTGAAAAAACTTCAAGAAAAAACAGTCTCACTGAGGTGAAAAGGATATTCCACCCAGCTCAGATAGATTGTGGGAGGGCCAGTAAGAGGATCCTAATCACAGCAAATCAGTAACCAAGATCCACAGTCCTGACTCAGTAGAGGAACAAATCAGTGGGGCAACTTCCAGTCACCAGGTCAAAAGACAAACTCTGAGAAACCAGGCTGCTTCCTGAACAGAGCAAGCAAAACGAATCCCTACAAATACAAGGGGCCCCTATGCTAAAAATCGAGGTGCAAAGCTGCACAGGAAGCTTGAGACAAAGACACATTTTCTCCACAATTACAACATCACCTTAAAACTAAAAAAGAGGAAATACCAAAAGAAAAGCAATGAAAATGAGCAAGAAACAGAAAACAACTTTGACCATAGAATGCTAGACCATAGAAAGCAGAACAAAACACAAACTAAGAGGACAGAATGTGCACAGAAGAAATCTCAAAGACTGATACAAATTGCTCTTAAGCCCAAAGAAGCTTCTTGGAAATAATTATAATAAAAGATTTCAAAAGTCAAATAAGAGAGGTAGAAGAAAAAAATGAGAAATGAGAAGTACACATGAGAGACTCAACAGTTTAGAAAAGGAAGGAAAAATTGTCTTGAAGAAAACAACTCCTTAAACAGTAGAATAAAACAAATGGAAAAAGAGATACAAAAGATACACATTAAGAAGTAGAACAGGGCAAATGGAAGCTAATAAGTTTGTGAGACAGCAAGAATCAATCAACCAAACTAAAAATAATTAAAATTGCAAGAAAATGTGAAATACTTAATTGACAAAACAGCTGAAATGGGAAATAAATCCAGAAGAGACAATTTAAAAAATTATTGGCTTATCTGAAGGCCACGACCAAAAAGAGTCTGGAGAGCATTCTACAAGAAGCCATTAAGGAAAAATGCCCCAATATTATAGAAACAGAAGGGGAAATACTCATTGAAATAATCTATCGATCACCTCTGAAAAGAGATCCTACAAAGAAAACCCCAAGGAATATACTGTTGAGAAACTCCAAATTTATAATCTCAAGAAAATTACTACAAACTTCCAGGAGTAAGAGTTAGGATTACCCAGGATCTGGCAGCTTTTGCAATAAAAGGATCAGAGGGCCTAAAATACCATATTGCAGAAGGCAATGGACCTGAGGTTACAGTTAAGAAATAACTGTCCATCCAAGACTCAGTATTATCTTTCAGGGGAGAACATGAAGCTTCAGTGAATTAAGAGATTTTCAATCATTTATACTGAAAAAAAAAACCAGAACTAAATAGAAAATTTAATCTACAAACACAGATTGCAAGGGAACCATAAAAAGGTAAATGACTAAACTGTTTGTATCCCTAGATAGAAAAATAGTATCTTTAACTCTTGAGAACAATATCTGTCACTGGGGGCAGACAGAGGGGTGGCATCCTATGGACTGAGGGTGTGGTTGGAAATGGTCCCTGATGTGAAATCATCAAAGAAAAATACATCAAGCGGTGGGAAAAGATCTGTACTTGAAAATAAAGAAAGGGGACATATAATGGGAAAATTTTTTCACATGAAGAGCTACAGAAGAATTATTACAATGCAGGCAAGAAGGGAGTAGACAAGTATTGTCTGAAACTAGATCTTATTCATGTAAGCTTTAAGAGGAAATAATTTAATCATTATGTTGGGCATAGAAATTTATCTAACTCTATAAAAAGGAGGAAGAAAAAGAGGAAAAGAAAAAGAAGGGGTAAGACAGAAGGGAGGGTAGAAACATTTGGGGAAAAAAAGAATGGGGAAAGAGTGATAGAACATAAGATAGTGGATGAGGAAAAACATACAACTAAGGCCAGGATAGAAAGAGAGAACAAAAGTATATGCAAAAGAGAAAACAGGATTGAGGGAAATACAGAGTTGTAATTATAATTGACAATATAAATATAAATAAAGTGCCCTACTTAACAGAAGAAGAAATAAAATATTTAAATAGTCCAATTTTAGAAAAAGAAATTTGAACAAATAATTAATGAACTCCCTAAAAAATATATCCAGGTGAATTCTCCCAAACTTTTAAAGAATAATTAATTTCAAAACTATGTAAATTATTTAGAAAAATATCTAAAGAAGGAGTACTGCCAAATAACTTCTATGACACAAATATGGCACTGATACCTAAAGCAGGAAGGGGCAAAACAAAAAAAATTTACATAACAATCTTCTAAATGAATATTGATGCAAGATTTTTAAATAAAATATTAGCAAAGAGATTATAGCAATTTAGCAGCAGGATAATACATTATGACCAAGTAGGATTTATACCAGGAATATAAGGCTGGTTCAATATCAGGGAAACTATTATCATAATTGACTGTATCAATAACAAAACCAATAGAAATCATATGATAATATCAATAGATGCAGAAAAAGCTTTTCATAAAATACAGCACCCATTCCTAATAAAAGCACTAGAAATCATAGGATGATGGGACCTTTCCTTAATATAATGAGTAGTATCTATCTAAAAACAACAATAAGCATTATTTGTAATGAAAAGAAGCTGGTTGCATTCCTGTAAAATCAGGGGTGAAACAAGGATGCTCATTATTACCATTATTATTATTTAACATTTTAATAGAAATGTTGGCTTTAGCAATAACAAAAAGAAAAAGAAATTAAAGCAATTAAAATATGCAATGAGGAAAAGAAAATTATCACTTTTGCAGATATGATGATACTTAGAAAATCCTAAAAAAATCACAATTCACAGTGTTAGCAAAATTTGCAGGACATAAAATAAGCCCACATAATTAGCACAATTTCTATATAATACTGACAAAGTTCATCAACATGATATAGAAAGAGAAATTCCATTTTAAATTACTGTAGAAAAAATAAAATGCTTGGGGGATTATACCCTCAAAGATAAACCCAAGAACTATACAGTTGCACAATTACAAACACTTCTCACACAAATAAAATCAGATATAAACAACTGGAAAAATTTCAGTTGTATATGGCTAAGCACCTATGGGATGCAACAAAAGCAATTTTTGGGGAAATTTTATATCTATAAATAACAATATAAGTAAAATAGAGAAAGAGAAGATCAATGAACTAGGCATGCAACAAAAATGCTAGAAAAAGAACAAATTAAAAACCCCAAATTAAATATCATATTAGAAATTTTGAAACTCAAAGAGACATCAATAAAATAGAAACTAATTGAACTAATAAAACTGAGTTAGTTTTATGAAAAAAAACCTAATAAAATAGTTAAAACTTTTGTTAATTTGATAAGAAAATTAAAAGAAAAAACAAATCATCAAAATGAAAGGGATGAACTTACCACCAAAGGAAAAAAGGAAAAGAAAAAAAAAAAGAATTAAAGCAATAATTAGGAGCTATTTTGCCCAACTCTATGGCAGCAAGTCTGAAAAGCGAGATAAAATGGATGAATATTTGCAAAAATATAAAGTGTCCACCCATTTTTCAGAGCAATGTGAAGCTATGCTCAAAGGGCTATAAAATTGTGCATATCCTTTGATCCAGCAGAATATCATTGGGTCTGTATCTCAAGAAAATCATAAAACTGGGAAAAGGACCCATCATGCAAAAATGTTGATACTAGCCTTTTTGTGATAACCAAAATTTGGAAATATATAGATGCCCATTGATTGGGAAATAGCTGGACAAGTTCTGGTATAGGAAATATTATTATTCTATAAAAATAATGAATAATTAGATTTTAGAAAGGCCTGGAGATATTTACCTGAAATGATGAAGAGTGAAACAAGCAGAACTGGGAATATGTTGTACACAGTAACAGCAAGAATGTACTATGGTCAACTATGCAAGACTTGTTTCTTTTCAGTGGTTCAGTTATCCAAGCAGTCCCAATAGAGTTTGAAGAGAAAATGTCATTTGCTTCAAGAAAAAGAAGTATGGATATTAAATATAAATCAACAAATGCTACATTCACTTCTTTTTGTTCTGATTTTTTTCTTCTCCTATGGTTTTCCCTTTTGTGTTGATTATTCTCTCACTACATGATTCATAAAGCAATGTGTATTAATAATAAATTAATTAATTTAAACAAAAAATATTTTTAAAATGAGTAAGAGTGTCATCTAAAGAGAGAGCAAATATTTCTGATTCTGCTTCAGTTAACATAAGGACTGTTACTGCGTGCAAGTAATTAAAAAGCTCAAGTAAACATTTACTCAATCACACTTTCCTTCTCTCTCTCTCTCTCTCTCTCTCTCTCTCTCTCTCTCTCTCTCTCACACACACACACACACACACACACACACATCAGCACTTATACTTTTAATGTGATTTAGATTTTTAGAATTTCCATTCTGTGATCAATTTATTGATTCTATGTACATTTGTAAAATGTTTACTGTGTGAAATGACAGTTATTAAATTCTTCAGGGGAAAAATATTGTCACAATACTTGCTCCCAAAGAATTTTTACTTTAGTCAAGTTAAAAACATCTTTTTAAATATATGTAATACTCCAACCATTGTGTTAAACAAGGAGATATAAGTACAAGGAAAAAGTCAATCTTTGTTCTCTAGATACTTATATTATAATGGTTCTAAACAATAGGTAAAAGGGAGCTGAAAAGTGGTAGAGAGGGATTTTCAGAATGAAGAATGATTGATCTCTAATGTTTCTAAAAATGGTGCTTCTGGAAGGAATTCACCAATGTGAGAAGGATACTGTAAGAGTAAAGCCAGCAGAATTATAGAGAAAATGTCCAGAGAAGACAATAGTAAGTTATTGATATATAATCAAAGATCAAAGATAAAAAGAGTTAATGTAGATAATAATAATGTTAGCTGGTTCCTAAGCAGCCTAAAGACTAGACACAAAGGGTAATCACTAAAAAGAGTTGACATCTATTGCAAGGAAAAGAGAGAAGTCTATAATGGAATCATCTCAGCCCCCATATTATATAACAATCTTTATCATCTGGTTGATGGCAAAATATGGAATTATTTTCAGATATGTTAAACTTTGGTGAGATAGGTAATATTTAAAAAAAAACAAAATTAATAAAAAAATCTTGACTTGGTAAGATGCTGGGCTACCTATAATAAGAGAAAATTTATTGTTGGTAAATGTAATGCTATATTTGGTAAGAAAAATAGTTTGGCAAGTAGAAAATCATGTTGATATGTCTAGACAAAAAGTAAGATGAAAAAGTTTGACTCAAAAGCTTAACTCTGGTGTCATCTCCTTCAAGGAGATAACCTTGAAGTATAGATGTTTTATATATAGTCTTTCTTTGCTCCATACACATACACAAGTGCATTGTAAATTCCTTGAGGACAGGGTTTTGTTGACCCTTTAAAAGATTGATATGTTCAACACTTGAGAGGTAGTGAGGTTCCTGAAAAGAAATACGGGTCAAGATCCTCAAGCGTAGCATATAGCATTATATCTTTTAAGTCGGAGGGCAACTCAGTGGCCAGACTATACCTTAACATGAATATGAGAAATTCTAATTATTAGGAATTTTTTCCATACATCACAAATGAATTTTATCATTTGAAATATCCAAATTCTGGGATTAAGTCAAAGAAAAATCTGTAATACTGTCATAAATCACAAATCACAAAATATGTTAGAAACCAAATTTTGTCATAGATGGGAAACAATAGGAAGAAAGCAGCATTTTATATAATCACAGAATTTCCAACCTTGATATTACCTCAGAGGCAACCTAGTATATTGTTTTCTTGAGAAATAATTCTTAATAGAATATATTTGAAAAATGTTCATGAAAATCATCATCTTCCAGCATTTGTTTGTATCGATTCTATTCTTGTCGTTTTGTTGAGTATATAAATATAATATATGAAACAATTCTTACTAGATTTTTGTTTTTATTCTGATGAAGATAATAGTTATATACAAATACATATTTACACACACAATTGGTAACATACTTCAATGTTTGAAAATGCTTTATATGTTAACTCATTTGATATACAATACATACAAAGAGAATAAAAAATATATTATTGAATAAAACTTACTTTGGAAGAAAAGCTCATAACAGGTGAGATGAATGTCAGGATTGACTTCATGAAGAGGATGAGGCTTGAATTGCTACTTGTTTTAAAGGAGAAAAGAGATTTTTTTTAGGTTGAATGAGGACAAGAATTCCATTCATAAGAGGGCAAATTATAACTGCAGAAATATGAGGAGTCATTCTCTTTTTGAAAATCTCTCATTCAGGTAAACTATCTCCAGGGATTGCCAGCTCTAGTTTTCTGTTTGTTTAATTTTTTGTTTAACTTTAAATATTTTAATTTATTTTTAGGTTAAACATGTACATTCACTTTTTAAAAATATAAAATAGCAAGTATTGCCTTAAATTAGACCTATTTAAAGATGTGTGGATGCTATTTATTGCAAAGATTGTCATGGAAAGGACTTTCATGTTCCTTACCATTTGGCAGTGCTGGAAAAAAAATTCTTTGAATCTTCCAGATGTCTGAATTGGTCTAGTTCATCCTAGAGCAGATATCCAATTATGCATAGAAAGAAAATAGGCAATTTAGAGAATCTAGAAGAATATTTTAAATCTATTTTTTCCCTCTGATAGCCATAAGAACCCATGGTATATTTATACTGTTTTTGATTCTTACTTTCCTCCCCTTAATGAACCATCTAGAACCTCAAATTCTTCATCTTTATTTTTCTTTGAATTTTTGAAATGAATTTTATTGTAGGATCAACTTTGGAATTACACAAACCAAAGCAAATTCACTAATTATTTTCAGACATAGAAAACTTGTTGTATTGCACCATTACTTTTCCTTTCTATCTTTAGGCTGGGAATAGGAAATCTTATAAAGCTATTTTCTAGGTCCTTAAGTTTTTTAAAAAATAAATTATTTTTCACATTAAAATATTCTGTACTCTGAATTATCTTTCTTCTTCCTATCTCTCCTTGATTCATTAAGAAGACAAGTCATATTATATCAATTATGCATGTGAAATCATGTAAAACATGTTTCTATATTGGTCACATTGCAAAAGAAAGGTAAAGAAAAATAAGGAAAGTGAAAAAAAAATGCTTCAGTCTTCAACCAGAGTTCATGATTTTTCTCTCTGAAGGTGAACATTATTCATCATGATTCTTTGAATTTTTCTTGTATCACCAATCTTGATCAATGTACAATGTTCTCCTAGTTCTTATCATTTCACTTTGAATTAGTTCATAGTCTTAGGTTTTTCTGAAACCAACCTGCTCATTATATCTTATAACACAATCACAATCATATGCCACAGTTCATTCATCTATTTATCAATTGATGGACATCCTACCAATATTTACTTCTTAGCCATCACAGTTTCTATAACTATTTTTAAAAATACGTCCTTTTCCTATTTTTTCATTTCCTTGAGAGACCTAATTATTCTGGGTGAAAGGATACACAGTTTTAATGCTCTATATGCATTATTATAAATTGTTCTCCAGAATGGAGTAGTTGTTCATAACTCCATCAACAATATATTAGTGTTCCATTTTTTCTTTTTCTTCTTTTCCTTGAGGAAATTAGAGTTAAGTGACTTGCCCAGGGTCACACAGCTAGGAAGTGTTAAGTTTTCGAGGCCAAATTTGAATTTAGTTCCTCCTGACTTTAGGACTGGTGCTCTATCTTATAACAACTGCCTGTCCAAATCATTTGACCCATTTATCAACTAGGAAAATGCCTCTTAAAAATAAAGTTGATTTAATTCTCAAAATATTTGAGAAATGAGATTTTTATCAGAGACACTTGTTATTAAAAATACTCCTGTTTTCATATATATATATAGCCCTTAAGCCCAAGAGATACAAAAAAAGGAAAAAGAAAATCCTTGCCCACAACGAAGTCATGTATGGGCTACTCTTTTCAAGAATTGTCTTGTTGGAGTGAATAAATTTTAATCTTACTTGATTTTACTTACTTTTAATCTTACTTACTTGGGGAAAAAAAGAAATGGCTGAACTTTGCTAAGATGGAAATTTAAGTTTGGTATTAAGAAATATTCACTAACAATTAAAGCTATCAGAATGAATGCACAATCTCTGGGGTGGTCATAAATTTTCCTGCATTCTAGTTCTTGGACCACAGGGATATCATCACTTGTTGGATATTTTATAGAGGAGATAATAGTTCAGATACAGATTGGTGTGAATGACTATCCAGTGAGGTACTTCCAAATGATGAGCCTGAGAAGAAAAATAAGTTGTGTGTGTGTGTGTGTGTGTGTGTGTGTGTGTGTGTGTGTGTGTGTGTGTGTGTGAAAGAGAGAGAGAGAAAGAGGGGGCGGAAGAGAGAAAGAGAGAGAAAGAGAGAGAAAGAGAGAGAGAGAGAGAGAGAGAGAGAGAGAGAGAGAGAGGAATGGAGGAATGAAGGAAGAAATAATGTTAGGTATTATATATTAACATATATATATATAAATATAAAATCATATACCTATTGTGTATATGTCTACATCTAACATATAGCATGACTTTCACTGACTGAGTAGCATGGTTTTAGTTTTAAAATCTCCATCAAATATTAATTTTATAAGGTAGATTATATGTCTTTATGCAGATAATTTTACTTTTTAATTTGTGAAATGTTGTAGAGGAGACAATAGGAATGAACAGGCTGTGTTTTAAGATAGATATTCATGGAGATCAGACACCCTGATTATTCTAGGTAAACTATGTAGGGAATCTTTTTAAACAATAGGTAATTAGGAAGATTAAAGCATTGGAAAGTCCAAGAAAAGTAATTAAATCCTTAACCCACAATGGGCAAAGAAGTGAATTATGATTTCAATACATTGATTTGCAAATCACAATTCTACAGGATATATGGTAATAGGACAGCAATGACATAGGATAATTGTATAATATATACACACAAAGACACACACAGTTCTATTACAGTGTACTTTGTTTTAACCATAAAAGAATACAGATTAATTGCACAGTCATAAATATCCACAGTAAACAAATATTTTACTTTTTTATGGGTGTAGTTTCAGTGATATTGATTCCCTAGCTCATTAACAAGCACAAAGGGTGATGTCCTGACATCGGCCTACAGATGAAACTCTCATTTCAAAGATGCTGACCCTGATATGGTTGAACTACCTATAAACATCTATTTTTATCCAAAACAATTACAAAGTTTGTGAGAGGGAGATTAAGCTCTTTTTAATGGAATCTGGAGGTGGGATTTCTGTTCTGTTGGTTAAAATTCTTTCTAGAAGAATCAGCCTCTGGAGGAATTACATTCCATTAAGTATCTGATTCATTTAACCTGAAATTCACATAAAGCAAATAGCACTGGCCATCACCTGAGACTTTGCTATTTGAAGAACAGATCACTATGGTTTTGTAAGATTGTTGATTTTTTTTTGTCTGCTTACTTTTCTTAGGTAAAAAGAATCAAACTATTTATACTAAGCAACTATGGATAATTGTTAAAATATTTTAGCTTATTTGCAATAGACATTTAAATTAAAGAAATGAAGTTTTGTTCCATAGTAAAATTGGCTTTCTCTAAGATCATTTTTTCTTTTTGTCCCATCTCCGCCTATGTCTTCTCTGCAATTTTTATCTTCCCTGGGGCCACCACTACTACTTTTACCATTTCAATAGAAGAGTGGGCACATACAACTTTTAAACTGCAATTGGAAATGCTTGATCTTCTTCAACAGAAAATTCCTTTGCTACTTATATTTTAGAGAATGGTACACTCTTCTTCCTTTCAAACATTTCTTGCTTACTACTAACTTTATTTCTCATGGGAATTATATACTTTAGTCAATCACATCCCTTCCCCGCACCAAAAACTTCCCACAAAAACACAGTGTTTAGGTAGTTAAGAAGCTGAATCAATCAACAATGATAACTTGAATATATATATATATATATAAAATATGCAAATATATACACATGCATCTTTATATATGCATACACACATACATGCACACATGCATACATATGCATGCGTGCATGTATATGTGTGCACATGCATATTTACAACAGGCAAATAACATATGCATCCATGTATATACATATATATGTATATGTATATATATGTATATACATGAATATATGTAAATGGCAAGGATACATATATTTATAATTTTTTAATTTCTGGAAAGGCACAGAAAATTTAAAGTATTTGTTTATAACTGGATGTTCAGAAAATTTAAGCAAAACAAAACATAACAATATAGCTGAGAGCTCAGTAGCTGCTGCATTCCATTTCTATTTGAATTGCATTGTCAGGGTATAGGAGTTAGATTAAGTTCAAAATTCAAAGCATTATTAATAAAGGCTTTAAATCTTCAATAAATAATTTATGAAATTAAGATTCAAATGATTCTCAAAGCTCAGTGAAGTTGAATAAAATGTCAGGAAAAAGGTATGCATGTGGAAATGAATAAACATAAAAACTTTTAATAAATGGGGTTGAGAACTTCAAAAGCTTCTCTCTCCTTCCAATAAACTTAGCTAAAACAAAGTAGGGAGAGAGAATATGCTATTCTGCACAGAGGGAAGATGTCATGGAGTGAAATGCCTAAATTATAAGTATATTCTGAATGTTTTCTCTATTACAATGTTTTTAACTCTCTCTTCTGTGTCATCCCCAAAACAAAACCAAACCAAAAAAGTCAACAACCTTAACCCCAAACAAAGAACCTACTACTTTCAAATACAAAAGTTTTGGATCAATTAATAAGAATAAAAACTGTAAAGTTTATGTCACGTGCTTTAATAGATGGACATTAATTCATGTAACATTTTGATTCCTAATTTATATCAATTGAATTATTAAGCCTAAGTTCTGATATTTGTATTGTCTTTCTTGAATGAAAACATAAAGGAGTCCTGTGACGTTAGTTCATCTATAATGATCTATGGTAAAAATTGTTAAAATGAAATAATATAGCATGTAATTATATTTCCTCTGTCATGGCAACTCAGCATAGCTAAAGGAGCTAAGTACTATGATGCTGACACTTCAGGTGGCTTGTGCTGGGCATAGGTTAAATCATTTTCTTCACAGATTTTTTTCTTTTTTCAGATTCTGGTGAAGACAATTCAGATCTTGAACAGAAAAACGTCCAAAATAGTTGTATCACTTAAACAGCATGTTTCTTGCAATCATAGGGGCAAAGTGATCTTTGTAGAAAGTTAGCCTAATACCTAACTTAGGGTTATAGCTCCTTCCTTCTTAGCAATAACTTTTACAGAAATACTTAGAAAAGGAAGTTCTTTACATTAATATTCATAACACTCCAAATGTTTCAAATGAAATAAATAAGATTTCATTAATGTAAAATATTGTAGATATTGTAGTGAAAACAGTAAACTTGCTTTGTCAATGCACCTTAAGTATCCCAAGGCTCATTTTCATGTTATTTATAACTGACCCATTTATCCATCCCATTGAACAATTTTGTTCATTTTGTTGGACAAATGACCTTAGCAATGTCCAAAATTGGGATGTCAATCTCAGTAACTTTTAAGGAAGACCCCAGATCATTATTTTTATTTCCTTGACAAAAAAGTATATTCCTGAACTTAGAAAAAGTTAATGAGTTATTTTTTAATAGAAAGGGAAAATAGAAAGGTGGAAAGAAGTTCAATCCACAAACATCTTCACAGTTAAAGGTTCTGATAAAGGCCTCATTTCCATAATATATAGAGAATTGACTCTAATTTATAAGAAAACAAGTCATTCTCCAATTGATAAATGGTCAAAGGATATGAACAGACAATTTTCAGATGATGAAATGGAAACTATTACCACTCATATGAAAGAGTGTTCCAAATCACTATTAATCAGAGAAATGCAAATTAAGACAACTCTGAGATACCACTACACACCTGTCAGATTGGCTAAGATGACAGGAAAAAATAATAATGATTGTTGGAGGGGATGTGGGAAAACTGGGACACTGATGCATTGTTGGTGGAGTTGTGAACGGATACAACCATTTTGGAGAGCAATCTGGAATTATGCCCAAAAAGTTATCAAACTGTGCATATCCTTTGACCTAGCAGTGCTACAACTGGGCTTATACCCCAAGGAGATGCTAAAGAAGGGAAAGGGACCAGTATGTGCCAAAATGTTTGTGGCAGCCCTGTTTGTAGAGGCCAGAAACTGGAAAATGAATGGATGCCCCTCAATTGGAGAATGGTTAGGTAAATTGTGGTATATGAATGTTATGGAATATTATTGTTCTGTAAGAAATGACCAACAGGATGAATACAGAGAGGCTCGGAGAAACTTACATGAACTGATGCTAAGTGAAACGAGCAGAACCAGGAGATCATTATATACTTTAACAACGATACAATATGGAGATATATTCTAATGGAAGTGGATTTCTTTGACAAAGAGACTTAATTCAATTTCAATTGGTCAATGATGGACAGAAGCAGCTACACCCAAAGAAAGAACACTGGGAAATAAATGTAAACTGTTTTCATTTTTGTCTTTCTTCCCAGATTATTTTTATCTTCTGAATCCAATTCTTCCTGTGCAACAAGAGAACTGTTTGGTTCTGCACACATATATTATATCTAGGATATACTGCAACATATTCAACATATATAGGACGGCTTGCCATCTAGGGGAGTGGGTAGAGGGAGAGAGGGGGAAAATTTGAACAGAAGTGAGTGCAAGGGATAATGTTGTAAAAAATTATCCTGATATGGGTTATGTCAATAAAATGTTATTATAATAAAAAAATAAAATTAAATAAAAGTTCAATCCACAATTTTTCTAATTACCAGCCATTTTATTATGGACAAGTTATTAACTATCCTAGTCTTATGTTATTTCATATGAAATATAAAAATGGTAATGATATTTTTCTGAACTTATCTCACAGGGTAGCTGTGAGTATTTCTTAGCTCTTAGTATTTCAGGATAGAAGAGAGGGCAGAAACACTAGGGAAAAAAAGGAAAAAGAAGGAGAGATAGGTGATAAAATATAAGGTAATGGTTGGGGTGGATAAAAAAAAAGAACAAGGTGGAAAGAGTTGGAAAATGTACATACAGGGGAGAAAATAGAAAAAAAGAAAATCATAACTAGTAATTATAACTATGAATGTGAATAGAATGAACTCTGCCATAAAACAGAAGTGAATAGTAGAGTGCATTAAAAAACACAATCTTAGAATATGTTGTTTACAAAAAACAGACACAGAAATGCACATCTAGAATAAAGATAAAAGGCTGGAACAGATTTTTTTTGTTTCACCTAAAGTAAAAAAAAAATAGATAATTTAGCAAATTTGATGTCAGGTAAAGTAAAATTAAAAAGAGGTCCAATTAAAAGAGATAAGGAAGCAAAATACATCTTGATAAAGGGTACCATAAAAAATGAAGTAGTAATGATATTAATTGTATATGTAAGAGGTGGTAAAAGGTCCAAAGTTTTAGATGACATTGTCAATTATAGGAAGAAATACACACCAAAAAATAAACTATATTAGTGGGGACCTCCATCTTTCCTTCTTAGAATGAGACAAATCTAACCACAAAATAAACAAGAGAGAAATAAAGGAGATTAATAGAATCCTAGAAAACCTCGCTGAAGAAAATTGTATAAAAACAGAAAAGAAAATACTTTTTTTTTTTTTGCAGGACTTGACGCCTATGCAAATATTGTTGATTTATTAGGGCATAAAAACCTTACATTCATATGCAGACAGGCAGAAATAGTAAATGCTCAATTTTCAGACCATAATGCAATAAAAATTATATTCAATAATTGTCCAAGGAAAGATAGACTAAAATCAATGGGAAATTAAATAATGTGATTCTAAAATATCAGTGGCTCAAACAACAAATCACAGAAATAATCCATAATTTCATTTAAGAGATTGCCAATAATGAGATAACATATCAAAACCTATAGGATGCAATCAAAGCTGTTCTTGGCTATCTCTAAATAACCACATGGATAAAATAGAGAAAGAGAAGATGAATGAATTTGGCTAGCAAAAAAAAAAAAAAAAAAAAGCTAGAAAAAGAACATATTAAAAAACCCCAACTAAATACCAAGCTAGATATTTTGAAACTCAAAGAAGAGATTAATAAAGTAGAAACTAAGAAAACTATTCAACTAATTATAAAATTAGAGTTATTTTATAAAAACCAACAAAATAAATAAATCTCTGGATAATTTGATTAGAAAACATGCAACTAAAATACCAAATTGCCCACCATGAAAAATGAAAGGATGAACATACCACTAATGAAAAAAAATAAAGCAATAATTAGGAGCTATTTTGCCAAACAGTATGACAGCAAATCCTACAATCTAACTGAAATTGATGAATATTTGCAAAAATATAAATTGTCCAGATTAGCAGAAAAGGAAATAAATTCTTTAAATAGTCCCATTTTAGAAAAAAGAAATTGAAAAAGCTATTAATGAACACCTTACTAAAAATATCCAGGGCCAAAGGCTTCACAAGTGAATTCTACCAAACATTTAAAGAATAATCAACTCCAATAATATATATATTACTTGGAAAAATAGGAAAATGAGTCCTACCAAATTCCTTTTATGATCCAAATATTGAAATAATATTAACACCAGAGTCAAAACAGAAAAAGAAAATTATGTACCAATCTCCATAATGAATATTGGTGCAAAATTTTAAATAAAATATTAGTAGAGAGATTACAGCAATTTAGTAGAATGTTACACTATATGAGAAAATGAGATTTATACCAGGAATGCAGTGCTGGTTCATTCGGAAAACTATTACCATCAGCAACCATATCAAAAACAAAACCAACAGAAATCCGATATTAAAATATAGAATGAGCTTTTCAAAAAATACAGCACCCATTCCTATTAAAAGCACTTGAGAGAATAGGAATAAAGTGAGCTTTCCTTAAAACAATAAGCTGTAACTACCTAAAACCAGTAAAAAAGGATTATTTACATAGAATTAAAGCTAGATGCATTCCCAATAAGATCACTCATGAAACAAAGATACCCATTATCATCACTGTTATTTAACATTGTCCTAGAAATATTGGTTTTGGCAATAAGAAAATGCAAAGACATTAAAGGAAGTAGAAAGGCACCTAGGAAATAAAATATATATATATATATATATACACATATATATATATATATATATATATAACTTTGTAAATGATATGAAGATATACATAGAGATTTCTAGACTACCATCCAAAAACCTACTAGAAAAAATTAACAGTTTTAACAAAATTGCAGAATATAAAATAAACTCACACAAATCAATAACAGCTCAAAATGACAAAGTCAAACAGGAAGAGATAGAAAAAATTCATTTAAAACAACTATAGATATAACAAAATATTTGGGTGTCTACCTGCCCAGACACCCCTAAGAATTATATGAAAACAATTACAAACACTTTTTACACAAATAAAATCATATTTAAATAATTGGAAAAATATCAATTCCTCCTAAGTAGACCAAGTTAATATAATATAATAAAAATTACAGTTTTCCCTAAAATTACTCCATTTGTTCAATGCCATAACAATCATATCACTAAACACTTATTTTGTAGAACTGGAAAACATAATAAGAAAATTCATCTGGGAGAATGAAAGATTAAGAGGATCTAGGGGATTTACTGAAAACAAAAAATACCAAGGATGGTCGTTTAATGATATAAAACCCAAAACTATATTATGAATCAACTGCCATTAAAACCATCTCGAATTGGCCAAGAAATAAGAATGGTGGATCAGTGTAACTGATTAGATACACATGACACAATAAACAAGGCCTATAGCAATCTAATATTTGATAAGCCCCCAAACTCCATCTTCTAGAATAAGAATTCATTATTTGTCCAAAATTGCTGGGAAAATTGGAAAATAATATGTCAGAAACTTGGCACAGACCTATATCTCACACTTAATATCAAAATAAGGTCAAAAGGATATATGATTTGGGCATAAAGAATGATACCATAAATACATCAGGACTGCAAAGGGTAATTTACCTATCAGATCTTTCTAGAAAGTAGAAATTTATGACTAAGATCTAGAGAACATTATGAAAGACAAAATGGACAACTTTGATTATATTAAATTAAAAGAGATTTTGCACAAACAAAATATAAAGAAAAATGGTTAAAAGGGATTTACACAGCTATTAAAAATCTTTACAGCTAGTGTTTCTGATAAATGTCTCATTTCTACAACATATTAAGAACTGTGTCAAATTCCCAGAAATAACTTTACCTTAAATATATTTTGAAGTCTATCCTAAGAATCTTACCAACTTATAGACATTATGGTTAGAGCTTGTCTGAGTTTCAAACAATTGACTTATGGAACTAACTTTTATAATGTAAAACATTTGTAAATCAGGGACTGTCTGTTCTTTATAGGGATTAATTTCACTGTGAGAACTAAACTATATATATTTTAGCTATAAGAGTAAAGGGCAATATATACATTAAAAGTAGATATGAAATTGCTTCATGCCTTCACAAAGCAAATTATTTTAACTTAATCCCCTGCTACATTAAGGATTTGGTTCCTGATAACATAACTCATTTTAACAATGGATGATGAATAGTAGGTCAAGTCTTGACTGATCAAATGCCAATGTTAGATAGACTGTCATCAGTTGAAAGTCGCCATATTATGGAGACTCAAGGAAATTGCAAAAATTTGTACATTAGGTGGAGCTATGAAACAAAAAACTCTGCAAACCAGACAAAACAATTCCAATGGAAGAAAATAATTCAGATCATTTTAGATGTTACTTATTTGAAGCCAAAGAAATTGTATATACACACACACACACACACACACTCATACATCTAAGTGTGTGTGTGTATATATATATATATATATATATATATATATATATAAAACAGACACATGTATGTGTGTTTGTGTGTCTGTGTATCCTTCCATGAATGTGTATACTCTCTCACCAGTATTTAGAACTGAGACATATAATGAAAACATCAAGATGCTATTTCATTACAGAGCCAATACAATTCAGCAAATGAGAAAACAAAACATTAAAAGAAATTTGATTCCATGTTTTCTGACTTGCTATCCTCATACTTAGTTATCTGGTTACCATTCATCCCTCCCCGACATGCCCAAAATTGGGATTGATTTAGTTTCTACTTTATAGCACCCACAAGAGTTTGTAGAATTTCCCCAGTGCATGGATGGATTTGATTCTGAAAACAATTACTGAATATATAAGAGCTTAGAGGCCTCACATAGTACCATAGACAATTCTTTTTGTCTCTGGAATATATCAACTTTGTTTTCTAGTCAAAATGGATGAGTAACTATGGGCAGACAATTTAACAGAACTAAACACACACACACACACACACACACACACACACACACACACACACACACACTAACAAATAGACAACATATACCTCCTGCCAGTCTAAAAGCCTCTGGCAATGAAAATGAAAGGGTAGTAATAGTGTTCACATCAGTTATTTTAAAAAATTCCTATTCACACAAATTTCATGACTAGAGTTTCCACATTTAAGTTTGTGAAACATGTCTGGCATTGAAAAGAGGAAGTTGAATATAAAAAAATTAGAATATTTCTTCTTTTTTAAAAATAATTTAATTAATTTATTTTTTAAATATACATAGCTTTATGAATTTTGTTGGGAGAAAAAAAAATCAAAACAAAAAGAGAAAACCATGGTAGAGAAAAAAATCAGAAAAAAGAATGTGAAATAAGAATATTTCTTGGAAATTATTCATTGAACAGGAGACATTGAATTTTATAAGTAAAATTTAGAATTTTTCTTATCTTCTATATTTCAAAATTTCCCTTTCATTACAACAGTCTCCTAGCAAAGTAGGTAGGTTGGTTGTATACTTAGTATGTAAGAAAACTACCTGCAGTCTGGTCCCCTAATTTCCTTGTAAGAGATAATTTAGGAAACTGAAAACTAGCAAATAGACACAACCAAGATTTGATATAGTATGAGCAAATTATATTTGCCCTTTCTCATTCTAAGGTGAATCTAGTTTATTTTCAATAAGAAGAGTGACAAAATCAAATCAAACAATAATACATGATTTATTAATTTCATGGGAGAGGCTTTCCAAAATCCAAAAACAAAATGGAGTAACAATGAGGTACTGTTACTCCAGCGAAGGACTTTTCCCAGAGTGATAATGATTTCTTAGTATTAGTAGAATGTGCTAATAACAGCTAGACTGAAGTAAGAAAGTGGAATTTTGCTCTGAACATACAAAGGTGAATTACATGAAATTTTCTCTCACCCTTCAGGATCTGTCTCAAGCATCATCTTCTCCAGAAAATTCTTCTTCAAGCTCAAAGTTCTACACTTTCTATTTCTTCTGAAAGAGATTTCACTCTTTTTTGTTCAATGCTTATATCTACATTTTTCTCACTTCCCCTTAGATCAAATTAATTTATCTTTTTCTGCAATTAAACTGTAAGCTAGTTTAAAAGATATCCTTTGGATTGTAGCCAACTTTAAAATAACTCCCTATAGAGAGAAAGGATAGTATAGTAGATAGTGCACTGAATCAGAATATTAAAGGAATAACTTGTTAGAGTGGATATGCTGTGGAGAAGACCTGATTTCAAGTTCACTTTTAGATACTAACTACTGTGTAACCCTGAGAAAATTACTTAGGCTCTGTTTGTTTGTTTGTTTGTTTGTTTTATTTAATAGCCTTTTATTTACAGGTTATATGTATGGTTAACTTTACAGCATTGACAGTTGCCAAACCTCTTGTTCCAATTTTTCCTCTCTTACCCCCCCCACCACCTCCCCCAGATGGCAGGACGACCACTAGATATTAAATATATTAAAATATAAATTAGATACACAATAAGTATTCATGACCAAAACGTTATTTTGCTGTACAAAAAGAATCAGACTCTGAAATATTGTACAATTAGCTTGTGAAGGAAATCAAAAGTGCAGGTGGACAAAAATATAGGGATTGGGAATTCAATGTAATGGTTTTTAGTCATCTCCCAGAGTTCTTTCACTGGGCATAGCTGGTTCAGTTCATTACTGCTCCATTGGAAATGATTTGGTTGATCTCATTGCTGAGGATGGCCAGGTCCATCAGAACTGGTCATCATCTAGTATTGTTGTGAAATATGCAGAACTAGGAGAACAATCTACACAATAACAATATTATAATAATAATCGACCTTGAAAGACTTAAGTACTCTGATCAATATGATCATTCAAAATTCCAAAGGATTAACAATGAAAATTTCGTCCATCTTGGGATTATTGATGAACTTTGAGAACAGATTGAAGCAAACCCTTCCATTTTTTTTTCTTTTTACTATTTTTCATCATGGATAATATTAAAACAGATTTTGTATGATTTCATATATATGTAAAGGGTATACTATTTCTTATCTTCTCAGTGGATGGGGTAAGAGTAGAAGGAAAGTGAATTTGTAACTGAAAATATTTTAAATTATATATTTATAGCACATGAGTTAAGACATCACCTTGTTTAAAGCAACTATTTTAACCAGGGGAGAACATTTTTATTGATATTTTGGTAGTAGTGAAGGCAGTTGGAGGAAGTAAAATAAATCTGTAAAAGAAATGTATGGTTTAAGTTGAGGAGATGAGATATTTTCTTGTGGATCACCTTTCAAACAATATTTCAGTTTAGAGCTCAACATATCAGTCACTGAGTGAAAGAGGTAGCCCTAGTTTACTTAGAGGACTTTGACATCATCAGAATCCCAGTAATATCTCTAGGTTGACAGTGACTGGCAATAGTGTTTAATACCTAGAATAACCTAGATGCATTGAGAAAGACAACAAGGAACCCTATAGAAAGTTACATTATGACTAAAGAGAACTTCATAAGGCTTCTATTAAGTACAGAAAAAGACTTCCCAGGAAAAAAATCCAGAGAATATTCCCTTCCCTATCTTTTGCCATATGTGTCTTTAACTTGAACCTACTTTCTCCTGTTCTTTGTATATATTTGTGGGAGAGTGTGTCAGATGTGGGAAGAAGGATTTTTTAATACTCTTCTTATTATATCACCTTATTAAAAACTCACTTAAAAAAACTGAATTACTAATTGATATCAATTGATGCATGTTTCATTGGGAAAACACACTAGTAGGTGCTTATGAGCATAGTATGTTTGTATGTGCATATATAAATATGCATGAATGTATACTGTATAGACAAATATAATTTTATTGTATACACATATAAATATATATTATTTTATCAAACATGTAAATTATACATATATTTCTCAGATCTTATATTAAGAGGAAAAAGTATACATTCACATACACATTCATGGATAAGATCATCTGCCTACTTATCTATGTATCTATCTATCTATATATACACATATATCTCTGTAGGGGGAAGGTGTCACAAAAAGTTTCATTTATAATGTCATTTTTGAGCTTAGTGTTGAAGTAAATTAGCCATTCCAAGTGGAAGATATGTGGAGTTTTCTAAGCCTCAGTTTCTTCATACATAAAATGTAAGAGAAAATGATACCTCAAGCATCCATATAAAGAATTATGTGGATAAATGAGTTATGAACCATAAACCTTTAAGTGTGAACTATATAATTGTGTCTTGCAACATATAACTACATAAAATAATTTGCAGACCTCTACACAAATCACTTAAACTTTTAATATTTAACAGTTTACTCCTGGAACCAAGCGTAAGTGTCTTTTTTTACTGTTCTCCAAACATGCCATTTTATATACCTTCTTAATGGCTTCTCAAGTGACTCCTCAATGGCAATTCCTCAATGACTACCTCTTAGAGTGCTTTTTTTTAAAACTTGAGTTCATTTTCCTCACATATAAAGTGAAGAGTTTAATGAGATGTCCTTTGAAATCACTTTCACCTTAAGCACTTTGATCTATTGCGCTTCAAATAAAGTGTGACATTTTGTAGGGAGATTTTCCTGATTAACACATAAGCCCATACTTCTTCCTTCACCCACCTGATATTTCTCTTATTTATTTATTTTTATTTAATTTTTTTACTGAAGCTTTTTATTTTCAAAACATATGCATAGATAATTTCCAACATTCACCCTTGCAAAACCTTGTGTTGTAAATTTTTCTCCCCCCTTTCCTCCCCTCCTTCTCCTAGATGACAAGTAATCCAATATATGTTAACCAGGTGCAGTTCTATAAATATTTCCACAATTATCATCCTGCAAAAGAAAAATTAGATCAAAAAAGCAAAAAAATGAGAAAGAAAACAAAATGCAAGCAAATAACCACTAAAAAAGTGAAAATGCTATGTTGTGACCTACATTCTGTTCCCATTGTCCTCTCTCTTAATGCAGATGGCTCTCTTCATCACAAGTCTATTGAAACTGACCCGAATCACTTCACTGGTGAAAAGAGTCACGTCCATTTCTCTCTATTCATTTTGTTAGTATATATATTTATGTATATGTATATATATATATATATATATATATAAATACTATCTTCATGTAAGAACACAATCTTCTTGAGGGCAAGAATTGTTTCATTTTTATTTTGAATTCCTAGTAATTGGCACAGTATTTGGAACACAGAAGGCACATAATGAATCTTTGTTGATTAATACATAGTATGGATTTACTAAAAATCTTTTTTCCTATCTAAACAGGGAAAAGAAGAAGATTTTCTACTTACTCAAGACAAGATTTACACATACTATTTTTAGAATAGTCCTAGTCCATTACATGAATAAAATCATTATTATTAGGCACCCTGTATTATATCTATATCTATCTATCTATCTATCTCTATCTCTATCTCTATCGATCTATCTATCTATATCTATCTATCGATAGATATCTATATCTATCTATCTATAGATAGATATAGATAGATAGATCGATAGATAGATATATCCAGATAAGGAATGGGACTGGGACTTTGGGGAAATTTGGTATTATTCCCATCAGATTAGAATAGAAAGTAGATCTGGAGTTCTTAACAAAGAATTTTTCCAGTTCATGATGACCCCTTAATTTATGGTATTAAAGTTGTCAAGTATAGAAATGTCAAATATGTAGCCCACCCAGCTGAGAAATACTGTCTAATGCAGAAAATCTGATTAAAATGTTATTGGGAAATATTTAACTAACCAAATAACAATGCTATAGAAACTACATGACGTTAATTTGTGGTTTTCCTGGAAACTGAGTGGATGCCCATCAATTGAAGAATGACTGAATAAATTATGGTATATGAATGTTAGGGAATATTATTGTTTGGTAAGAAATGACCTGCAGGATGATTTCAGAAAGGCCTGGAGAGACTTACACGAACTGATGCTGAGTGAAATGAGCAGGACCAGGAGATCATTATATACTTCAATGGCAATACTATATGATGACCAGTTCTGATGGACCTGGCCATCCTCAGCAATGAGATCAACCAAATCAGTTCCAATGGAGCAGTAATGAACTGAACCAGCTACGCCCAGAGAAAGAACTCTGGGAGATAACTAAGAACCATTACATTGAATTCCCAATCCTTATATTTTTGCCCACCTGCATTTTGGATTTCTTTCACTGCCTAATTGTACAATATTTCAGAGTCTGATTCTTTTTGTAGAGCAAAATAACGGTTTGGTCATGTATATTTATTGTGTATCTAATTCATATTTTAATATATTTAACATCTACTGGTCATCCTGCCATCTGGGGGAGGGGGTGGGGGGAAGGAGGAGAAAAATTGGAACAAGAGGTTTGGCAATTGTCAGTGCTGTAAAGTTGCCCATACATATAACCTGTAAATAAAAGGCTATTAAAATTAAAAAAAAATAATTTGTGGTTTTTCTATATCAATATACTGCAAGTAGGGATCGTTAGAACTTATATCTTTTTGAATCTGATAACTCTGACCTATAGCAATGAAAGGTTAAGTGTGACTTTCTCAGGGTGTTGTTGCAGATAGTATGTTTCACAAGTGGGACTGAAACCTAGTAGAGATGTTTATATCACCCCCGTGCATTCTACAACACTGCCTTCTAAAACAGAGTAACAATGTAAGTGGTTAATCAGAAACCCTATGAATTAAGAGTAATGTTCTCATACTTCATAGATTGTACACGATGACTAATCTATCATTAACAACCAGATTTACCAAAATGAAGCCACACTTGGATGCTAAGCAAAGTAAATTACCTTAATTTTCTAGATGAACGAAAATTAAATTATTTTAACAATGATTATAGATTTATAAAGGTCACAATTGTTAACATCATGACCTAAAAATCAGTCTTTAACAACCTTTCACTCTTTTTTTCTCTGTTGTACCTTTGTTGTAGTCTACCTTTTCTTCCCATTTCCCTTCTAATTTGTATGATTTTTTTTTTATTTAGTCACGCTTATGTGTCTAGTTTTGTTGGTCGTTTATAATTTGTCCTATTGGGATCATCAAAGGAATAATGAATATTGCTTATGACATTTCATTATTTTGATTTTTACAAATTGGATATATTTCTTTCTTATTTGTTATTCTTTTTTGACATTTTGCATTGACAGAAAACAAGCTTTTTACAGGAATGTTAAAGTAATAGTGTTATTACATATCCATACATATATAATGTCTCTTCCAATACAGGATTTGTCTTGGTATTGCTGTCTTATATATAAAATGAATTAAAAAAAATTTTAGAGATAAAAGATATCAGCCACCTATACATGCACAGAATAAAATGGAAAAGGATCTTTACCTTGAAAATCATCTGGGGAAGCAATTGTCCTTGGTGATTTTAAGACCTATTAGAAAGGAATTTTAAATGTAGCTCTCTTGGCCTTAGAAACATTCAGTTTTTTGACAGAGCATTCTGTAAAGGTGGAATATCTCAACATCCCTGTCACTGTTACAAGAGGCTGATAACATGTGTCACTAAATCCACTAACAAGGGAAGCTATAGAAATTGATGCTCAGATCTGGCCAAATCCCCAACAACTTCCTTGCAGAAGAACTTGTTAGTCTTAAACATCACATAGATCAATTCTTTGATTTTTGAGTTCCTTCCAGGCCTTTTAAAATATCACTGAAATGTACAAAAAAATTCCACATTTCCCCTTAAAACTTTGAAATACAAAGCCTCAAGTCTATTGGATAGATTACTATTTCAGGCTTTCCCCCTCCTCAATCTCATTAGTCTTTTCAAAGAAGAGAACAAATTTATGTTTGGTTTTGATAATATAAATACATCACATAGGCAGCTGCTATACTGAATTGAAAAATTCTGCTTCTCTGACTTTCCTCCCCCGCCCCAACCTACTGCATCTTCTTTAAGAACATTCTTGCTTTCCTTGCCAGCTTCTGAGGAGTGAAAGAATCAGTTCATAAGGCATGAAGGAGTAGGAAATTCCTTCCTAAAGTTGTCATGTTATCTTTCTGGCCACCTGGCCTACATTTTGACACAACAGAGAGCAATTCAGTTTATTATTTTAAAAGTTGAACACATTGGTACTTCAAGGTAATGTGGGGGCCCTTTATAGTTTCTTTTATTTATTTTTGGGGAGGGAGGAGAAGGGTAGACTCCAAAGAAAATATTTCCTTGAAAACAAAAAATTACTATGACCTTGACTATGCATTTCGTTAATAGTGAACTATTTTCACTTCAGATGTCTTTTTTATATCAAAGTGGCAGATTGTTTTGAACATAAAACAACACAGTAGAATGGTGACACGTTTTATAGATGGTTACTCCTGACAAAATATGACTCTCAAGAGTTATTTGGTATACTTAAAGAAATATATAATGTATTAGACATTATAAACCCCAGCCTGGGGATGGGAGAAAAAGAATGTGTGAGGGAGAAAGAGAGAAAGAAAGAAAGAAAGAGAGAGAGAGAGAGAGAGAGAGAGAGAGATATTTTAGTTTTTAACAGTACTTTTTTCTTAGTAGGTTATTCAACTGTCAGATGAAACTGATGTATGGATAATAGTTTCTGTTTCTCCCTTCTAGTTTTTTTTCCTCCCTTTCGCTCCTCCTGAGAGATAGTGTTACTCATTATGTCAAGATGCAGGCAATCCAAAAGGCCTATTTTGCTTCCTGCTATTCTCCAAAGGCAGAATATAGTTTTGAATTAGGGACACAAGAGCATTCCAAATGCTCTAGATTTCAAATGATAATAGGACTCTTGGCTAGTCAGTTTCTTTACTACAGGATTTGTAGCTATTCTGCAATTTTCTGAGAAATTATCTTAATATGACCTTCAGAGAAATCCCCAAACCTAGGTCCCTTTTAATAGAATGTGATATGTATTTATTAGCTGTTACTACTATTATTGTTGATGTTGTTATTAACTTACTACTATTATTACCATTATTACTCCTATTCTTCTCCTTCTCTTCCTCCTCCTGCGACAGCTACTGCTTTGCTAACTTGGTTTGTCCTAAGAATCTATAGGTACATTCCTTATGTAGGGCAAAAAGTGCAGACTGGGTTTTATCTCAGACAAGGAGGGCACAGGGGCCTGGAATTTGGTAGACCCAAGAGTTAGACCTGATATATAAAAACAATAGCTAACAATTATAAAACTCTTTAATGTTAGCCAATCACCTTACAAACATAATCACATTTGATTCTGATAACTCTCAGAGGAAGCTAATTAGGGTAACTCTTACCCTTTTACCCACGAAAGAATTGAGGACCAACTAGATTAAGTTACTTGCCCAGAATGTTACTTCTAGTAATTATTCTAGAGGGACTTGAAGCAGAAGAGGAGAATAGAATGACCATTTATTTAGTATCTGCTATGTGCTAGGCATTGCACTTAGCAATTTAAAATATCACTTCACTTAATCCTAAAGGTAATCTTAAGAGATAACCTATATGGTTATAGGTTATATATAATAATAATAATAACCTATAGGTTATATGTAACCTATAGGTTATATAATAGGTTAAACAAATTACCCAGGGTCACAGAACTACGAAGTGGCTAAGAATAAATGTGAACTAAAATCTTCTTGATTACAGGCCCAATGCTCTAGCCATTGTACCATTTAGTTGCCTCAAAAATGATCAGAATTTATACAATACTTACTGCATGCAAGGTGTTGTGCCATTCACTTTACTAATATTGTTTTGTTTGATCTTTACAATAACTGTGAGAGATAGGTGCTATTATTTTCTCCATTTTACAGTTGAGAGAACTGAGGTAAACAGAGGCTAAATGACTTGGGTATTACACAGGTAGTTAGGTGTTGAAGAATATTTTGAACTCAGTTCTTCTTGACTCCAGGCACAGATTTCTACTCATTCCACCATCTAACTGCCTCAATTTGACTCCAAGTCTTTCCTAATTTGACATTCAGAACACTGATTTTATTTTGTCCTGCTATCTACCTGAAATATATTATCTTCTTCCCAAACTCTTACCTTTTTTCCCACCTTTGAAACTGCTTCTTCCTTATCAGACTTCCAGAAAATGAAAAGCATGTCCTTAGCTTCTGTTGCAATTGAACTACTCTGTTTTAGAACCTCTGCCTGGGCCTGTAGTATCATAGAAAAGTGACCAGTATAACAAAGTGAAGATGACTTCTATGTATAGATCAAGTTCAATTCAGGACAGAATATCTTTTATATTATGAACAACATATAAGTTTATGAATGACTTATAACCAAAAAGAGGTTGTAGAACTTCAGGAAGGAGTGATTTTATCCTCATTAAAGATCTTCAGTGAAAAGACTAGAGAATCATTTCTCAGGAAAAGATGAAGAGAAATGTTTAGGGGTATGTTGGAAATGATGGCTTCTTTGGTCCCTAGCAAATTTGAGATTTGTTTTTTTTTTTAAACTGCTACATTGCTTTGTCTCAAAGCCCACCTCTCAAAAAAACCATGAGAAAATCTCTTAATTGGACAGCTAAATAGACAGAAAGAACTTGCAAGAAGGTCGAACATAATATACTAAAACAAGAAATTAAACATAACAGAGAATAATAATTATCAGATGTCAAAAAAAACCATTAGTCAAAAACTCCAAGATGAAGTCTTCTGACCATCATTGATCTTTGCGATGTAATATATACTTTTCAGAGTTAGTTGTTTCAGGAATACTGTATTCAGATAGGATACTACTTCTTACTGGGTTCTGGCCATCACTTTATAAATGTTTAGCCTGATTCAACTGCTTCTATGTACATATAGATACTATCCTGGCTTGACCTAATCTTCAAGCCAACTAGGAGAATACACAATTCTTGGATACATTTTAGAACACGAGCTAAGAAAATCTTCAAATTTAGTATATATTTAAGTAGTCATTCTTTACATGTATCTTTAGATAAGGGGGTAAATAATTTTTTCCTAGTTGTATATCAGCTTGAATAAATATTGACACATAAAATACCTATTTGTTCCTTTCATTTATTTTCTCCCTAAAGTTTTTGTGAGTGTACTTCTGAAACTCACATACATACAAATGTAACATATATATGCATGTATATGGACAGGCACTACACAGAACTGGACAAAAATATAATACAACATATATCTAAACTGGATTTTATTTTATGAATTTAACAGTGATTCAAATCTTCCTGATATGATCACTTTTATGACTATTATTTTAACATCAACTTTCTTTGGGCACTGTAATGATCTCAAAACAATTTTTGAGTGGCAATGACTGTCAATTTGTGCTTGTATCCTCAGTTCTTAGTACAGTTTTTGACATTTAGCAGATGCTTGATAAGTATTTGATTATTAATTGAAGAATAGATATTCAGCTAACCAAAAGGGGAAAGTACATTGTTGAGAAAAGTAGTTTGCAATGTATCAGTTGCATGTGAGAATTAGAAAAAATACCAAGGACATGTGTAATGGGCTGAAGTTTGAGTTGATGCACTGAGTTTCCAAGTACTTGAGGCTAAATAGTAATTGGGCTATACTCTATTAATATACATGATTGGATAAAGAATGGTCCCTGCCCACTCTCTGTGCAAGTCCTGATGTTTTAACATGCATGATTGGATTAAGAATGGTCCCTGCCCACTCTCTGTGCAAGTCCTGATGTGTTGTATAGGAAATGACGATTTTGGGGGGTGGAGGCAGAGACAGGAACAGGAAGAGAAGCCAGGAGAAAAGACTTGGCCCCAATCGACATGGAGAATAAAGTGGTCAAATTATACAGAGTGAAAAATAACAAAAAGATGGCCCAACTGTTACATTAGTACCAATTATGTATTTTAAAATAATTAGAAAAAAAAACTTCCAGTGTTTTGAGTAGCTCTTTCAAGGAGGTTTTAAAGAAAGATATGCAGAAGATTTGCACAGGATGAGAATCATGAATATTGACACAATAAGGAAAAGAAGGCAATGAAGGTTTGTTTATGAGTAGTAAGAGAATTGTATTCAAAGGCTGTGTGTATAAGCAGTGTGAGAAAAGCACTGAAAGTATCAGAGATAAATATCCCTTCATTGTTACTTGCTAGCTGTGTGATAATGCACAGATTACTTTATTTCTCTGAATCTCAGGTTTTTCAACTATAAAATGAGAATAATACCTGTTGTACCATTGTGAGAGAATTATAAAACTCACATAGAGTTTATATGTGAAAAACTTTTATCAAATATAAAACACTACATAAATCTGACTAATAAACATCATATAATTATTGGGAGCTTATGACTTTTGATTTATCTTACTTAAATCTTTATTTTATTTCTATAAATATGATTGTGTTGGAAGAAAGAAGAGCAATCAAGTCTCCAAGACCTGATTTTGGTAAAGCCCTTCATTTCTGAGAATCTTGATTAATTATAAGTGTTTGTGCGTCCATGTGTTTTGGTTGTACTCTTAATGTTGTATTTGTGTGTGTGTGTAAACTTATCTCTTGAACTATACCATATGCTGCTTATTGGCAAATGATACCCTAAAGAGTTAAAAATGTCTTTATATCACAATAGCACCTGAATTTTTCAAAGTTCTTTCTTAGTTCTCCCCTAGTCTATCAGATGACAATGGCAAATTTCAAATCTACAGAAGTTAGAGAAGCATGTTTACCATGCTCCCTAGATATACATCGAAATAGCTTAGTAAAGTCCTAAGCAGTTAAAATATTATGCACATCTAGACTCAGAAGTTATCTCACTTATGCCATTAGATAACTCTAATGGGTCAGTGAAGCTCAAGTCAAATTTTCCACTAAGATATGAACTAGCAAAGTGATTTTCACTTGCAAATATCATGGATTCCACCAATTCTGGAGAGTTATTTGGAACTATGCTCAAAAAGTTATCAAACTGTGCATACCCTTTGATCCAGCAGTGTTTCTACTGGGTTTATATATCCCAAAGAGATCATAAAGAAGGGAAAGGGACCTGTATGTGCACGAATGTTTGTGGAATCCCTCTTTGTAGTGGCCAGAAACTGGAAACTGAGTGGATGCCCATCAACTGGAGAATGGCTGAATAAATTGTGGTATATGAATATTATGGAATTTTATTGTTCTGTAAGAAATGACCAACAGGATGATTTCAGAGAGGCCTGGAGAGACATGAACTGATGCTGAGTGAAATGAGCAGAACCAGGAGATCATTATATACTTCAACAACATGATGAACAATTCTGATGGACGTGGCTCTCTTCAACAATGTGATGAATCAAATCAGTTCCATATATATAGAGCAGTAATGAATTGAACCAGCTACACCCAGGGAAAGAACTCTGGGAGATGACTATGAACCACTACATAGAATTTCCAATCCCTCTATTTTTGTCCACCTGCATTTTTGATTTCCTTCACAGTGTAATTGTACAATATTTCAAAATCCGATTCTTTTTGTCAGCAAAATAATTGTATGGACATGTATACATATAATGTATTTAACTTATACTTTAACATATTTTACATATATTGGACATCCTGCCATCTAGGGGACGGGGTGGGGGGTAAGGAGGGTAAAAATCAGAACAAAAGGTTTTGCAGTTATCAATGCTGAAAAATTACCCATGCATATATTTAGTAAATAAAAAATATTATATATATATATATATATATATATATATATATATATCAAAAAAGAGAAAAATCATGGATTCTCACTCTGGAAAAAAGCAACTGAGTACATTGAGAAAAGGGTAGAGAATTATATAAACACTGGGAAAGTCAGGAAGAATGTCTACCAAACTAACTAGCTGGTATTACACAGAATGTAATCTTTTTTTCCCACTAATCTTTTTTTCTTCCCTTGAATTAAATTGGATGGGTTTGTGTAAAGATACAGTCTATGACCTACTTATTTCAAACTATTTCAGAATTTCATACCTTATTAGAAAACCCATATTTAGGGTAAAATACTGATAAAAATAAATGGCTGAACCATTCCTCAGATTTACTAGACTCATCTCCTATTGAACTTCTATGAAGTGTAAAATTCAGAGGCTGCAACACTGCTGAAAAAGACATGTCCCCTCATCCAGATTTTTTTTACAAGGTCTAATGAAGTACTAGAGAGAAAAGGGTAAAAAAAGGGAAAAAAGAAAATAAAGAAATGAGGCAACTGCTCAATTAGGGATTCTTTGGGTTTTGTGTATATCTACACAGAAATTAGTTTTGGAGAAAAATAAATTTAGTCAAAGAAACAAATTGTCTTGAAAACAAATCATTTAGAAAGCAGAACCAAGATGGCAGAATAAGCATTAAATCCCTCTAACCCTTCCATACTCCCCTCTAAGCAACCATAAAATAGTGCCCCGAAACAAATCTTGGAACAGCAGAACCAGCAAAAAAGACAGGGTGAAAGAATTTTTGAGCCTATGAAACTTAGAAGATTTGCAGAAAAGGTCTGTCTCACTTAGGTTAAAGAGAGTTCAATCAAGAAAAGGAAGCATCCTAGCAACACAGCCGCCATCTAAGCAAGCCAGTAAGAGATCTTGAGGCCCAGTGCTGTGGAGTTGGCAAATACCAACAACAGGACTTTCCTTGTAACTTAGCATAATTAGGGGAATGGGCAGACTCCATCTGCCAGACCTTCATGTCATTCAGCAAACACTGGACAAACCGGTAACATCTAGAACTCAGACAACCTAGTGGTTTAGGGTAGTCTTAGGGAAATGCAGAAGCACTTCACTTTTCTCAGCATACACCAAATACCACCACTAGGACACTAGATCATCAAATGCGAGACACTCTCATTTGCTTTAGAAAAACTAAATAGCTAAATAAATAAAAACCATTCCAGAAAAAAAAAAGATTATGAAAAAAAATCAAGTAGAAAAGGAGGTACAGAGTCTCAGAGATAAAAATAATGCTTTGAAAAATTGGGTGAGGGGGAGACAGTGAAGCTATGAGAGACCAAGAAATAACAAAACAAGGACAGCTAGATGGCATAGTGGATAGAGCACCAGCCCTAAAATCAGGAGAACCTGAGTTCAAATCTGACCTCAGATACTTAATACTTCCTAGCTATGTGACCCTGGGCAAGTTGCTTAACCCCAATAGCCTCAGAAAAAAACAAACAAAAAAAACCAGATTATAAACAATGAGAATATAGAACAAAATGTGAAGTCTTATAAGAAAAATGACAGATCTAGAGAATAGATCAAGAAGAAGAAATATAAAAATAATTTGATTGCCAGAAAGTTGTGACCAAAAAGAGAATCTTGACATAATAATGCAGGAAATAATCCAAGAAAACTGTCCTGTAGTGATAGAACATGAGGAGAAAGTAGAAATAGAAAAAAAAATCCACTCTTCACCACCTCAAAGAGATCCTGTGTTCAAAACACACAGGAATTTTATTGCCAAATTTGAATCCTCCAGTTCAAAGAGAAAATATGCAAGAAACAAGAAAAAAAATTTTTAATACATTGGAGCTACAATTAGAATTACACAAGTCTTATCAGCCACCATAATGAAGGACTACAGTTCCTGAAATCATATGAACTGACAAGCAAAAAAATTAGACCTGTGGCCAAAAGTATCATATCCAACAAAAGTCTTTATAAGTTGAATGAGAAAAAAATGGACCTTCAATGAACTTGCAGATTTTCAGGAATTTCTATCAACCAAACCTGAACTTAATAAAATTATTAGATATTTTAATAGAAAATTTAACATATAAGAGGCAATATCATAGATCAATTTTAAGGAATTCAACACAAGCAAACTTTAAAAATGGACAAATGCCAATTTTTATATAGGAAATGAATACTATATTTTTAAAGTTTCGCATCAACAATGGGATAGATCAAGGAAAAAAGTGTCAGAGTTAAGGTAAAAATTGTAATCATGTTGTACAAATGAGGTGTAGAAGAAAAATAGACACAGAGGCTTTAGACGGGGAAGAAGGGCTCAGTAGTGAAAACCTATTCGCTTTCGTAATGGATTCAATAGGCAACACTACATATGTACCATGAAGGGTATAGCCCCCTCCAAAATCTATAAAGAACTAAGGGGGAAGGATGGGTAGGTAGGAAAGCAAAGGATAGGGGAAGAAGACAAAGGAGGGATCCTTGAGTGGGGGAAAGTTAAGTAATAGCAAGGCCAGTTATGGAGCAGGATTTAATTAAAGAGTTAGCAGGGATACGACAGATTTGTGTATATGAGATATGTGTGTGGATGTGTATGATGTGAATGTATATATTTACATACATATACATCAATATATGTTTTCTTTAGTTTGCTTCTTTGTGATGAGAGGGATAAAAGGGGGAAAATGAATAAATAAGGTGTGTAACAGAGAACCAAAGAGCATATTACAAGGAAAGAAAGGAAGTGATGCTCCAAATTTCTTTGCTATTCATCAATACAAGTAAATGTTTAAAATGAAAATCTGAGCCTTTAATGTTATAGAAAACCTGTGATCATATGCCCTGATTTTTAATTATAGCTTGTCAAAATCAATGCCTCCATGGGATTTTAGGAGTTATCCTGTGCATTACTATGATCAGGAGGACAAATCCCCTTCAGTTCCATCTATGGTAATTAGAAATGTACTGGGCAAGAAAGAAAGAAGAAACATCTTTTCATTCCTGTACCTAGTAAAGAAATGTACAGGATGACTCCCAAAATCCTGTGGAGGCACTGATTTTGACAAGATATAATTAAAAATCAGGGCATATGAAAATAGCAGTAGATAAAGACCAATGATAGACATTTCCAGGTTCATCTTGGGATTCTTGTGTAGGAGTAAATCCTGAATCTAGTATCAATGGAAGATCCCCAGCATTGCCTGGTCCTGAAATGTCCCCAGAGTCCCTTGAAGGAGGAACGTAGCCTAATTCAGTTCCTTAAGTACTACTCAACTTTCACACAACTATTCATTCAGTTACAGAGACTAAACAAAGATAACTCCCACCATTTAGATAATAAACTTTGAAATGATAAGCCAAAGAAAAGTCTCTATACCATGATGAATTATCTTGATCTAAAAGACTGTCAGTGGTATAACCAACTGGTGAGTATGCTAAAGAAAAAATATATTCAAGTAAAGCCTTAGGGGGGGAAAAATCCTGGCCACAAGCTTGATAGGAGCACCTGGAAAAAATAAAATAAAATACTCAAAATTAATAGCCAGAGAGAAATACTCTCAAAGGAAATTTATAACCATTAAAAAGATGAAAGAAAACTCAATCCAGGAATCAACTGCTCTGAAAGTCCAAAAAAGGGTAGAGAAAACAATGACTCATTTTTAAAACATGTCTAGAACTTATTTATCTACCCAATCCTCTTTTCCTCCTTACTTACCCATCAACCACGGAGGGTACTTTTAACCCCCCCATTAACCAGGCCTACAACCTAGGTATTATTCTTAGTGCTTATGGCCTTTTACTTGCCATATCCATGTGTCTCAGTATTAGATAACATCTTGAAGCTGAGTGGGGGGGGGGGGGCTAGTGATGAAGTAGTTGTTCTTGTGCTTCATCCTTAAATGGAGAATCTGGAAAGAGCCCTAACTCTAAATCATTCACCTGCACAATTCAGAAGGAGGGAGGCACTCCATGAACAGATATTGGATAGTGGTCAGTTTCTGAGGTGATATGACCTTTTCGAATAAGAGGAGGGTATGAGATTTTATTAAGTATTTAAAAAGCCTAACTAATTAGCTATTAAGTACCTAGTATATGCCAGGCATTGTGTAAAGTGATTTACAAATATTATTTCACACACACACAAATATTATATTCTCACAAGCCTGAGAAAGAGATGTTAGAATTGTGTTTTGTTTTTTTTTTTTTGGTTGAAGAAACTGAGACAGACAAATGATAAGTGACTTGCTAAGGAGGTAGGTGAGGTTGGATTTGAATTTAGGTCTTTCTGAATCCATGTCTACTCCTCTATTGACTGTAGGAAACAGCTGTCTCCATTGCCATCATCCTCAGGATGTTTTTCGGAAGATCATGCTAAAATCAATAATAACCAGTTGTGAAATTATCTACCCTGGGCATCCTCAATAAATGGAAGATTTTGGAGGAACTCTCCATGCATATTCTCTATGTTATCCAATCAGAGGAAGAAAAAGGTCATAGCAGCAGGTGATACTGAGATGTTGTCAGATTCTGGGAATCTTTATTCTTCTCTCCCTCCCTCCCTCTTTCCCTACTTTCCTCCTTCCCTTTCTTTCTCTTTATCTCTCTCTCTCTCTTCCTCATGTTTCCTCCCTTTGTTCCCTGATTCCCTTCCTTCCTTCCTTCTTTCCTTTTCTCTCTTTGAATTCTTTGGCGCAAATGCTTAGCAATTTTATCTCTAGGCAAAAGGAAATGGATATTTTAATTTACTTTTTAGAATTTCAAATTAATTTCTCAAATATTTCTACTTATTTATAGGTACTCCAACAGCGTATTAATGCATCTGCATTTCTACAACTTTCCCAATAATGACAATTTTAATTGTTGTCACCTAATCTACTTTTCTGAGTGTGTGGTAAAACTTTAAGGGATTGCTTGATTTTCATTTCTAGTATTGCTAATCAATGGGATATTCAGAAGTTATTAGTTGTTAATATTCAGTACATTCTAATTTTTTTTGAGAGTCATGTTTGTATTCTTTAAGCATTTATATATTGTGGACTGACTTTTGGTCTTATCTATTTGTTATATGCCTAAATATCTTAATTGTATACTACTTGCTTGTATATTATATCAGTAATGCTGTAAAAAGAAGTTTTTGGTGAAGTAATTAAAGCACTATTATTAACTGTTTTGGGATATCGCTGTATCTCTGAAAAGGAACTGAAAAGTCAAAACCATTACCAATTAATAAAGAAAATGAAGATAATCATGTTATTCATGACTATAAATACAGATATACTTTCACTAAAATTCTTCACACTATTAAATTTGTCAGAATTGGAAGCTGTTATCTAAAATATTACTCCAATTTTCTGCTTCATTTTCAGTAGAGGAAAGATTACCAGACAATGATGAAAGATTTGATAAAAGAGGACAGTCAGGAAAGAAAAGTCCACAGAAAAAGGGAAATGTCAAGGCTCAGAATTAAGGGATAAGTAAATTAACTTTGGAAGATTTATTCAAAAGAAAAGATCAATTCATTTATACTCAGACTACTTTGGTGGATTTTGATCTCATAGTCAGGGAAATCAGGTGGTGAGATGTGAGAGAGCTTTGAGTCTTGAATTCAGATGTGATCCTAAACACTTCCTGCCTCTGTGACTCTAGTTACTTAACTATTTTCTGCCAATGTTTCCTTAAATATTAAATTATGACAATGTTAGCACATATTTCACAGGACTGGGGCAAGAATAAAATAAAAAAAAAATATGAGAACACTCTTAGCTGAGTACCTAGAATATATTAGGTACTTAATAAATGTTTATAAATGTTTATTCTTTCTTTGTACCCCTATTTCACCAGTGCAAATGATAAATGATGTGATTCTGTAAGATTCTCATTCAGATGTTCTTGTAAATTCTTTAAAGCAGAAGTTTCAACCTCAAATAGAAAGGAGAGCCACTAATACATAAAGATCATGATGGATTGCATATTAATTTAGTTTTAAAATGTTATGTTATCTCCTTTTTATTTTATTTTGTAAAATATTATCCTATTAAATTTTGATTTAGACCAATTGTTCTTAAAAGTAAGTAGGTTGCATAGTTGACAACTCTGTGGGGTTATTTAGAGTTTACATCCAAGAAGCTGAAAACCATACATAGGTCCTTTTGATATTTCATGAATTTTACCCTCCTCCCCTTACCCTGAAATATGTTAAGCCTATTTTTTATCTCTTACCATCCCAAAGGATGGGGTGAAGAACCTCTAACCTGCTGCCAAGGTATGCAAAATCATTTGCATATTCAACAGTAGGCAATGATGAGCTGAAAGAACAACTTCCAACTCTTTGAATTCTATAAGTTGATAAGTGTTTATAAACTGTGAATAATATTATAAATATCCAAATGGCCCTTGCCAGAGAAAAAGGTTCCCTATCCTTGTCATAGGGATTGTCACATCATTTCTTACTACACAAATTCTCTATATTTTTTATCCATTTTTCCATTAAAGCATATTTGAAGTTTTTCTTAGTGCTATTTTAATTACATATACCTCCCAACTTGTCATCACTTTGCCTGTCACAAGTAGTTTTGATTGTCTAGAGAGTGTAGTGTTAGAAAATTCAAGAAAATACAGGGAGCATTTGTGTGGGGGGGTGATGATTCCATGAACATGTTAAGATAAATCACTGAAAATATTACACAAGTTCTTTATCTTTAGTGAAACTTGTGGATCCCTAATAAGAATAGTATCTTGTTTTCACAATTGAAAGATATGTTTACTTTAAATTACTTTAATAGTTTGTAAGAGAGGTATGTAGATTTAAAAAAAAAAAACTATTTAAATTATTATTTTTGTTGTTGTTGTTGAAGAGTAGACAGATAGCTCTTTCCGATTTCCCTTAGAATCAACATCAGATCAAACCTTGAACAAATTTTGGAGTAAAAGAACCCACAAATATTTGGAGTATAATAAATTCCAGCAGAAAATATCTTGGAAGGATTTAAGCAAAGTTATGTTTCAATTACCAGGAAGGGACACATCCAGGGTAGGAAGGCCCAGAGCTCTGAATGGGCAAATTTAGTGGGAGATGGCTAGGCAAATTACAATAGCTTGACTACTCTGTCCCGGTTTAGAAACCAGCATATCAGCAGATTAGTTGATGCAACTACAAAAGGCAAATATCGAGCCTCTGATTCACAAGCAGTAGTTGGCCATGGCCATAGAGCAAGGAAGGAATACAGCAGCATGGGCCTCAGTGAAGCCACTGTCACCTGTAGAGGAAGATTGCAATAACCTCCTCTTGTTCTTAAGAGCAAACCCCAAATGAGCAAAATCAAAAAATGAACAAAAAATGGGAAAAAAAAACTCTGACCATAGATAGCTATTATGGAGACAGGGAAAACCGACTTCAAACCCTATCTCCAGATGAAGTCTCAAAGGATGATATAAGTTGGCCTCCAACTCAAAATGTACTCTTAGAAGAATTCAACAGGGATCTTTTTTTTTTTTTTTTTTTTTTTTTTTTTTTAATAGCCTTTTATTTACAGATTATATGCATGGATAACTTTACAGCATTAACAATTGCCAAATCTCTTGTTCCAATTTTTTACCTCCCGCCCCCCACCCCTTCCCCTAGATGGCAAGATGACCAGTAGATGTTAAATACATTAAAATATAACTTAGGTACACAATAAGTATTCATGACCAAAACATTATTTTGCTGTATAAAAAGAATCAGACTCTGAAATATTGTGCAATTAGTTTGTGGAGGAAATCAAATATGTCGGTGGCATAAATATAGAGATTGGGAATTTAATGTATTGGTTTTTCGTCATCTCCCAAAGTTCTTTCTCTGGGCGTAGCTGGTTCAGTTCATTACTGCTCCATTGGAAATGAATTGGTTGATCTCGTTGCTGAGGATGGCCAGGTCCATCAGAACTGGTCATCATATAGTATTGTTGTTGAAGTATATAATGTTCTCCTGGTCCTGCTCATTTCACTCAGCATCAGTTCATGTAAGTCTCTCCAGGCCTTTCTGAAATCCTCCTGTTGGTCATTTCTTACAGAACAGTAATATTCCATAGTATTCATATACCACAGTTTGTTCAGCCATTCTCCAACTGATGGACATCCATTCAGTTTCCAGTTTCTAGCCACTACAAAAAGGGCTGCCACGAACATTCGTGCACATACAGGTCCCTTTCCCTGCTTTATAATCTCTTTGGGATATAAGCCCAGTAGTAACACTGCTGGATCAAAGGGTATGCACAGTTTAATAACTTTTTGAGCATAATTCCAAACTATTCTCCAAAATGGTTGGATTCGTTCACAACTCCACCAACAATGCATCAATGTCCCAGTTTTCCCACATCCCCTCCAACAATCATTATTATTTTTTCCTGTCATCTTAGCCAATCTGACAGGTGTGTAGTGGTATCTTAGAGTTGTCTTAATTTGCATTTCTCTGATTAATAGTGACTTGGAGCATCTTTTCATATGACTAGAAATAGTTTCAATTTCTTCATCTGAGAATTGTCTGTTCATATCCTTTGACCATTTTTCAATTGGAGAATGGCTTGATTTTTTATAAATTAGAGTTAATTCTCTATATATTTTGGAAATGAGGCCTTTATCAGTACCTTTGACTGTAAAAATATTTTCCCAGTTTATTGTTTCCCTTCTAATCTTGTCTGCATTAATTTTGTTTGTACAAAAACTTTTCAGTTTGGTATAATCGAAATTTTCTATTTTATGATCAGTAATGATCTCTAGTTCTGCTTTGGTCATAAAGTCCTTCCCCTTCCACAGGTCTGAGAGGTAAACTATCCTGTGTTCCTCTAATTTATTAATAATTTCATTCTTTATGCCTAGGTCATGCACCCATTTTGACCTTATCTTGGTGTACGGTGTTAAGTGTGGGTCAATGCCTAGTTTCTGCCATATTAGTTTCCAATTTTCCCAGCAATTTTTATCAAACAGTGAGTTCTTATCCCAGAAGCTGGAGTCTTTGGGTTTGTCAAAGACTATGTTGCTATATTTATTGACTGTTTTATCCCTTGAACCTAACCTATTCCACTGATCAACTAATCTATTCCTTAGCCAATACCAAATGGTTTTGGTAACTGCTGCTCTATAATATAGTTTTAGATCTGGTACAGCTAAGCCACCTTCATTTGATTTTTTTTTCATTAATTCCCTTGAAATTCTTGACCTTTTGTTTTTCCATATGAATTTTGTTGTTATTTTTTCTAGGTCATTAAAATAGTTTTTTGGGAGTCTGATTGGTATAGCACTAAATAAATAAATTAGTTTAGGTAATATTGTCATCTTTATTATGTTTGCTCGTCCTATCCAAGAGCATTTAATATTTTTCCAAATAGTTAGCTCAGACTTAATTTGTGTGAAAAGTGGTCTGTAATTTTGCTCATAAAGTTTCTGATTTTCCCTTGGCAGATAGATTCCTAAATATTTTATATTATCAGTAGTTACTTTAAATGGAATTTCTCTTTGTAACTCTGACTGTTGGATTTTGTTAGTGATATATAAGAATGCTGATGACTTATGTGGGTTTATTTTATAACCCGCAACTTTGCTAAAGTTGTGAATTGTTTCTAATAACTTTTTAGTAGAATCTCTGGGGTTCTCTAAATATACCATCATGTCATCGGCAAAGAGTGATAGTTTGGTTTCCTCATGACCTATTCTTATTCCTTTAATCTCTTTCTCAGCTCTTATTGCCACAGCTAGCGTTTCTAATACAATATTAAATAGTAACGGTGATAGAGGGCAACCTTGTTTTACTCCAGATCTTATTGGGAATGGTTGAAGTTTGTCTCCATTACATATGATGCTTACTGATGGTTTTAAATAGATGCTGCTGATTATTTTAAGGAAAAGTCCATTTATTCCTATACTCTCAAGTGTTTTTAATAGGAATGGATGTTGGATTTTGTCAAATGCCTTTTCTGCATCTATTGAGATAATCATGTGGTTTTTGTTAATTTGGTTGTTAATATGGCCAATTATATTGATAGTTTTCCTAATATTGAACCAGCCCTGCATTCCTGGTATAAATCCTACTTGATCATAGTGTATTATCCTGGTGATGATTTTCTGTAGTCTTTTTGCTAATATCTTATTTAAGATTTTAGCATCAATATTCATTAGGGAGATGGGTCTATAATTTTCTTTCTCTGATTTTAACCTACCTGGTTTAGGTATCAGTACCATGTCTGTGTCATAGAAGGAATTTGGTAGGACTCCTTCATTCCCTATTTTATCAAATAATTTATATAGCATTGAGGCCAATTGTTCTTTAAATGTTTGGTAAAATTCACATGTAAATCCATCTGGTCCTGGGGATTTTTTCTTAGGGAGTTCTTTAATTGCCTGTTCTATCTCTTTTTCTGAAATGGGACTATTTAAGCAATTTACTTCCTCCTCTGTTAGTTTGGGAAGTCTATATTTTTGTAGGTATTCATCCATTTCACTTAGGTTATCAAATTTATTGGCATAAAGTTGAGCAAAATAACTCCTTATTATTTCTCTGATTTCTTCTTCATTGGTGGAAAGTTCTCCCTTTTCATTTTTAAGACTACTAATTTCATTTTCCTCCCTCCTTTTTCTAATCAGATTTACCAAAGGCTTGTCTATTTTATTGGCTTTTTCATAGAACCAACTCTTAGTTTTGTTAATTAGTTCAATAGTTTTTTTACTTTCAATATTTTTAATTTCTCCTTTTAATTTTAGAATTTCCAATTTAGTATTAGATTGGGGGTTTTTAATTTGGTCTTTTTTTAGTTTTTTTAGTTGCAAGCCCAATTCATTAATTTTTTCTTTCTCTGCTTTATTTAAGTAAGCTTCTAAGGATATAAAATTCCCTCTTATTACTGCTTTGGCTGCATCCCATAGATTTTGGTATGATGTCTCATCATTGTCATTATCTTGGGTGAAATTATTAATTGTATCTATAATTTGCTGCTTCACCCAATCATTCTTTAAGATGAGATTGTTTAGTTTCCAATTACTTTTTGGTCTATTTCCCCCTAACTTTTTGCTGAATGTAGTTTTTATTGCATCATGATCTGAAAAGAAAGCATTTACTATTTCTGCTTTCTTGCATTTAATTTTGAGGTCTTTATGTCCTAATATATGGTCAATTTTTGAATAGGTTCCATGAACTGCTGAGAAGAAAGTATATTCCTTTCTATCTCCATTCAATTTTCTCCAAAGATCTAACATACCTAATTTTTCTAATATTCT
This sequence comes from Dasyurus viverrinus, assembly GCA_020854095.1. Classification (NCBI taxonomy): domain Eukaryota; kingdom Metazoa; phylum Chordata; class Mammalia; order Dasyuromorphia; family Dasyuridae; genus Dasyurus; species Dasyurus viverrinus. The sequence continues at coordinate 422,014,025 of CM036997.1, read as the reverse complement.
ATTTACTTCTTTAATTTCTTTCTTATTTGTTTTGTGGTTTGATTTGTCTAATTCTGAGAGTGTAAGGTTGAGATCTCCCACTATTACAGTTTTGTTGTCTATTTCTTCTTGCAACTCTCTTAACTTCTCCTTTAGGAAGTTGGAAGCCCTACCACTTGGTGCATATATGTTTAATATTGATATTGCTTCGTTGTTTATGCTACCCTTTAGCAGGATGTAATTGCCTTCCTTATCTCTTTTAATTAGATCAATTTTTGCTTTTGCTTGATCTGAGATAAGGATGGCTACCCCTCCTTTTTTGACTTCACCTGAAGCATAATAGATTTTGTTCCAGCCTTTTACCTTTACTCTATATGTATCTCCCTGCTTTAAGTGTGTTTCTTGTAAACAACATATTGTAGGGTTCTGATTTTTGATCCAGTCTGCTATCTGCCTCCTCTTTATGGGGGAGTTCATCCCATTCACATTTACGGTTAGAATTACTAAATCTGTATTTCCTGCCATCCTAATACCCCCAGATTATGTTTTACTTATTCTTGCCTCCCCCCACCCTCTTTCCCCCTTTTAAACTTATATACCCCTCTTGTTTCACGATGCTTACCCCCTTTATAATCCCTCCCTCCCCCCCTTCGAGTCTTTTCCCCTTCCTTCCCTTATTACTCTTTTTCTTTTCCCTTTTCCTCTCCCCCGTTTTCAATGAGGCGAGAGAATGTTCTCTAAAACAAATGTCAATTATTTTTTCTTTGAGCCAATTCTGATGAGAGTAAGATTCACATATTGTTCCTCCCCCTCTCTAAATTCCCTGAGATATGATGTTTCCTTTGCCTCTTTGTGGGATGTGGTTTCCCTCTTTTTATCCCTCCTTCCCACCTTATTCTGCCATCATCCCTTTTCCATATCTACTTCCCCTTTTTATGTTATATCAATACAATCAAATTATACATGTATATTCTTTGTATATTCACAACAAAAATACAATTCTCAAGAGTTATTTTTACCTTTTCTGCATCTCTTGAGTTTTAAGGTTGGAGATCAAATTTTTTGTTTAGTTCTGGTTTTTTCTTCAGAAACAAATGGAATTCATTTGTTTCATTAAATATCCATCTTCTTCCCTGGTAGAAAATGCTCAGCTTAGCTGGGTAGTTTATTCTTGGCTGCATCCCAAGTTCTTGTGCCTTTCGGAATATCATATTCCAGGCCCTTCTTTCCTTCAATGTGGAGGCAGCCAGATCTTGGGTAATCCTTATTGTGGCACCTCGGTATTTAAATGGTTTTTTTTTGGCTGCTTGTAAAATTTTTTCCTTAATCTGATAGTTCTGGAATTTGGCCACAATATTCCTTGGGGTTTTTATTTTAGGGTTTCTTTCAGAAGGTGTTCGATGAATTCTTTCAATACCTATTTTACCTTCTGATTCTATTACATCTGGGCAGTTCTCTTTGATGATTTCTTGTAAAATAGAATCTAGGCTCTTTTTTTCATCATAGTTTTCAGAAAGTCCAATAATCCTCAGATTATCTCTCCTAGATCTATTTTCCAAGTCTGTCATTTTTGCAAGTAGATAATTCATGGTTTTTTCCAGTTTGTCAATTTTTTGGTTTTGCTTGACTGATTCTTGCTGTCTCAATGAATCATTAGTTTCTATTTGTTCAGTTCTAATTTTTAAAGAATTAGTTTCTTCATTAGCTTTTTTTACTTCTTTCTGTATTTGTCCAATTGAGCTTTTAAGTGTATTGTTTTGGTCTGTGGAATTTTTTTCCATTTCACTAATTTTTTTTTTTAGTGAAGTATTTTCTTTTTCCAATTCGCAAATCCTATTTTCTAGTGCACATTGCTTACTTTCCTGAGATTTTTTTATTTTTTCCATTTCACAGATTTTGTTTCCCTGCACTTCCAGGGAATTTTTTAACTTTTCCAATTCGTTTCTCAGGAAGTTGTTGCTCTCTTGTAAGGCTTCCCTTTCCTTTCCCCATTTATCTTCTAACTCTCTTTTGAGACTTTTAATGGTCTCTTCTAGGAGAGCATTATGTAAAGGAGGACAGTCTGATGCTATCTCTTCAGGTTTGTTGACCTGCTCTTTTTCTGCATAGAAGCTGTCAATTGTTCTTTTCATCTTCTTATTCATGTTTTAAAGCCTTAAGGGTATGTGTCCTAGGCAAGGGGATTACCAGCTTCCTCTGCAGAACAGGGAGAGATAATTGGATTACCGGCTCCGATTGTGTGGGAGAGCTCTGAGTGAGAGTTTTCCCTTCCCCCAGCAGGAAGTGGATTCAGCGCTGGCTGAGCTTTGGAAAGTGGCCCTTTGGGCCGTATATATTCGAGATCGCTTTTAGGCTAGAAATTAGGGGAGAGAGTTTTGCTGTCCCAGGCCGGAACCTCTTGTGGGACTGTGAGTATTAGCAGCTGACCGCAGACCGCTGATTTTAGCGAGCTCTGCCCGGGAACTCTCCCCGCCCTGTGTCTCTGCCTGATGCAAATCGGCCCGTGCAAGCTCTATGGCCCCAAGCCGAGCCCCACCCTGGGCAGATTAAAGGGTCGCCTGGGCTGTGTCCTCCTGCCGTGCAGGATTGCAGCTGCCCCAAGGAAAAGCCCCGTACTGCGGGTTGGGGCTGCGGCTTGTGCTGAGATCTGTGCTCTCACTTCCGGTTTGAGACTCTCCTCGGAACCTAATTTCTCTCCCTGCCTGCGCTGGTCTCTCCCTGGGCCCCAGAACCAACCTTTTTTTGATGAGACTGCAGGTTTTCTTTGGCTGGTGAGTTGATCTACTTCTTATCTTTGCGAATTGTAGCAGTCAAGTATATTTTTGAGGCTGATATGCTGTAGTTAGAGGGTAAGAGAGGAGAACTTAGAAAGTAGCGTGTGTCTTCTCCGCCATCTTGGCTCCGCCCCCGGCAACAGGGATCTTAAAAGAGAAAAGAAAAATGGAGAAAGGAAATGAGAGCTCTGAAAAAGAAACACATAAATTATCTGCAAAAAACAACTTAGAAATATAATTGGTGAAATGGGGGAAAATACTGAAGAAAATCACTTCTTGAAAATAGTTATGTTGAAATAAAAACTTCTAAAAAACAGATTTGGTGAAATGAAAAAAAAAGAAAAAAAATTGAATAATTGAATTGGTGAATGAAAAATGAAAACAACTTAAAAATAGAATTAGTGAAATGGGGGGAAAATTCAAGGAACATAACTCATTTAAAAGTAAACTTCAAGGCTAAATACAAAAGGGAACAAAAAAGCTAAATGAAGAAAATAATTCAGTAAAAACTGAAATTGAACAAATGGAACTGAATGACTCAATGAGACATCAAGAAGCAGACAAACAAAATTAAAACAATGTAAAAAATAGAAGAAAATATAAAGTATCTCATTGAAAAACAATTGATCTGGAAAATTGATCCAGGAGAGATAAACTAAGAATTATTGGACTACTTGAAAATCATGATGAAAAAAGAGTCTAGACAGCATCTTTCAAGAAATCATCAAGGAAAACTGCCCTAATATCCTGGAACCTAACAATAAAATAGGCATTGAAAGGATCCATTGATTACCTCCTAAAAAAAAAAAAAGAAAACAAAACTCAAAATGAAAAGTCCAAGAATTATTGTAGCAAAATTTCAGGATTATCAGATCAAGCAGTAAATAATGCAAGCAGTCAGAAAGAAATAATTGAAATATTGAGGAGCCACAAGCAGGATTATCCAGGATTTAAGAGCTTCTATTTTAAAGGATTGAAGGACCTGGAATATAATATTCCCAAGGGCAAAGGAGCTTGGAACTCAATCCAAGAACTCAGCAAAATTAACCATTTTCTTCTCAGGGGAAAAAGATGGATATTCAATGGAATAGGGTGTAAAGGCTGAAATTCTTGAGTTAATACACTGAGATCAGACAACTGAGCACTTAAGGCTAATTATTTATTGGACAATACTCTATAAGCATATGCTTGGAAAATGATCCTTCCCACTATCCTGTGCTGGCTCAATAATTGGTGTATACAGAGAATTGTAGGAGGGACTAGGGGGTAGAGTAAGACTGGCCAGGGTCACTTCTGGGCAGGAGATGAAAAGGAGAGGTCATGGAGATTCTGTGTCCATCCAATTCACTTCTACCTTTAAAGACCAAGAATAAAGACCAAGGACTTTTGCTTATCCTGACTCCAGCTGATTCTAAGGCATCCACGGTGCTAACTCGGTCTTCACGATAGGGAACTTTCAATTATTTTTGATGAAAACACTAGAGTTGAACAGAAAATCTGATTTTCAAGTATAGAACTCAAGAAAAGCATACAAAGAAAAAAGAGAAGAAAAATTATGTTTTTTAAGGTTAAAATACTTAAATCTCAAAGTGGGAAGATGATATTTATAATCTTTGAGAACTAACTGTACCTTTGTTAGGGGTATTCTTAGAGGGTATATGCATAATTTGACTTTATTTATGATGATATAAAAAAGAAACTAGAGGTGGAAAAGGGATGGTACTAGAAGAGGAGGAAAGGGGAGATAAAATGGAAAATCAGGAGGCCAGGGGTCCGATTCTTATTCCACTACTAACTACTTATGGACTCTAAAACAACCAGACCTTTCAACATTCGTAGTTGATGCTTCCTAATCTATCTGTCCAAGATGCTTCTATGGTGATGGTGATGTACTTGTTTCATTATTCATATTATTATTTTGCCTGTTATATATACTAAAATCATAAATTTTGTGAGCAGGAATAAAATTTTTGTTTTCCTATAAAAACTCATAGTCAAGGATTTTCTCTATATGTCTGCTTTCTTTGTAATTCTGTGTATTTTATTTTATAATATTTAAAAAGATCATTCTTAGAACTAGGTCATGGTCTTCATACCAGGCTTCCAAAAAGATTAATAACCCTTTCTTGAGTTTAAGGATAATGAAAAGAAGTGGGTCTTCAGTTTGTTTGTTTGCTTTATTTTTGCTAATTCAGGTTCAGTAACCCTGTGAAATCTACCTTTGATCCAGGAACATATCTTGTATTCAATCCTGGCTCTAACTCATTCCCAATTTAATTTCAATGATTGCTTGAGCAAGGTGATTTTGTATATTTTAATGAGCACTGAATTTGGAGTCAAGAAAACTGGGCAGAAATCCTACCATTCACATTTAAACTCTTCATCCTCTTTTTAAAAAAATGCTTTTCTAGCAGAAGATTTCATCCTCAGCATTTCCTCATTCTCAGCAATCCCATTATGATTTCCTTTTTTCCCCAAATTAGGAAGGCATTTATAAACAAAATTATAAAGCAGAATGATACTTTAGTCAAACATGTATTGTGTGTGTGTGTGTGTGTGTGTGTGTGTGTGTGTGTGTGTGTGTGTGTGTGGTGGAGGAGAGAAAAGGAAAGCTTATGATCAGAAGATTGAATCCCATCAAACAACTTGAAAAAAATTACATGATGTAAAGAACAAATAATAGAGATGATGAAGTGTTAAGGTTTTCAAACTCTAAGTCGTTGTCTTCACAGTTAATAAGGGGCATGAAACCTTTTGTGCATCTGAAAAAGTGATTTATGTGAAGGGTGAAAAACGAGGGGAGTTCACTCCTTTCAGAATTTGATGTGCCATTGTAAATAAATTATAAGTGTTTACTTTTTTTAAAAAAAAAACTATTTTATGAGGTGTGAAGAAGTCCCTCCACTGAAGCTGATGGATTTAGAGGATAAATACAAAGTGGTTGGCTAAAAGGTCAGCTGTACAATGAGTAACCTTAAAATGCATCAGAAAATTCTGAGAACTGGATCATCTCTGACAATTTAGGGGAGAGTCAGGTACAAAGAAAAAAACTCAGCTTTTTAAAAAAGGAATCACTTTATCCCTTTCCCTGATGGTACATTCAGAGATAACAGAGGGGAAGGAAGGGATTTTTGTAGTTCCCATTCTCCTCTATACCTCCTTTTCTGTCACTGTATTTTTTTTTTGGTAACAGAATAAATTTCTCAGTAGAAAATTCTGTACAAAGAGAGAAAAGAACCAATTAGTGCAGAAGTTAAGTAGTGTCCTAATTTCACTCATTGTCTCTTATTTCACGTTTTCAAAATGAGTCTCAGCACACTTAAGGTTGTCTAACAATTAGCACATAATTAATTCCCTTTAAAAAATTTTAATCGTATTTTATTTTTCCAAATACATGCGAAGATAGTTTTCAGCATTCATCTTTATAGGACCTTGTTCTCCAAATTTTTCTCCCTCTTTTCCTCCTTCCCCTCTCCCCAAGAAATAAGCAATCTGATTTAGGTTAAACAAGCACATGGATCTATTCACTTATACTATTCTGGTTATAATTTCCAATTTTTTCTCTTTGATTGTATTTTCTTTCTACAATATGTTGCACCAAGAGGTAATGGAGAGAGTGCAGGAACCACTGCACTGAGTTCAAATCATTCTTCAAATATTTACTACTTTTGTGATTGTGAGAATTCACAAACTCTGTGAGCCTAAGTTCCTACATAAGAAAAATAAAGATAATAATACAGGTATTACTGACCTCAAAGAATTATTGTGGGGCTTAATACACTTTGTAAATATTAGTTATTATAATTATTTCTTTTATATCTAACTCTAAGATTTTTAAAGTACAAATGAAGTGACTGTCTTTTTATTTTTATTTTATTTTGCTGAGGCAATTGGGGTTAAGTGACTTGCCTAGGGTCACACAGCTAGCTGTGTCAAAGGCCAGATTTGAACTCAGGTCCTCCTGAATTCAGGGCTGTTTCTCTATCCATTGCACCACCTAGCTACCCCATGACTGTCATTTTTAAAGGAAACAAACTCACTTTTTTTGCAAGGCAATTGGGGTTAATAAGTTACCTATGGTCACACAATTACTGTTAACATTTCTGAGCCAGATTTGAATTCAATTCTTCCGGTCTCCAGGGTAGGTGTTCTATCTACTTTAACATCTACCTGAACTCACTTTCTTGGACTATAAATCCAAAGTCATTCCCTTGTGTTATATTGCCTCCAGAACTCATTGGTTTATGAGGCATTGCTCATAGCCATGTACTGTCTTTTAAAGTAATGCTTCTCAAATAATTTTATAACATAAAGTGATGCTGAAGTTCATTATCTATCTCTACTTTTCAGGATATCGATTATTTGCTTCAGGTAAAGGTTTCTACGGTTTATTTCACCTTGTGGAGATTTGTTTATTAGTGCTCAACTGCTATAGAAAAATAATCATTGCTAGCATCAACTATTTTTCCTTGTTACAATTCCATCATTTTTAGTGTCATTACTATATCTGAGGATGTCAAACTTGTACTAGATTAATTGTATTTTATATTATCTTCTGTAAAATTTGGTGGTTTTGATTTTTGCTATAAGTCAATAGTTTGATTATATATTTATGATTCAGACTTAACTCATACATTTCATACATTTATGTTAGAGTCTAAATTCTTAGCAAAACAAAACAAAAGTTCTGATTCTCTTATGGAAGAAAGAATTCTTGAAAGAGAGGTATGAGAGACATCTATATGGTCTTTAATCCTTTTGACATTCGATTCTTTAATTTTGAGATATGTTTTCCTATTTCTTTTTGCAATTGTTATGTATGCTAATTTTGTCTTGAAATATTGTAGTATCAAGTGTCATTTAATTTCTTTAGAAAAGTCTTCTTGAGTTTTTTTCATCAAATTTATTTTCTATCACTTCATTCTCTTCAATAGGTTTTGATGCATAAACTTCAAAACCTAAGATAATCAAATGTTCATGAAATATTTTCTTTTGCATTTGGGTGCTCAGGAAACAAGAACAATAAGAACAATTACGGTCAACAAGTTCTTTATTTGCCTGTTGCAGGAGAACCTGAATCACACTTTCATTTGACTGTTACTTAGATTTTATTCAGCCATTTAATTTCATGTATAATATCAATGGCAAGATGGACATGGGAATTTCTACTTTTATGTGTCAGCTGTTAAGATAATGGTTATAGATAATGTAAAAACTGCAAGATTTTTAATATGTTTTTCCTTTCTCTGTTTCTCTTCTATAGCTACTATGAAAAGGAAAATGTTATACAAAGTGGAGAGCCTTTTGAAATTTTTCTTTAGTTAATTTGTTGCTCTTTGTTTAATTGGTTTTGGTTGTTTCCAACTCTTCATGATTCCACCTGAGGTTTCTTGTCAAAGATCTTAAGGGCAGTTTCCACTTTCTTCTCCAGCTCATTTTATAGATAAGAAAATTGAGGGAAAGAGGGTTAAATAATGCTAAGAATCACACAGCTAGTGAATGTCAGGGGTTGGATCTGAAGTGAGATTTTCTGACCCCAGGTTCAGCATTCTTACCCACCTAGCTGCCATTCATAGGTTGTTATTGTCTAGAAATCAATCACATAGCATCCAGCCTACTAGCAATTACTGTTTCTATTTCACATGACTGATTATCAGAGAAAGGACAAAGTCAATAACTGAGGCCTTTCCAGAAGGATAGAGGTTCTCTTTCTCTTGTATTTCTTTTACATATTATGAGAAATCTGAATTACTATCACAATATGAGGAGATATTGGAATAGAAATACTGTTGAAGAAATTAATCCTTCCCTAGAAAGTGATAAAATTCTTAAACCTTATGGTCTTAAAAATGAAATGATATTAAAGGCTTCAAGAAAAAAAAAAGTTTGAGTGAGATAAGTGAGATAATCATCATAGATTATAGAAGATAATTTTATTTTCTTTGTAGTTTTAATTGCTCCTATTTTATTTAATTTTCTCTCTGGGTACACTGAGATGGGCTGCTTTTTTACTCAGATACCTGGTTAAGAGCTTATAATGAAAACCTATAATGAATAAGCAGCCTTCATAACTCTTTGGAACAATGGAAATCTTAAATTAAATCCTTAAAGTTTATTCCACAAGCTTCCTCTGACACTTGAAATTGTTGTGTAACCTATCATCCAGCTTCCTAAATTCTTCAATTAAAAGGGCCAGATTCAAATTGGGTAGGTGGAGAAGTATGACTCACACAAACTCATCTTCACACCACAAATATAAATTCTTTCCCAGGATAAGCAGATCACCTCAATTTTTATCACCATGAAAATTATCTCAGGTTTTAACACACTATAATTTTTCACTTCTCTCAGGTGTCTCTCTCTTCTTACTGAAGAGCTTTTGGAAGATGGAGCAATAATTATTATAGAAAAACCAAGCAAAGTAACTGATGAAGAAACTGAGTATCAGCTTCATCCTTTGTCTGCTTTCAACTACTTCACATTTTCAGCTTGCTGGTTTTTGTTTTGTTTTTCCCAATAGATTTTATGTTCTTGAGGGCAAGAACTGCTTTTATTTTTATTTTATCCTCAGCACCTAACACAGTGCCTGAAACATTGTAATGTGCCCTTAATAAATGCTTATTGAATTGAATTGTAAGGAAAAAAATGTGAATAAGGGCAGTCAGTTCCCATATTAGTCAACTTGCTTTTAATATATATTAGATTCTGTAGAACCTTTATTTCATTTCTTAGAAAGCATGAAAAATAGATAAAAGTTTCAAGTGGGCAATAAACGTGCAAGATAATTTTTATTCCTTTTCCAGTGGGAGTTTCTTACAAAATCATATCCATTTACTTAAGAATGAAAACACTTTTGGCAGTTCTAGATAATCAACAATTAAAGACCTTCTGATAAATCCCCCCCAATCCCATCAAAAACCTTTATAGATGTCCACATTAAAATATAACTTTAGCATTTCAGAATTCCTTTCTCCCACGCAACCCCCACCAAATGTATATAGCAATCTGTGCTGTCAAAAAGACTATCAGCTTTGTCATCATAATTATATAGCAATATGAAAATCTGGTCCAGGTTTGTTTGGATCTTAATCCTTTGAACTTCTGTTAGACTTGCCATTCAAGTGCCTCTCTCTATTCTCAATGAATATTATCTTCTCTCTAAAAAATACTATTCCTCTATTATTAGCAATGTCTGGAATTTCTATCTTGCTGACTGAATCCCAGGAGTTTCTTTATATTATTCTTTTCAAGTATACATAATATTAAAAAAATAAGTAAATTTTAAAGACAGAGTATTTATAGACAATGTTGTCAGCCCACAGTATATTAAAATGAAAAATAAAGAGGCAAATAAAATAAAAAAACACATGATTAAACATCTGAATTATAGAACGTAGAGAAAAGAAAAAAATTACAATGAATTAACTATACTAATCAAGATCAAGATTCTGGTTCATTTTCAAAAATAAATCTTTAAATGGGGAATGCCTATATTTTAAGGTAAACTAACTTAAATCAATCTACCTTTAATAAGGAAATGAACAAAATAATCCAGAGAAAACAGAAAGGATAATGTTAATTATAAATGACAGATGAAATTAACAGGACAGAAAACAAAAAGAATTGAAATAATTAAAACTAAGTACTTTTAAGAGACCAATTAAAAAGGACAAACCATTGCCAAATTTAATTTTAAAAAAAGAACTCTAATGTATATAAACCAGAAACAAAGAAAGGGAGATTACGATGCACAATTCACAATTGGAAAAAAACAGTAAATAGTTAACAATTAAAGGAAGTACAGAAGTACAACTCAGGTCATTAACGATCTTCTCCCTCACCTGTATCTTCCTCAACAAGCACCAGTACTAGAAGTATACAACAAATTTACAAATAACAAATAAAGTAATAGAGGTAAAAGGCATTCACCAGAGCTCCATAGGATCTGACCTGAAAATCAAAAAAACAGCAGAAGAGTACAATTTATCATTATGATTCATTGGCTGATGTAGCAAAGAAGGCCAAATGAAAAAAAAAAAAAAAGTGACTGCACCATTTTTTTCAAAAAACACCAAAAACTAGAATGGAAGGACTTTTCACAAAACTATTTTCAAAATAGCTTTTTATTTACAAGTTATATGCATGGGTAATTTTACAGCATCGACAAATGCCAAACCTTTTGTTCCAATTTTTCCCCTCCTTCCCCTACTCCTCCCCTAGATGGCAGGTTGATCAATACATGTTAAATATGTTAAAGTAAAAATTAAATACAATATACATATACACAAAATAGTTTTGAAGAACAACTTTACAAGATTTTGTCTCCCTGCACTCCCCACTCAGCATGACTAAGCTGGATGGTCCAACAGTTGTCCACATCCCTAATGCACAGCTCACTTCTAGGATTGATTCTCAGCAAACTCTATTTCAATCAGTCCAAACTGTAATTAACCCACATTCCTCTTCCCCCTTTAGGTCAATACCAGGTTCCCCAAGCCCTCTTCCCTCCTGTGCCTGTCTCTGTGCTTACTTTGGTGCTCTCACTTCCAAACTTGCCATCTTCAGCCTACTGTTTATCCTTTACTTCACCCCAACCTCAGACACACACTACACTTTACCCTGACTCACAAGGGTTCTGCCCTTCCCCATTACAAAAGCTCACATTTCAATATCTGACCTTAACCTGTCTCTCCCTCTTTGTAGCTCTCTCTCCCTCTCTCTGTCTGTGTCTTTTTCTGTTTCCCCATCTGTTTCTCCCTAGATCTGTGTGTTGATCTGCCTCTTCCCTCCTCTTCTGTCTATCTCTCCTACCTTTTAGTGTTTGTCTCTCTCTCTTTCCTTTTCAGCCCTGATCCCCAGTCACTTCTCCCACCCCTTTCCAGCCTAGATTCTATTGCTAAACACATTAGTCCTCAGCCATTCTGACCATTCATGTTGTCTCATCCCAGGAGTTTCAACATATTCCTTGAAGGAGGAATCCCTGCCTTTCTAGGACCAAATGGTTGTCTTCACTATTTCTGTTAACTCAGAAGTCTAAGGATCCACGGGTTCTGCCACTTCCTCTATAAATGCCTGAAAAAAAGTTGATAGGAAAGGGATAAAGGGAAGGAGAACATGGAAATCACTGCCTAGGAACCTGTTTTCATGACCTATTTGGGGATCAATGCTCTGACCTCTTTGCATAGCCCAATCATTAATCCTTTATTACTCAAGCAACTCCCAAAATAAATTTAATAGGGGGAAATATTTTTTTTCATTTTATCACTAAAGATAAAAATGTTAAAGTGAATATTCTAGGAAAAGTAACAAATTATTTTCCTGAGATACAACTTTAATTATATTACTAAACTTAGCTTTTGCATTGGGGTTATGTGGGGTTATTATATGGGGGGGATGGTAATGGGATGGACACAAGGACAAGAGAACAGGAAACAAAAAAGGGGGATGATGGTTTATAAACAAATATTGGCTTATTTTAGAATTGTTGTATCCCCCCCAAGAACTGGATAGGCCTTTAAGAAACAAAGGACAAACATTTAAATCTTTCAAGCAAAATAATTGGTTTTTGCTTGAATTATTCTGATTCAACTAAACAGTTAAATGCTATCCACAATATCAAGACAAAAACACACAGACTTTGTAATAAATGGGCTTCTTTTCTCAAATAGCTCATTTTAGCTACAGGAAATCAGAGCATCATCATTCAAGCCCTGATGTTACATCTCAACACCTAGGTAGAGTTCTACTTATTTATTAAAACTAGAGGGAAATAGATGATGAGGATAAAGATATGTCCAGAATCTCACTGCTTTCTTTGTTCATAGGCAAGCACTTCATTTATATTTTATACAACCTTATTACCTTCAATCCAACAGATGTGTGAATTTACTTTTCCTTGTATATAATTTCCTTCTACTCTCCTCTATATGTTGCTATGATTGGCAAAAGGAGGAGTAGTAGTCTTTCAAAAGGCTTGCTACAATTAAGCAAATTTGTAAGTAGACCCTAGGGCTAAAAGTCAAAGAAGGCTTAAGTACCTGCTCTCAGCAAATCCTTGGAAACTCTCTTGAGGGGGCACATCTATTTAAGTTGATAGCTGTCAATCTCTAGGAGTACAGATTATCTGCAATAGCAATTTATTTGCATTGTACCTTTGTCCTCTCATACCCAACCCCTTTCAGAATAAAAATAAGTGCTAAAATGGAGAGAGATTTATAATTAGTTGAAGCTGTTCTCTATCAAGAGACTTAAATAATTTCTTGGTTTAAAGGACCACGTATATGCCTTCAATGAAAAAATAAAGATATATTAGAAAAATCATGCTTCAGTTTTCTAAAACATAGCATCATACGTTCAGGGTTTCTAAATATATGTCTTTTTTTTTAGGGGAAAAATTTGTTCTTGTTGCCTGATAATTTTATTTTATTTTATTTTATTTTTTTAATTTAATAGCCTTTTATTTACAGGTTATATGCATGGGTAACTTTAGCATTAACATTTTTTAACATTAACAATTACCAAACCTCTTGTTACAATTTTTCACCTCTTACCCCCCCATCCTCTCCCCCAGATGGCAGGATGACCAGTAGATGTTAAATATATTAAAATATAAATTAGATACACAATAAGTATACATGACCAAACCGTTATCTTGCTCTACAAAAAGAATCAGACTCTGAAATATTGTACAATTAGCTCGTGAAGGAAATCCAAAATGCAGGTGGGCATAAATATAGGGATTGGGAATTCAATGTTTTTAGTTAAATATATGTCATTAAACAGGCAGAATCCCTATAGTAGATTATTTGATAAAATTACATATAAAGCCATGTATATTTAATAGTGAAACAGTTGAAAGAGACTTGTGTTTTCTATGACTGATGTCACTTTTCAGTTTCACTTTGACTGTGGCTATTTCACCTAAATGAACTTTTTAATTAGCATAAGGTCACAAAACAGAGAGAATGACAGAGGTATAGGTAGATAGACAAAAAAGAAAGGAAAAACATACAAAAAGAAATATAGGAGATGAGAAAGAGATAATGAAGAAAAGAAGGAGAAAAAAAAAAGAAGAAAAGAGGACAGTTAGTTGGCACAATGGATCGAGCAACAATCAGGAGGACCTGAGTTCAAATCTGGCCCCAAACATGTAACACTTTGCAATTGCCTCAGCAAAAAATAAATAAATAAAATAAAACAAATAAAGAAGAAAGGAAAGGATGAAGAAGGGAATCTGTAATCATGTAATTTTTTTGCTTGATAAAATAAAATGTCAAAGTATTATGCATATTTCTGTAGGTGCATAAGTGCACATAAGTATGAATAAATGACATGCATGATATTTTAGAGCCTTTTTAATCACAGTTTGTAATGTCCAGACTAGCTCTCTGGAGGATCTTTGGATGAGCCTTAGTTTTAGGTGGAGGAATGACGAAGGCAGGAAAGCCACCAGGAGGATCTCTGCTTCTGTCTCTGTCTTCTGTGTCTCCTCTGTTTCTATGTCTGAGTCTGAGTCTGAGTTGGAGCTTGAGCTCTTGTCTGTAGTCCTCTCAGCCTTAAATACCTTAGTCTGATTACATCATGTAATCAAATGATTACATCATTATATAAAACTAAATATATGCCAACTAGAGTGATTACATCATTATATCGCTTTAAGTATATGTGAACTACAGAATCATTATCTCATCAAGCACATAAAGTAAGTGCTTAACTATAAGCATCCTGTTGTAAGTATCCTTGCTTCAAGTAGAACATAGATGATCATGCCCTCCCTAAGTTCTCAGGGAGGGAGGTGAGAAATTTCATAGGGAACATGGGGACCCAAACCAGATATTTTAGCAGATTTTATCTGAGCTCAAGGGTCTTATACCTCATGCAGACTTCCCCCTCTATCTGAGGCCCTATACAACAGTTGATAGAATAATTGTTGTGGCTTTCTGAATATAGTGAGCTCTGTAGGATACAAGTCCAACAAAATAGTCAAAGGGGAGTTAATACTCCAATCACCTATAACCAATTAACAGGTATAGGTTCTTATGCAGAAATTTTAGTACAGTTTAATTACCCTACAACAGCATATGAGCAAATTGCTGCTGCTGTTATCAAAGCATGGGCTTTTCTCCCCAGTAAAAATGATAAAGGAGAGGCCATCACAAAAATAGCACAAGGGCCAAATAAACCCTTTGCTGATTTTGTGGGACTTTTGCAGACTGCTGTAATACGAGCTAATGGTAAAAATGCAATAACAGACATTATGATAAGGCAACTTGCTAAAGAAAATGCTAATGAGGTTTGTAGAAGAATTATACTAGGATTACACAAGGATGCTCTTTTAGATGGGTTCATAAGACATTGTGCCACAGTGGGAACAAATGCTTTTTATAGCCAGTCTATGATGCAGACTTTCGAAGATCCAAACATGGGAAGGCAGAGTCCCTTTTGGCAAGGGACTTCTAGAGAGACATGTCAATGCTTTCAGTGTGGTAAAGTAAGCATCTGAAAGCTCAAGGTTGGAATAGAGACAGAATGAGAAAACAGGGTGGGAGAACAAGACACAATACTCCATGTCCAAAATGCAATAGAGGCTTCCATTGGGCATCAGAATGTAGATTGATTCAGGGAAACTAGAAGAGGGGCCCAGCTCCAGGGCCCCAGGCAAAAAACACTTGGGGCATGATGGCAGCCAGTGCTACACCCAGAGAGTGCCTAGAAGTCCAGTACCCAGACATAACTAATCAGACATGTCCAATCAGGACCAGACAGACCAATCAGGAAGCAATCTGATGGAAGAAAGGGATTATAATTGGGGAGAATAGAGGTGTATGCAGCTGGGATAACTGAGATACTCCCTGGAGAAGTATAATCTATTCCTCTCCATCCTATGGATCCCTTGCTTCCAGGCACAGTAGGCTTGGCCATTTCATCTCCTGAGAGTAAGTAAAAAACATTGTCCATCCATACATTGATGTGGGAAACTGGGAAATGTGTGGATAATATCCCAGTCACTAATACAGGTAGACAATGTGTGACTTATCACCCAGGAGAAGTAGTAGCATCAAGTTTACTGATACAGACTCCTAGTAGGCCAGATAGTTGCCCAGATTCTAACTCCAAGCAACAAAATGCAGAAATATACTGGACGGCAGCTGTGACAGCTGACCATCATATGCTCACTATCTATACAAATGTCATACCATTAGAAGGATTGGTAGACACTGGTGCAGATCATACAGTCATTAGAGGTGCCAGCTGACCCAGTCACTGACCAAAGATTAATTAAGGCAGACACCTAGATGTCTGGCGTACAAGGAGCAACAGCAGCTGAAGTTAGTGCTACCCCTTTGAGATGGACATTTGAAGGCAAAACAGGAGTTTTTACTCCTTTAATAGTTGAAAAAAAAACATCAATCTGTGGGGAAGAGACATTTTACAATTAGGATTAAAAATTAGTAACTCTTTTTTTTTTTTTTTTTTTGACAGGGCTGCTGTTGAAGGCCTGCCAGCACTTTTACCTGTTCATATCCAATGGAAAACGGATACACCATTGTGGATGGAACAGTGGCCCTTAGATAGTGATAACATTCAGGCCTTAGATATAGTATAGGAGCAACTTGACCAAGGACACTTACAACCTTCTCTAAGTCCTTAAAATTCCCCAGTGTTTGTTATAAGAAAGAAATCTGGAAAATGGAGGATGTTGACTGATTTAAGAAAGGTAAATGAACAGATGGAAACTATGGGAACTGTACAGCCTGGACTTCCATCTTCTACTCAATTGCCTAGAAAATGGCCTCTTTGGGCTATAGACATTAAGGATTGTTTCTATTCTATCTTTCTAGGTAAGGAAGATATGAAAAGATTTGCCTTTTCAATACCCAGCATTCACTTAGCTGAGGCATATAAAAGATATGAAGGGACAGTTTGGCACAGGGAATGAAAAATAGCTTTCCTATGTGTCAAATGTATGTTGTTGCTGCTCTTACTCCATAAGAATAGCATTTCCAAAAGTAATGTTGTTACATTACATGGATGACATATTGGGATATTCACCTGAGGAACAAATGTTAGAAGCATGTCTACAAAAGACCATAGAAACACTAAGGAACTACAAATTGCACATAGCTCCAGAAAAATTTCAAACACATGATCCTTTTCAATATTTAAGATATAAAGTATACCCTAAGGTGTTTACAATACAAAACTTTCCTTAAGAACAGAGAAGCTAAACACCTTAAATGACTTTCAGAAATTAATAGGTGATAACCAATGGATGTGTCCACTGTTAGGCTTGACTTCCTATCAGTTGTAACCATTATATGACATTTTACGGAGAGATAGTGCTTTAAACTCACAATGTCAGCTTACAAAATAAGTTTAAGAGATTTTGAGAGAAGTTGAAGTGGCTTTATCCAATGTGGTTAAAAGAATCACTCAAAAATGCTTTGAAATATCAGTTTTTACTACACAAGAGGCACTCACAGCAGTCCTTCATCAAGGAGACAGTGTGATAGAGTGGGTGAAACTCCCAGCACAACCAGAACAAAGCCTTACTCCTTACCCAGTGCTTGGGCTAGAATTTTATTAAAGGCCATTAAGTGAGCAGTACAATTATCTGGGATAAGAGCTGACAAGATATACACATTTTATATTAATGCACAAATTAATCTGTGCTGTTAAACAATCCCAGAATGGCAAATTTTATTAGTCATGGCTCTAAGTTTTACACACAGGTCTCCATTAAAGATAACTAATATCCATTAGTGATGGATTCTTGAAGAAAAGGTTCCTAACGTTCCTCTTAAAGAACCAACTATCTTTGCAGATGCATCCAAACATATTTGTGCTGTATACGCTCATGACTTAACTATAAAGAGAGTAGTCAGAACTCCTTTTCAGTCCACTCAGCAGAATGAATTGTATGCAATCATTCTAGCTCTTACTCATTATCCAGGAGGTATAAATATAATATCTGATTCAGCCTGTTCAGTAGGTGTGGTACAAAGATTTACCACAGACCAAATAAAATTTTTAGCCTCGCATCCAAGTCAGATTTATATCTTGCATGTCCACTCTCATAGTGGACTTCCAGGTCCTATTTTTTATAGTAATTCAAAGGAAGATAACTTTCTAACTAAGTTGGCCAATACGCCTTCATTTCAAGAAGCACAAAATTCTCATTTTAAATATCATCAGGCTGCTCAAGCTTTATGTTTACAATTTGGAATAAAAAGAGAGGAAGCTAGGAGCTTAGTAAAAGCCTATACAGCTTGCCTTCATTTCCATGCTCCTATACTGCCTCCAGCAAAGAACCCTTGTGGTTGGAAGCCCAGTGAATTTTGCCAAGTGGATGTGACCCATTACAAATCTTTTGGTCATCTGTCTTTTATCCATATTGTAGTAGACTCCTTTTCAGGATTCACTTTTGCAATACTAGCAGCAAAAGAGACAGCCTGAGTGGTCACTGAATTCCTTATATAAGCTTTTGCAATTATGGGTGTAACATCAAGCAAATATAATAAAGATGACAATACTCCCTAACCTAATCTATTTATTTAGTGCAATACCAATTGGACTCCCAAGAAAATATTTTAATGATCTAGAAAAAAGGTCAAGAATCTCAAGGGAATTAATGAAAAAAAAAATCAAATGAAGGTGGCCTAGCTGTACCTAATCTAAAACTATATTATAAAGCAGCAGTTACCAAAGCCATTTGGTATTGACTAAGAAATAGATTAGTTGATCAGTGGAATAGGTTAGGTTCATAAGACAAAATACTCAACTGTAACAATCTAGTGATTGACAAACTCAAAGATCATAACTTTTGGGATAAGAATTAATTATTTGACAAAAACTGCTCAGATAACTGGAAATTAGTATGGTAGAAATTAGGCATGGACCCACAGTTAACACCATATACCAAGATAAGATCAAAATGGGTCCATGATTTAGCCATAAAGAAGGAGATTATAAATAAATTAGAGGAACATTGTGGAGGAGGAAGAAATTTGTGACCAAAGATGAACTAGAGACCATTACTGATCATAAAATAGAAAATTTCGATTACATCAAATTAAAAAGCCATTGTACAAACAAAACTAATGCAAACAAGATATGAAGGGAAGAAACAAACTGGGAAACATTTTCTCAGTTAAAGGTTCTGATAAAGGCCTCGTGTCCAAAATATATAGAGAATTGATTCTAATTTATAAGAAATCAAGCCTTTCTCCAATTGATAAATGGTCAAAGGATATGAACAGACAATTTTCTGATGATGAAATTGAAACTATTTCTAGCCATATGAAAAGATGCTCCAATTCATTATTAATCAGAGAAATGCAAATTAAGATATCTCTGAGATACCACTACACACCTGTCAGATTGTCTAGGATGACAGGAAAAAATAATGATGAATATTGGAGAGGATGCAGGAAAACTGGGACACTGATGCATTATTGGTGGAGTTGTGAACAAATCCAGCTATTCTGGAGAGCTATCTGGAATTATGCCCCAAAAGTTATCAAACTGTGCATATCCTTTGATCCAGCAGTGCTACTACTAGGCTTATACCCCAAAGAGATACTAAAAAAGGTAAAGGGACCTGCATGGCCAAAATGTTTGTGGCAGCCCTTTTTGTAGTGCCTAGAAACAGGAAAATGAATGTATGCCCATCAATTGGAGAATGGTTGGGTAAATTGTGGTATATGAATGTTATGGTATATTATTGTTCTGTAAGAAATGAGCAGCAGGATGAATACAGAGAGACTTGGAGAGACTTACAAGAACTGATGCTAAGTGAAATGAGCAGAACCAAAAGATCATTATATATTTCAACAACGATACTGTATGAGGATATATTTTGATGGAAGTAGATTTCTTTGACAAAGAGAAGATGTAACTCAGTTTCAATTGATCAATGATGGACAGAAGCAGCTACACCCAAAGAAAGAACACTGGGAAATGAATTTTAAACTGTATGTGTTCTGGTTTTTCTTCCCTGGTAATTTTTAGCTTCTGAATCCAATTCTTGCTGTGCAATAAGAGAATTGTTAGGTTCTGCACACATATATTGTATCTAGGATATTATGTGAAATATTTAACATGTATAGGACTGCTTGCCATCTCGGGGAGGGGGTGGGAGGGAAGGAGGGGAAAAGTCAGAAAATAAGTGAGTGCAAGGGATAATGTTGTAAAAAATTACCCAGGCATGGGCTCTGTCAATAAAAAGTTATAATTATTTTAAAAAATTATGGGTGTGCCACAAGCAATAAAAACAAATAATGGAGCTGCATATATTTCTAATCATTTTGCACACTTTTGTGCACTGTATAAGATTTTACACACCACTGGCATACCCTTTAATCCTCAAAGACAGGCAATAGTAAAGAGGAGAAACAGAGACATTAAGACACTTCTCTAAAAACAAAAAAAAAGGGGAGCCACAGGTAACCCTAGAGAACTTCTAAATCTAGCTCTTTATACAATTAACTTCTTGATTTTTTTACAAAGATGCGCTGGCTCCAGCAACAGGTTTTATAACCCACCAGAAGGGCAGTGTCCAATTCGAGCACCTTCAATATCTTAGGTCATCACCAGGTGATATGGAAAGACCCAGAAAGTGGTGAATGGAAGGGACCAGATAAGCTAACTGCTTGGGGAAGAGGGTTTGCTTGTATCTCTACAGATGGAGAAGGAATCAGATAGCTGCCAACGAGCTGTATTGACCTTGTTCATTGGAGAGAGATGGAGCAGACCTTTGAAAAGAAGGAGAAGACCCAAGAAACATCAGGTGGTTCCATCGCTGACTGTGCCCACCACTGAATGAGCATGGCTGTTATGGTGTTTGACTCATGGACGTCAAAAATTGTTGGACTTAAAAACTCTCAGGAATCATTGGATTTTCTGAGAAATGATAAGACTGTTGCAGGACTTCAGAATCTGCAGGAATCATTGGATTCCCTGACACATGAAGCAATAGACAACAGATTGGTTTTGAAGTATTTCTTGGCTGCTGAAGAAGGCGTATGTGTGACTGTTTTTACATACCCTCCTTGGACTTCTGGAAATATTTTGCAACACCATGTTGATTCGTATTCTTTGTTATATCACTGCTTTCATGTACAATTCATGTTTGTTGCACCACACTGTGCCTGCACTGGTTGTGGAGAGAATCATCACTAATAGCCTGTGTGTTATGTGCATACCTATTTCTAATAAGACCCTTTAGCTCAGAAACCCGCTAGCAATCCTCACTTCCCTTTGGTGCTTTTCATCTCCCTTCCTGAGATGTCGGGGTGGGGGGCGCATGATCACCTCCTTGTCAGTGTTTTCACTTCCTTTTCTGAGAAGGCAGGGAGGGCATGATCACCTGCTCTTTGGGGTTCTCATCTCCTAGAAAAGTCAGGGATGGTGTGACCACCTGTGTTCTAAAACAAAAGAAAGCAGGAGATGTAAAAGGCTGAAATTCTGAGTAGGTGCACTTGGACACCAGACACTTAAGGCTAATTACTTATTGGATAATACTCTATTGGCATATGCCTGGAAAATGGCCCTTCCCACTATTCTGTGCTGGCTTGATCTGTTGGTGTGTACAAAGAATTGTAGGAGGGATTAGAGGGTGTAGTAAGATGAGCCAGAGTTACTTTTGGGCGGCAGACAAAGAGGAGAGGTGTGGAGATTCCTGTGACCATTCCCTTAACTTCTACCCCTAAAGACCAAGAACTTTTGATTATCCTGACTCTGGCTTATTCTAAAGTATCCAGGGTGCTAGCTTAGTCTTCACATTTACTTTTATGACTTCTTATTTTTTTGGGGTTTGATTTATCTAATTTTGAGATTACAAGGTTCAGATCTCCCACTATTATAGTTTTGCTTTCTATTTCTTCTTGCAGCTTTCTTAATTTCTCTTTTAAGAATTTAGATGCTACACCACTTGGTGCATATATGTTTAATATTGATATTATTTCATTATCCATGCTACCCTTTAGCAAGATATAGTGCCCTTTCTTATTTCTTTTAATTAGATCAATTTTGACTTTTGCTTGATCTCAGATCAGGATGGCTACCCCTGCTTTTTTGACTTCACCTGAAGTATAGTAGATTCTGCTCCAACCTTTTACCTTTACTCTGTATCACTGTGTTTCAGGTATGTTTCCTGTAAACAACATATTGTTGGATTCTGACTTTTCTTCCAGTCTGCTAACTGCTTTTTCTTTATGGGGGAGTTTACCCCATTCACATTTATGGTTAAAATGACCAATTCTGTATTACTTGCCATCTTGTTAACCCCTGTTTATGTTTTTCTCTTTTCCTTCCCCGTTCCCCCCTTCCCCAGTATTAAACTTATGAGCATCACTTGTTTCTCACAGCCCTCCCTTTTTAATATCCCTCCCCCACCTTAAAGTTCCTCCTCCTATCTTACTCCTTTTCCTCCCAATGCCTGTATTCCCTTTTACTTAGCTTACTCCTTCTCTTTTCCCTTTTCCCCTCCAATTTCCCTACCTTTCAATGAGGTGTGAGAAGTTTCACCATAAATCGAATATCTAATATTTTTCTCTTTAAGCCAATTCTGATGGTAGTATGATATACATTATGTTCATACTCCTCCATTCTTTCTCTCATATATAATAGGTTTCGTTTGCCTGCTCATGAGATATCCCCACTTTAGCCTTTTCCGGGCACAATTTCCTTTCCTCCTCTAGTTTCTAGAACAAAGTATACATGTGTTCATTATATATGTATTTATAGCAGAAATATAGTTCCCAAGCTTTCTTTTTACCTGTTTAGGTTTCTTTTGAGTTCTATATTTGTAGATCAAACTTTTTGTTTAGTTCCAGTTTTTCATCAAAAATAGATGAAATTCACCTATTTCGTTGAATGTCCATCTTCCCTGGGAAAAAAAAAAAATTCTCATTTTTGGTTGCATACCAAGTTTCTTAGCCTTTTGGAATATCATATTCCAGGCTTTTCGATTCTTTAATGTGGATGCTGCTAGATCCTGAGTAATCCTTATTGTGGCTCCTCTATATTGATTTTTTCTAGCAGCTTGCAGTAGATTTTCCTTTTTCTGATAGTTCTGGAATTTTGCCACTATATTTCTTAGAGTTTTGATTTTAGAATCCCTTTGAGTAGGTGATCAATGAATTCTTTCAATTTCTATTTTACCATCTGTTTCTATAACTCCTGGGCAGTTGTCTTTGATAATTTCCTGGAAAATAGTGTCCAGGTTCTTCTTTTCATCATATTTTTCAGGGAGTCCAATAATTCTCAGATTGTCTCTTCTAGATCTATTTTTCAGGTCTGTTGGTTTCCCAAGAAGTTATTTGACATTTTTTCCATTGTTTTATTTTATTTTTTTTTTGGTTTTGCTTGACTGATTCTTGGTGTCTCCTTGAGTCATTCAATTCCATTTTTTCAATTATGATTTTCAATGAATTATTTTCTTCACTCACTTTTTTATATCCTTTTCTAATTGCCCAATTGGGTTTTTAAGTAAGTTGCTTTATTCTATGTATTTTTTTTCCATTTCACCAATTTTATTTTTAGAGAGCTATTTTCTTTTTCCAACTCACTAATTCTGTTTTTCAAGGATTTGATTTCTTTATCCACTATGTCTTCAAATAAGTGGGATGACTTATCCAGACTCTCTTGCCTAACTTCTCTTTCTTTTGCCCATTTTTCTTCTAGCTCTCTTGTGAGAACCTTTTTAATTTCTTCTATGAGAGTCTTATGTGTTGAGGATCAAATCATATCCCCTTTAGGAGATTCATCTCCAGACAGTCTGTTTTTAGTCTTCTCAGGGTTGAAAGTCTGCTCTGTATCCATATAGAAGTTATCAATAGTAAGAATCCATTTAAATTTTTTGCTCATTTTGTTAAAGAAGAATCAAAGAAGTCAAAGTATCAAAAAAACAAACACAGTCTGCTTTTTTTGGGGTGGGAGAGGGGGGGTCTGGATGGTATTACTGAGCTTTCTCTACAGACTGCTGGGGGCAGGAGTGAGGCACTAGCAGGACAGTAATGGCTGAGCTGCATCTGTGCTCTGAAACTCTGAGAGCATGCTGAAACACTCTGGGTGGGTGTGGCCAGCTCCCAAGAGACCCTAGCTTTTGGGGGTTATAGTCTTTACCTCCTGTGTTTCCACCTTCTCTAGTGGTCTACTGGCTTGCTGCCAAGGCAAAATAGCCACACTGTGGTAAAGTTTTTTTCCCACAGAAATGGTTGAGATCACACTGCACCCTACTCCAGGTCTGCTCAGTGTGAGCTGCCTGCCTTACTCTCACTGGCTGCCCTCAGCCTGTGCCTGGTTTAACTATCCTCGCCCTCAAGCAAAAACAGACCTTTTCTGGCAAATTTCAAGGATGTCCTTTGTTGATAATTATTTGTGGGTTTTTTTTTCAGTCAAGCACTAATTCCAAGGCTTGTCATGAAATAAATTCTGAGAGCAAAGACAGAGATTAAGTAGATATGTGTGACCTCTTTGCCATCTTGGGCTGGAAGTTCTATATTTATGTTTCTTATTTATTTTTATCATAACAATGAAACTATCTTATCTTTGAGTGTTAAGTAAATAAAACCTATATAATAGTTCAGATTTTTATCTATAAAAATAATACTATCTTGATTAAACATCAATGTTCATAAAAGTACAATTGTACCCTCAATGTATACTAGCAAAAATACTCATCACACACAAAATCTGGAATTTTGCTTACTCTGGTAATCAGATAAATACATAATCCTTATATTAACTTTTAAATTATTTTGTTACATAATCAATACATCTTCTACTAATATTAAAATTCTATCTTTATTATAACCAAAATCTTGTGTTTTGAAATTCCAATGAAGGAAATATAGTTTATATATTCCAGATTACATTCTGAGACAGAGAAAGACTTTTTGGAAGCTTAATTAATATTTCCAGACATTTGAGTTTGTTCATTGGAGTAGAATAAATTTTTGATTATCTATCTAGAAGTGTCAACTAAGTGAGTAGAAATATAAATTATGCAAATAACAACTGCTGAAAATATCGTTTAATTATGTTTGAAATGGGATAAGATACACACAGCTATCCCTGAATATAATATAATTCAAAAGAAAAAATAATAATGCATGTACTTAAACACTCCCATCCCTCAGACCACCAAACTCTCCAATGTTATATTTTTTTTAGATTCTAAGCCCTTTGGTAAAAATGACTATTGTTTTTAACCTTTACATAGTAAACAAAATATGTGTTGATTTGCAAATTGAATTAAATTTAAATTCTTTAGGTGATATCTCAATAAAGATTCTGGAATTCAAGTGATTGGTAGATAAAGCTCTACAATCAGGGATAGTTTACAGAATTAATAATAAATAATAAAATATTAGAGCTACAAGGGAACTGAGGGATCACCTCTTTAAACTTGTAACTGAACAAAATCACCTCTATATCACCTGAAGCATATAAATATTCAGTAAATCTTGTAGAGTTCTACTTGGGAAACAAACCTGCTTCCTGAGAAAACTTTAACTAAGTTTAGGGACCACTAACTATGAGAAATTGTTTTCTGTGGGATAAACTCTCCCATAAAAGGAAAGCAAACAGCACAATAGATCAAATCTACTCTTTAATTCTAGATAATGTTGGTTACAAGAAAGAGACCTGAAGCACAGAAACACATACAAAGTAAAGGTACAAGGCCTTACGAATCTAAATTCTTAAGAGAAGTTAAATGAGTTACAGAAAGAAATAGACATCAAAACTATACTAGTGGGGAACAATCCTTTCCCCTCTCAGAAACAAATAAATCCTGACCTCAGAGAAGGCAAAAGGAAAAATAGATCCAAATAAGACAAGGTAGGAAACTATATCTTGCAAAAAAGTACTACATACAATAAAATAATATCAATACAATCAATTATATATATACACACATATATATGTGTGTGTCTGTATATATATATATATATATATATATATATTATTTAAGTTATTATATAACTTCTGTTTAAGAATTTAGATTCTAAACCACTTGGTGTTTATATATATGTTTAACATATATATATATATATATGTATATATATATATATATATGTTTACAGTGGTTTAGAATCTATTTTTTTCTTTTTTTTAATTATTACAGCTTTTTATTTACAAGATGTATGCATAAGTAATTTTTCAGCATTGACAGTTGCAAATCCTTTTGTTACAAATTTTTCCCTCCTTCCTCCCACCTCTTCCCCCATATGGCAGGTTGACCAATACATGTTAAATATGTTAAAGTAAAAGTTAAATACAATATATGTATACATGTCCAAACAGTTATTTTGCTGTACAAAAAGAGTTGGACTTTGAAATAGTGTATAATTAGCCTGTGAAGGAAATTTAAAAATGCAGGTAGACAAAATACAGGGATTGGGAATTCTATATAGTGGTTCATAGTCATCTCACAGAATTCTTTCCCTGGGTGTAGCTGGTTCAGTTCATTACTGCTCTATTGGAATTGATTTGGTTCATCTCATTGTTGAAGAGGGCCACGTCCATCAGAATTGATCATTATACAGTATTGTTAACCTAGTAGTGTTAACCTAGTATATAATGATCTCCTGGTCCTGTTCATTTCACTCAGCATCAGTTCATGTAAGTCTCTCCAGGCCTTTCTGAAATCATTCTGCTGGTCATTTTTTACCAAACAATAATATTCCATATTATTCATATACCACAATTTATTCAGCTATTCTCCAATTGATGGGCATCCACTCAGTTTCCAGTTTCTGGCCACTACAAACAGGGCTGCCACAAACATTCGTGCACATACAGGTCCCTTTCCCTTCTTTATGATCTCTTTGGGATATAAGTCCAGTAGTAATACTGCTGGGTCAAAGGGTATGCACAGCTTGATAGCTTTTTGAGCATAGTTCCAAATTGATCTCCAGAATGACTCTATGTATTCACAATTCCACCAACAATGTATCAGTGTCCCAGTTTTCCCACATCTCCTACAACATTCCACATTATCTTTTCCTGACATTCTAGCCAATCTTATAGGTGTTTAATGGTTTCTCAGAGTTGTCTTAATTTGCATTTCTCTGATAAATAATGACTTGGAGCATCTTTTCATATGACTAGAAATAGTTTTAATTTCTTCATCTTAGAATTGTCTGTTCATATCCTTTAACCATTTATCAATTGGAGAATGCCTTGATTTCTTATAGATTAGAGTTAATTCTCTTTATATTTTGGAAATGAGGCCTTTATCAGAATCTTTGACTGTAAAAATGTTTTCCCAGTTTATTGCTTCCCTTCTAATCTTGTCTGCATTAGTTTTGTTCCTTTTAAAAAAAACTTTTCAATTTGATATAATCAAATTTTAGAATCTAAATTCTCAAAGAGAAGTTAAATGAATTATAGGAAGAAATAGATAGTGAAACTATATTGTGGGGCATAGCCTTCTCTCTTTTCAGAAATAGATAAGTCCAGCCATAAAATAAAAAAGAAGTTAAGATGATGATTAGAATTTTAGAAGAGTTAAATATGATAGACCTTTGAAGACCAATGAATGGGGATAGAAAGAAATGTATATTTTAATGTTGATCTATGGCACCCACACAAAAATTGACTATGAGTTAAGGCATAAAGCCTCAAAATCCAATATAGAAAGGAAGAAATAGTAAATGCATCCTTTTCAGATCACGATGCAATAGAATTTACATATAGTGAAGGTCCATGTAAAGATAGATTAAAATTAATTGGAAACTAAATAATCTAATCCCAAAGAATGACTCAAACAATAAATCATAGAAACAATTTCATCAAAGAGAATGGCAATAATGAGATGAGATAATATATCAAAATTTATAGCATGCAACCTAACAGTATTCTTTTTTTTTTTTTACAAATTTTGTTTTTTTTTTGAAAAGTTGTTTTCTTTTTCCATTTCCTCAACATTATTTTTGAGAAGTGATTTTCTTCAGACAATTTCTGTGTTTACTTTTCCAGAATTTTTATTTTCTTTCACTATTTTTCTTCTCCCTTTAAAGATCCTTTATGAATTCTTACAAGAAAGCCTTGTTGCATGATGACCAATTTATATCCATATTTGAGGCTTCATCTGGAAATGTTTTGCCTTCAGTGTTCTCAGAATTAGAGATATGTTCTTCCCTCTCTCCATAAAAGTTACATATTGTCAAAGTTTTTTTTTTACTTTTGCTCATTTTTAGAAATTGAAGTATGCTCTTATGGCAAAAGGAAGATTGTCCTGTTTCCTCTATAGGTGACAGAGGCTCTATGCTGCTGTGGGGCCTATGCTGCAGGCTTCCTTTTCATGCTGGATGGGGTGGCCAATTCCCACTTGTTATGCTGGAGTGCTGGGCTATTTGTCTTTTGTAGTTGTGCTGTAGGTCTCATATAGAGGCTGCTGATCCACAGGCTTCTGAACCAGGACAGAGTTGGCTAATGCTGCTGATTTTGGCTATGAATCTCTCAATAGATTCTCCCAGCATGTAGAATACTCTCATACTTGGGTCTCCCTGCATTGGATAGTGCCTGCACTGGGTTTCAAAACCTTCCCACCAGACTTTTTTAGACTGATATTTACTCAAATTCTTCCAAAAAATCTTCTGCTGGAATTTGCTATATTTCAAATATATGTGGATTTGGTTACTACAAAATCCTTTTAGAGGTTTGATGTGATGTTAATCTCTGAAAAGCCTTGAGAAACTCTGACAAAGACCTGTCTCCACTCTCATGCAATATTTTATGTTTGCCAACAAAACTACACTATTACAAGGACAGAACAAATATATACAGAAAAAATGCAACATGAAATAGTGACATAAATAAAACTACAAAATAAGCAATTATAAAAAGGCTTTCTTCACTCTCTAAAATCATAGAATATTGAAATACTCTCCTTCATCGCTGTTGTACATGCTTTAAAGTTGACTATTTGCTTAGTTATCCAGGGTATGGTTCCAAATTACTAATGTCTAATTACAGCTTGATTTTAGTAAATAGTTGTTAAAATATAAATAATATATGTTAAATATAAATAGAGGGTTTTATTTATGCATTTTCATGGCTAGTTTGTACATGGATACATTATGATATTAAGCTGAATTTTCTGGTGCATCCTTTATCAGCTCTATGATACAATGGTACTGTTGGGTGAGCAGAGGGTGTGTGTGTGTGTGTGTGTGTGTGTGTGTGTGAGAGAGAGAGAGAGAGAAAGAGAGAGAGAGAGAGAGAGAGAGAGAGACAGGGACAGAGAGAGAGAGAGAGAGAGAGAGAGGAGAGAGAGAGACAAACAGAGACAGAGGGACAGAGAAAGCCAAGAGGTGAGAAAAAGCCAAAATAGAAAAGAAGTACAAAAATACTTAAATTGTTCTTGAGGGTTTTGCTTTTGGTCTTCATTTATTATTATTGTTGTTTTGTTGGGGAATGTTTGCTTTCTCTTTTGGTTTATGTTTTCTTTTACAACATGCCAATTATGGTAATACTTTACATACTACACATGTATAACCTGTTATATGGTATATAAAAATGGTATAATTTACATATAAATTACAGAGTCTAGGGATTAGGGATTTGATCCTCATCCATCCAAAATAGATTGGATTGGCACATCCCCAGTCTCTATTTCTAACATGTCCCCTCAGTTATATGTAAAAACAATCTTTAATTTTTAAAAACCATACATTCCAAAATTTCTATCTTCTTCTCTCCTGCTCATTCTCCATTGAGAAGGCAAGCAATTTAATACATAGTAGAAAAAACAAGAATTATGATAAGTTTATTTCTATGCTTTGTCAATAAGAGAAGAAAATTATATTTAAGGAATTAAAGTTGATTATGAGGAAACCAAATTATCACACTTTGCAGATGACATAATGGTATAATTAGAGAACCCTAGAGAATCAATTAAAAAACTACTAGAAATAAAGTTGCAGGATACAAAATAAATCCCATAAAGCATCAGCATTATTCCAACAACAGTAAGAGATACAAAAAGAAATTTCTTTCAAAATAAATATTAATAGGATAAAATATCTGGGAATCTATCTACCAAGGGAAAGTCAGAAACTATATGAATACAACTACAAAACTCTTTTCACACAAATAAAGTCAGACCTAATCAGTTGGAAAAATAACAAGTGCTCATGGGGAGACCAAGTGAATAAAATAAAAATGACAATACTACCTAAAATAATCTAGTTATTTAGTGCCATATCAATCAAACTCACAAGAAATTATTTTACAGATCTAGAAAAAATAATAACAAAGTTTATCTGGAAGAACAAAAGCACAAGTATTTCAAGGAAATTAATGAAAAAAAATGCTAATGAAGGTGGCCTGGCTATGCCAGACCTAAAACTATATTATAAAGCAGCAGTCATCAAACCCATTTGGTACTGGTTAAGAAATAGAGTAGTCAAAACTCTTAGATACCACTACACACCTGTCAGATTGGCTAAGATGACAGAAAACCATAATGACCAATGTTGAAGGGGATGTGGGAACACTGGGGCACTGTTACATTGTTGGTGGAACTGTGAACAAATCCAACCTTTCTGGAGAGCAATTTGGAAATTATCAAATTGTGCATACCCATTGATCTAGCATTGTTTCCATTGGGCCTATATCAGATCTTAAAGGAAGGAAAGGGACCCACATTTACAAAAATGTTTGTGGCAGCCCTTCTTGTAGTGGCAAGAAACGGGAAACCGAGTGGATGCCCATCAGTTGGAGATTAGCTGAATAAGTTATAATATATGAATGTTATGGAATATTACTGTTCTATAAAAAATGATCAGTAGGATGATTTAAGAGAGGCCTGGAGAGACTTACATTTACTGATGCTAAGTAAAATGAGCTGGACCAGGAGGTCATTATACATATCAACATCAACATTATATGATGATCAACTCTGATGAATGTGACTCTTTCCAACAATGAGATGATTTATACCAGTTCCAATGATCTTGCGATGAAGAGACCATCTATACCCAAAGAGAGGACTGTGGGAACTGAATATGAATCACAACATAGCATTCTCACTCTTTTTGTTGTTGTTTGTTTGCATTTTGTTTTCTTACTCATTTATTTTCTTTTTAAATCTGATTTCTCCTGTGAAGCCAAGAAAATTGTATAAATATATTTTTACACATTGAATTTAACATATATTTTAACATGTTTGACATATATTGGATTGCTTGCCATCTAGGGGAGAGGGTGCGGGGAAGGAGGAGAAAAATCTGAAACACCAGGCTATGCAAGGGTCAATGTTGTCAAATTATCCATGTACATATTTGAAAATAAAAAAGCTTCATAAAAAATAAAATAAAAATTGAAAAAAATGTTTATTGCTGTGCCTATTATTTATAGAGAGTCAGGATTGGTAAATCAGATTCACTGATTAGACATTCCTGGAGCATGGTAATAAATTTATATGTTGCTGAAATTAACTGTTATTATTTCCATTATTGGAGATAAAGAATTTTACTTCCATTGTTTCTCACTTTTATACCTCAGGGAAAAGAGAAACACCTGTCAGGAAGAATTGTCAGGAAGTATAAATAGCCCTCACTTATTAATTTCCTCTTATGTGAAACAGAGACCTCTCTGGTGGCCCCACTCTTATATAAAGCATGTTCATTTACATGGGCAGTGAGTATGGACAGGTCTGGTACTGATTTGATCAGCTTTGTAATTCTCTTTCAGTAACTCACGGAAAGGTCTTCTTAGATACATGATTGATATACAATTATTAATTTTATCAGTTTGTTTGCTAAGCAGGCTCACAGAGATACCTTTCATACTAATTTAGGCTTAGTTTTCTAATTAATCAGTTGCTGTTGACTGAACCAGGTAGCTAAATGATTTGCCATGACTCAACTCAGTAAAGATAAGCATCTTTATTTAAGTATTCAGTTTGAAGGAAAGAAGTACTACTCATATTTCTGTCTGTTGATCTGACCATTACAATGAGAGATTTAAACCTCATCTTCAAGCACCCACATTGCTACTGAGTTCCATTTATGTACCCTTTAAGTCAAACAAACAATGGCCTTAGTCACAAAGAGTATTAGTCTAGATTAGATTCAGACAAACATGCTATATATATATGTGTGTGTATGTACATATATGTGTGTATGTATATATCCATACACACAAACATAATATATATGTGTGTGCATATACATATGTGTATATATGCATGAATGTGTATGTATGAATATATGCGTGTGTGTGTGTGTGTGTGTATGTTCCCTCCACTCGAGTCTGGATCTGCTCGCATCGCTATGCATCAGTTCATAAAAGTCTTTCAAGATTTCTTTGAACTTGCACATTTATATTTTTTAAACTACAATATATTCACAAACCATAATATTTTCATCTGTTCCTTGTTAAAGGACATACTTTAGCTTTCAGTTTTTTGACAGTGCAAAAAGAGTTGACATTGATGTACATGACTCTTTACCTAGGTTTTTTTTTTTTTTTTTTTTTTTTTTTTTCTTACCTGTGACGATCGCGTATTTTAAAATCAGCCGGAGTCAGGAATTCAGGTTAGGGAAAAATCTTTATTCTCAGTGAAGAAGGATTGGAGGTGGAAGAGAATCGGCGATAGCAATGTGTGCAGCTGAGTCAAGAAGCTAGCTAGATCAGCAGCCACACGACCAGCAGCTAGGAGTATGGAGCCCAGGCCAATCTCCCCCAGCTTCTCTTCCTGTCTCTCTCTGCCTCCACCCACCAAAATCGTCATTTCCTATACAACACATCTGGACCTGCACAGAGAGTGGGCGGGGGCCATTCTTTATCCAAGCATGTATATTAATAGGGTATAGTCCAATTACTATTTAGCCTCTCATACTTGGGACCTCAGTGCATCAACTCAAACCTCAGCCCATTACACTTTCCCTCACCATTTTGAGATCCTAGAAATATTCACAGGATATTAGAAGTTTAATAACTTATTATTAATAGTTCCAAACTGCTTTCAACAACTGGGAAAATTCACAGCTCTATCAGTAGTATATGAATGTCCCCATTTTCCTTCAGTCCCTACTACACTTGCTATTTTTCTTTTTTGACAGCTTTTCCAATCTGATGGTAATGTCAAAATAAAAAGAGAGACAGAGACAGAGAATGAGAGAGAGAGAAAGAGAGAGAGAGAGAGAGAGAGAGAGACAGACACAGACACAGAGACAGGGAGAGACAGAGACAAAGACACAGAGAGAGAGAGAGAGACTAAGAAAGAGATAGACACAGAGAGAGAGACAGAAAGAGAGAGAGAGAGAGAGAGAGAGAGAGAGAAGAGAAGAGAGAATGACACACACACACACAGAGATCGTTAGAATTGCTTTCCTTTTTATTTCTCTAATTATCAGTTATTTGGAGAATCATTTATATGTGTATATATATATATATATATATATCCTAAATATCTTCTGATTCTTTCTCTCTTATGCTCTCCTTCTCCTCTCATTGTACTACTGAGTGAAATATATTTCTGTACCCTATTGTGTGTACTTGTCTTTCTTTTCACCAGTTTAGATGAGAATGAGGTTAAAGTGTCAGCAATTTCTCCATCTCTATCCTCCACCCCTATTAGAACAGATATTTATTTGTGCATTTTAATTATGTGAAGTAATTTTCCCCAAACTTTCTCTGCCTATTTTTCTTCTCCATAGTATTTTTCTCTTTCCCTCTCCATTTTCCTTTTAAAATCATCAAGCTGTAAAAGAAAAATTCCCAGACCTTGTCTAATTGAATATCCTCTATATATCCTGACAATAACGTGGATCAGAGGGACGTATGTTTCATCTCCTTATATTTGAATGTAATTAGTTTGCTCTTCCTTAGTTCTTATTCATCATTAATTCCTGTTTACCTTTTAACATTTCTCTGCACTCCTGTGTTAGCATTTCAAAGTCTCTGTGTAGCTCTGGACCTTTCATCAAGAATTCTTGAAATATGGTGGCAGGAATGCTCCAGACACATGTGAAAGCCTCAGAGAAAAATATGGCTTGGGCACAAACTCAACTAGAAATTCTGTATAAAATAAAGCAAAAAAAAGTGAGAATAATAATAAAGTAAAAAATGTTTGGGTTGAGAGTGAATGTAAATAAATATGTAAACTATCTCAATATAAATAAGTGACCAAAAAAAAGAGGAGAAATAATATTAAGAATCATGGCATTATTGATTTCCACAAATATAGCCTAGGCATTTTATTTCAAGAAACCTTCAAAGAACTGCCAAAATCTCTAAGATTTAGAGGGCAAATTAGAAATAGAAGGATTCCACTAATCACCTTCTAAAAGAAACCACCAAATGAAAATTCCTAATAATATCATAACCAAAAATCATCTTCCAAAATAATAAAAAAAGAAAAAAAAAGAAATAAAAGCTGCTCAGGATCACATATAATTTAGCAGCCACCAACAAAAATAGAGAACTTGAGAAATGTTGAAATCCAGAAGGCAGAAGACATGGGCTTATAAGAAAGATTAACTTAATCCAGAAAATGTAGTATAAGGATAGAGGAGGAAATGGACCTTATATGAAATATAAAAAAGCAAATATGTTGCAAATATAAATTTCCTTATGCATAAAATAAATGCATTTATAACAAAAACAAAAAAGAATTTTAATTGGATAGTAATATAACTCCATTAAAAATATGAATATCTAAAATGTTCTTATAGCATAAATGACCTGAGGAAGAGAATATAAGAAGAATAGCATTTTTTAAAAAGTAGAGGGGGTTGGAGGGAGGGTGTGGAAGAGGAGAAATATTCAGCCTGAAAAATTGTAGGAGAAAGGGAACTAGCTCATTTGACTTTTCAAATCCAATTGGTAAATTTTTAGTGCAACTACACCTTAGAAATAGATAAGGCCTTCAAATGAGGGTTCAATGTAATATATTATTGATCACTTAGACTTAAGAAAATGATGGAGCAGATGTTAATAATTCATATTAAATTTAAAAGTGTGTCTTCTATTTTTAGAGAGCCAACAGTTAAAAATTTAGCAAGACTTTTCTATGGGAGTTGTTATTGTTAATGTTTGGAGGTACCTAAATGGTACAGTGGGTAGGGTGTCAGAACTGAAGTCAGAGTGACTCATCTTCTTAAGTTCAAATCAGACCTCAGACATTTCCTAGTTGCCAAATCTTGTTTACTTCAGTTCCTTTTCAGTCAAATTAGCAGGAGAAGGAAATAGCAAACCACTCCGGTATCTTTGCCAAGAAAATTTCAAATGGAGCAATATGGAAATATTCCTAAAGACCTATCAAACTGTGCATAATATTTGATTCAGCAGTGTTTCTACTGACCTTGTATGCCAAAGAGATCAAAAATGTTTGTAGCAACTCTTTTTGTGCAAGGAACTAGAACCTGAGTGGATGACTATCAGTTAGAGAATGTTTGAATAAGAAACGGTATATGAATATTATGGAATATTATTGTTCTATAAGAAATTATCAGCAGGATGATTTCAGAAAAGCCTGGAGAGACATAACAGGAACTAATGCTAAATAAAGTAAGAACCAATAAAACATTATATACAGCAATAACAAGATTATATAATGCTCAATTCTGATGGACATGGCTCTTTTCAATAATGAGGTAATTCCGGCCAGTTCCAATGGACTTGTGATGGAGACAGTCATCTGCACTCTGAGAGGACTATGGGGATTTTTAAATAGTATTTTCACTTTTTTGTTGTTGTTTGGTTGCATTTTTTTTTCTTTCTCATTTTTTTCCTTTTTGACTTGATATTTCTTGAGCAGTAAGATAATTATGTAGATATGTATGGAAGAATTGCACATGTTTAATATATATTGGATTATTTGCCATCTGAGGAAAGGGATGAGGGGAAAGGAGGGAGAAAAAATTTGGAACGAAAGTTTTTGCAACATTACAAGTGAATGTTAAAAACTAGCTATGAATATATTTTGAAAATAAAAAGCACTAAAATAAAAATAAGGAAATAGGTCTTTTAAAAAAAGAAAAGAAAGAAAAAGAAAACTCCAAATGGAGTCACAATGAGTCAGCCAAGACTAAACTGGTTATATTTATGTGGGAGATTGGGAAAGGGAGGATAAAAATAATATAGTTAAGAAGAATTAGGAAAGAAAATATAAAAGATAAAGAAAACAAGTTGAAGATTACAAA
Source organism: Dasyurus viverrinus (assembly GCA_020854095.1). Lineage (NCBI taxonomy): Eukaryota > Metazoa > Chordata > Mammalia > Dasyuromorphia > Dasyuridae > Dasyurus > Dasyurus viverrinus. The sequence continues at coordinate 421,978,108 of CM036997.1, read as the reverse complement.
ATTATAAGACATGATAAGAAACAAATATGACAAAAAGCTATGACTAAGTGCAGGGTGTATTGAAGTAAGACTAATACTTTGGGGTGAGGGCTGTTGAGCCCTTTACAGCTGTTTTCCACCTAACTCTCACCTATGGCTCCAAGAAACTATAGCACACACAGTGGCCATACCCAGGTAAAATTTTTCAGCATATGGACTAAACTGGTTGAGGGTAACCAAAGGGTCCCAAAACTTATGGTAATTGTGGGGAAGAGTTGTCTCTTCTGACATGTAAAGATTTCCCCTAGTGGAATGGGCAGATGAGAACAACATGTTCCAATGGCCATCAAGGCAGGTGAAATAGGTGCTGTGGAGCTTAGAGTTTGTTGTGATTACAAAATAAATGGGTAAGAAAGCAGAAAAAAAGAAAAGGTTACAATGCTTTCATTATTCATTTGTTTAAATCAGAAGTTTCTTTAGCTTGATGATGATTTTTTTCATAAGCATAAGCTTTAACAGTTTCCTTAGGCTCCAGTTTCTCTGGTGGCTTCTTTAGTGAAATTAATTTTTCCACTTGAAAACTGATTGACTTCAGGTTTTCTGACAAGTTGTCTGACCTGATACCAATAAAAAGCTCAAGAAAAATGGAGTTACTGACACTTAAAGTTGATGGAGTTGGAGTGACAGTTCATTCAGAGAAATTAAGTGTTAGTTATATCTTTATTGCATGTCAATCCTCTATCAGGGTGCAATTCCTTTGTTAAAGGTTCAGTAAGTCACTAGTGCTTCATTTCCTCTCAACACTGAAACTGAGCTAAGAAAATAGAGGGCTCTGGTTTTAAAGCTCAGACTATAACAGCATCAAAGGTAAAAGCTTCAGAAGAGAAGGGTAGGTACACTGAATACATGGGAGTTCCAGGAATGGAACCAAGATGGCCGAGTAAAGTCAGGAAACTACTTGAACTCTCCCAGTTTTCCTCAAAAAACATATGGAACTAAGGCTTTGATAAGAATCTCCAGCTTAAGATCACCTGAAAAAAACTTCAAGAAAAGTCAGTCTTTCTGTTGTGAAAAGGGTGTTCTGCACAGCTCAGATTGACTGTGGGAAAGCTGGTGAGAGAGTCATAATCACAGTAAATCAGCAACTAAGACCCTCATTCCTGGTACAGCAGCAATTCAGTGGAGCAGCTCCCAGTCCCAACTCAGAAGGCAAACTCTGAGAAAACAGGCCATTTCCTGACCAGAGCAGGCAAAACTATTCCTGAAAATACTAAAAGGTTCTGTGCTGAAAGCCAAGGTTCAGAGCTGCACAGAAAGCTTGGGATAGCATCCTTTTTAACTGAGGAGCAGAGTTCAACCTTAAAAGTAAAATAGAGGAAAATTCCAAAAGAAAAGGAAAAAAAATGAGCAAGAAACAAACAAACAAACAAACAAACAAACAACAACAACAAAATCCCTGACCATAAAAATCTACTTTGGTGACAGGACAAACTAAAACACAAACTCAGAGGAGGGCGGAATGTCCACAGAAGAAATCTGAAAGAATGAGATAAATTAATCTCAAGGCCAAAGAGTCCTCTTGGAAATGCTCATAAAAGACATTAAAAAGCAAATGACAGCAAAAAAGAAAATGAGAAAAGAAATGAGAGATGTACATGAGAGAGTCAACAGCTTGGAAAGTAAGGAAAAAATTGTCTGAAAAAAAAACTCCTTAAAAATGTAGAATAAACCAAATGGAAAAAAGAGATAAAAAAGATAACTGAATAAAATCACACATTAAAAAAAGAACAGAGCATATAGAAGTTAATGACTTTGTGAGATAGCAGAAATCAATCAAACCAAAAAGAATGGCAAAATAGAAGAAAATGTGAAATACCCCCATTTACAAAACAGCTGACTTGGAAAATAGATTCAGAAGAGACAATTTAAAATTATTGACTTACCTGAAGGCCACAATCGAAAAAAAAAAAGTGTGGATACCATTCTATAAGAGATCAACTAGGAAAACTGCCCTGACATTCCAGGAACACCAGAGGAGTGTTAAGAGGGGAAATATTCATTGAAAAAAAATCCACTTCTACAAATAGATTCCACAAGAAAATTCCAAGGAACAAAATTTGACTATGTGTTAGGGCATAAAAACTTCACAATAAAAAAATATAAAAAGGCAGAAGTACTAAATATTTTCTTTTCAGACAACAAAGCAACAAAAATTATATTCAACAAAGAGTCAGGGAAAGATAAGACTAAAAACCAACTGAAAATTAAATAATCTAATTGTAAATAACAAGTGATCAAAAACAAATCAGTGAAATAATCCATAATTTTATCCAAGAAAATGACAATAATGAGACAGCATACCCAACTTATGTGATGCAGCCAAAGAATTTCTTAGGGTGTATTTTATATCTTTAAATAGCTACATAAATAAAATAGATGCAGCCAAAACAGTTCTTAGGGGATATTTTATATCTCTAAATAGCTATAAAAATTAAAATAGAGAAAGAGGAGATCAGGGATTTAGGTATGCCACTAAAAAAATTAGAAAAAGAGCAAATTAAAAACCCTTAATTAAATACCAAATTGGACATTTTGAAAGTCAAAGGAGAGATTAAGAAAATAGAAACTAAGAAAACTCTTAAACTAATAAAACTAAGAAAACTGAATAATAATAATAAGAATGGTTTTATGAAAAACTAACAAAATAGATGAACTTTTGATTAGTTTAATCAGAAACAAAATCTCCAGCATCAAAAATGAAAGGGGCAGAGCCAAGGTGGTAGAGAATAGACCTGTCTTTATCTGAGCTCTTCCCAGTGTTTCTCAGATCATCATCAGCTCAAACCTCTGAACTGGTTTTGGAATGGCAGAAACCACAGGTATTTTGAGTGCAACAAATTTCCAGAAGAAGATACTTTAGAAGAACTTCAGAAAAAAATCTGTTTTAATAGGGCTGGGATAGAGTCACAGCACACGGATACCCAGCGCAAGAAACCAGGGCTTAGCAGCATCCCCACTAGGGAATCTACAGAACTCTGACTATAGACAGCTTTTGTGGAGAAACAGAAGAACATACCTCAAACCCTGAGGATCCTAAAGGCTAATCTTCTCCAGATGAAGCCTCAAAGGATGATATGAGTTGGTCCCCATTTCACAAGGGTCTCTTGGAAAAAAATCAAAAAGTATCTTAAAAGAAAATAAGAAGAAAAATAAGGAAAGGGAATGAGAACTTGACAAGAGAGTTTAGAAAAAGAAAAAAACAAAATATTTGAAGAAAACAACTTAAAAACAGATTTGATGAAATGGAAAAAACATATACTTAAAAATAGATATGAAGAAGAAAACAATTTGTGGAAAAATTGTGAAATGGAAAAATGCAATAAATAAAACAACTCATTTAAAAATTCAATTGGGCAAATACAAAAAGAACTAAAAAAGCTAACTGAAGAAAATAATGCACTAAAATTAGAATTTTACAAATGGAAGAGAATGACTCAATGAGACTGCAAGAATCAGTCAAACAAAACCAAAAAGATGAAAAAAATAGGAGAAAATATAAAATAATTCATTAGAAAAATTATTATCTTGTAAAATACATCTAGAAGAGACAATCTGAGCATTATTGGAATTCCTGAAAAGCATGATGAAAAAAAAATAAAAGAATCAACATTACTGATCACAAAATAGAAAATTTCGACTATGCCAAACTGAAAAGTTTTTGTACAAACAAAACTAATGCAAACAAGATTAGAAGGGAAGCAATAAACTGTGAAAATATTTTTACAGTCAAAGATTCTGATAAAGGCCTCATTTCCAAAATATATAGAGAATTAACTCTAATTTATAAAAAATCAAGCCATTCTCCAGTTGAAAAATGGTCAAAGGATATGAACAGACAATTCTCAGATGAAGAAATAGAAACTATTTCTAGTCATATGAAAAGATGCTCCAAATCATTATTAATCAGAGAAATGCAAATTAAAACAACTCTAAGATACTACTACACACCTGTCAGATTGGCTAAGATGACAGGAAAAATAATGATGATTGTTGGAGGGGATGTGGGAATACTGAGACATGAATACATTGTTGGTGGAGTTGTGAACGAATCCAACCATTCTGAAGAGTAGTTTGGAACTATGCTCAAAAAGTTATCAAACTGTGCATACCCTTTGATCCGGCAATGTTACTACTGGGCTTATATCCCAAAGAGATTATAAAGAAGGGAAAGGAACCTGTATGTGCACGAATGTTTATGGCAGCCCTCTTTGTAGTGGCTAGAAACTGGTAACTGAGTGGATGTCCATCAGTTGGAGAATGGCTGAATAAATTGTGGTATATGAATATTATGGAATATTATGTTTCTGTAAGAAATGACCAACAGGATGATTTCAGAAAGGCCTGGAGAGACTTACACGAACTGATGCTGAGTGAAATGAGCAGGACCAGGAGATCAATATATACTTCAACAACAATACTATATGATGACCAGTTCTGATGGACCTGGCCCTCAGCAATGAGATCAACCAAATCATTTCCAATGGAGCAGTAATGAACTGAACCAGCTATGCCCAGAGAAAGAACTCTGGGAGATGACTAAAAACCATTACATTGAATTCCCAGTCCCTATATTTATGCCCACCTGCATTTTTGATTTCCTTCACAAGCTAATTGTACAATATTTCAGAGTCTGATTCTTTTTGTACAGCAAAATAATGGTTTGGTCATGTATACTTATTGTGTATCTAATTTCTATTTTAATATATTTAACATCTACTGATCATCCTGCCATCTGGGGGAGGGGGTTGTGGGAAGGAGGGGAAAAATTGGAACAAGAGGTTTGGCAATTGTCAATGCTGTAAAGTTACCCATACATATAATCTGTAAATAAAAGGCTATTATAAAAACTGTGTCAAATTCATAAGAACACACATCATTCCCTGTTTCATAAGTGATCAAAGGATATGAACGGACAATTTTCTTTTTTTTTTTCAATTGTTTTGTTTTTAATATATTTTTCATCAGATCTAAACTTCATAGATTTAGAGCTGGTGGGAATTTTAGACTATCAAGTGCAAACATTGTACAGTTAAGAAACCAAGACACAGAAAAGTTAAGGGATTTTCAATGGGTAATATTTGAAACCAGGTCTTCTTGACTCAGAGTTCAATATCCTATTGACTACATGACTTTCTGTAGTGGAGAATACAACTAAAAAGTCTGGGGTTAATTTTTATTGAAAGCATTTTGTCTGCTTGATGATGCTCCTATCACTGCACATAAACTATCTGAAGAAAGAGAGGACAATTTAGTGAGAAGAGATTATTGCATGTGACTTCAGCCTATAATGAGAAAATCAAGAGATAAAGTAGCAAGAGAGTGGTAATTATGGGAATAAAAAATAAAAATAAAAGTAATATATATGAAAGAATTTATTGCAGCAGAAGTAACAAAATTTATCTACACTTGGATACGTGAAATGAATGAAAGTGAGGATTTGAGAATGATTTTAAAATTGAGTACCTGATTTTTTGGACAGATTATGGTAACAAAAAAACATTAAGAAGGAGGTCAGATTCAGAACAAGGTTGAATTTGTGATGAATGATAATAAGTTTTCTTTTGGACATGGTGAGTTTGCAATGAATAATAATGAGATTTGTTTAGGACAAGCTGGATTTGAGACATCTTCAAAACATAAAATTTAAATGTCCAATCAGCTCAGGAGTGAGACAGGGACATAGGCTTGGATATTAAATACATAGTATGGAAACAAGCTAAGTATTCCATCATCCTTTTAAATATATAAAGAAAACATTATTATAAATTAGCTAGTCTAAAAGCCTAGGCACTTTCTTTTAGGAAAGTACAAAAAAGTTTAAGATTAAAAGTTAAGATCTCAATAAATTGAAGAAGATGGATAACCATATTAGAATGAGAAATACAACAATGTATGTAGTGTCACTCCTTATCTCCATGACCTCAAAGTATTAGGGCAATGATTAGCTGAGAGAAGGGAAAAAAATTATTTAATTACTTCATTTAATGGAAACATTAAACAGACAATTTTCAAATGAAGAAATTAAAACAATTTCTAGTCATATGAAAAGGTGCTCTAAATCACTATTGATTAGACAAATGCAAATTAAAACAACTCTGATGTACCACATCCCTTTCCTCAGATTTGCTAAGATTTCAGGAAAGGATAATGATTAGTGCTGGAAGGGATGTAGGAAAACTGGTACACTAATGCATTGTTGGTGGAGGTGTGAAATGATCCAAACATTTTGGAAAGCAATTTGCAACTGTCCAAAGGCTATCAACTGTGCATATCCTTTGAACCAGCAATTTCACTACTGGTTTTCTATCCAAAGGAAATCATAAAGGAGGAAAAAGAACCCATACAAGTAAAAATGTTTTTAGCATCTCTTTTTTGTGGTAACAAACAATTGCTACAGGAGTGGGTGTTCATCTATTGGGCAATGGCTGAACAAGTTTTGGTACATGTAGATAATGAAATATTATTGTTCTATAAAAAAATAATGAACAAGATGATTATAAAATGGTCTGGATAGATTTACATGGACTGATGCCAAGGAAAACAAGCACAACCAGAAATGCATTGTTCACAATACCAGCAAGAATGTACGATAATCAACTATGAAAGGATTGGTTCTTCTCAGTAGTTCAGTGATCCAAAGAAATCACAACAGACTTTGGAAAGAAAATGCCATCTACGACCAGGGAAAGAACTAACTAGAATGTATGAATGTAAGGATGTAAATCAAAACATGCTATGTTCTCTTCTTTTTTTCTGTTCTGTTAATCTCTCCTATGTTTTTTCCCATTTACTCTTATTTTTCTTTCCCAGCATAATTCATGAAACGATGTGTATTAAAAATAAACTAAAAAAAATTGAACACATTGTTAGAAAGTTAGTATCTGAATATGGAATTTGGATTTCTGGATTAACAAATGATGACAATTCATACTAATTAAAATAATTATTTCATAGATTTTGACGTATAAGATACTTCAGAGATCATTTCATCCCCACAATTTTATAGTTGAGAAAATAAAATCCCAAATCACACAGGTAGTAAATAAATTCTTTGCACATAATTTTCTTCATTTGTACAATGGTCTAGCCATGTTCACTATTATTCTTAATTTCTAAATTCTTTTTAAATCCTTCCTACTCCTAATCTATTTTAATACTTTTTGATCTTCTTCTTTCTCCTTAGAGTATTTCTTCACCCTTATAAATCTAGCCTATTTTTTAATGAATTTCATCAAAGTATATCAAGGACAAGAGTGCTGGAAGCTGAAATTAGTTTGGAAAACCATCTATTAGACAAAGGAAAGCACTTACCACCCACAATACTACTTTTAATTTCCCACAGGAACTAAATAAATCCAAAGAAAACACATTGCAATTTAACCAACATAAGATGCCTGAAAAATATTCTTGTTTATTAAAGCTCTTCTTTAATTTAATCATATATTAAAATGCATTTTATCTATGTAATTATGTCTACAACTGTGTTGCTCTCAAACAACTAAAAATCAGTTATATGACTCTCAGATGATAGAAAACTGGAAATGATGTAGTAAGATTGCAACTTTTGGTCTAAATAATCATTGGATATTCACTGTAGCTGTCCTCATGGTAAAAATATCAGGATTTTTTTTCAGGATTTTATATAGACATATTTGTAGATATGTAGATATAGAATATTTAGATAGATATAGATATAAATAATAGCTTTTTATTTTTCAAAATAAAGGCAAAAGTTTTCAACATTCACCTGTACAAAACCTTGTGTTCCATATTTTTCTTCGTTCTTTTCTTCTTTTCCCCTCCTCTAGATAGCATGTAATCCAATATAAGTTAAGCATGAGCAGTTCTTCTAAACCTATTTCAATATTTATCATTCTTCAAGAAAAATCAAATCAAAAAAGAAAAAAAATAACAGAAACAAAAAACAAGCAAGCAAACAAGAGCAGCAACAACAACAAAAGGTGAAAATATTATGTGGTGATTCACATTCACCACCTTCCACCTGGCCTGTATCAATGGATTTCTAAATCTTGATTAATCTGCCTCAAATTCTGACAATCCCCCAGCTGCCAAATTGATTTTTGTGAAGTGGAGGTCTGATCATTTCACTCTGCCAAGACCTTCCACTCTCACACACTTAAACATATTATTATGTTTTATTATTATATTTATTATATATATGCTATACATGACATATTTATTATATGTTATTTATATGTTTATTATATCATCATATAATTTCCAGAATAAAATATAAAATTATGTTTGGATTTTAAAGCCCTTCCTAATCTTTCCACTGCTTAACTTCCCACTTTTCTAATACCTTATTCATTTCCACTAGTGGATCCAGTTATCACTGGGTATTTCTCTACAAATTACTCTTCATCTCATAACTCTGAACATTTTTACTACCTGATCTTGTGCCTAGAATCTTTCTCCTCACTATTGCCTCTTTGTTTTCTTAGTTTCTTTTAAATTTTAGCTAAAGCCTCTCCTGTTTTAAACACCACCTCCAATTTTCCTTAATATCAGTTCCTTTCCCCTCCAAGATTATTTGATTTATGCTGTATATCTCTAATTTGTACATAGTTGTTTGCATATTTTCTTTTCAATTTGACTATGAACTTTTTGATAATAGGGATCATTTTGTTTATTTTTTCTTACTTTCTTACTTTCTTAATTTCTTTTTCTTACTTTTCTTAATATAGTGCTTTGCTTTGAGTTAGACACTCAATAATTTCTCACTGATTTGAATCACTGACTTCTATACCTTACTCCCACACCTGGGAATGCATGCCTTTTTTCATCTCTTCCTCTTAGAATCCATAGATTCTTTCAAAAAATCATGTCCAAGGTTAGTCAGGGAGGCCCCTAGGAGAGGGTGAGCAGCTTCAAGGCTTCTGTCCATTGCTTTTGTGAGAAAGATGGTATGGAGAAGGATGTGTGAGGGAAGCAGCAGCACAAGTGATCTAATTGTGCAGGTATTGAAAGAGGCTTTTTCAGGCCCCAGGGTTTAGTTCCAAACAGGGATAGGCAAGTCGCAGAAAAAGAAAAGCTAAGGCCTTTTCTAAGAAAGCATTGTCAACTATGATAGTTCCAGTGGCCCCAGGAGGCCCAGAAGAGGCAATGGCTTCTGCTTCTGAAAGGGCTTTCCCCCAAGCCCAGGTCCAGGCCCAATGAATGATGTCATGAAGGAGGCAGGGTTTGAGGAGTCCAGCAACAAAAAGACTCCACAGAAGTATTCTAATTCTTGTCCCCTTCGTCCTGCCTGGCCCAAAAGAAGCTGGCAAAAGGCAGAAGGTGAGCTTGTGAATTTCTGCTGGTGAAGACACACAAGAAAATGTCCATCTTCCATGCAGACAAAGTGAGGACTGTTCTGCAAATTTAGAAGGACTTACACTACATGATAATCAAACAGGAAGCCAGACCCCTGCAGAGGTCTTTGTATGTGGCTCTAGGAGATAGCCCCATAGTAACACAACAAAGTCCTCAGCATTAACTTAGGTTTCCTGGAAAGGGTTGGAGGGTAGACTGATGAAGGAATAGCTAAGATGGACCACCTTTTGATAACATATTTTCTTATAAACCACAGGCTGGGACTTTCTTATCCTTCAAGGTCCAATAGGATTCAATATTTTGTATTTTCTCTACACTTGATCCAGGAACTTTGTGGACAAACCTTACTGAATTATACCACTATTTCTTCTTCTGAGATTGGCTAAGGACTTCAGACACAAACACATTGATATAATGATCTGTCCTAACTTAGGTCTGAGTGATCTTTCCTACCTTTGAACCCATCCATAGATAGAATTATTAAATCATTTCAACTATATGCCAAACTTGTACTTTCCTTTAAGGTAATGAATTTCATCTGCATTCAAAAATAATTTGAATAATATACTGATCTCTATCGGTTGTCTGAATCTCTATGAAAGAAATTCCTTACTTTGGTGAAATTCAATTTCAAGACCAAAATATTCAAACACAACAGTAGTATTAGTACTAAGTACATCAAGATGAAGACAAGTAACAAGTCAGAAAAGAATGAATACAAAAACAATTGTTCAATATTTACTATTTTATAAATTCTAAGCTAACCCAAGGAATACAGATATAATTAATAACAACAAAAGTAACAATTATGAAAAAAGTCAATGCTTTTGAGGAACATACATTGCAATAAGGTAGTCAGGCCCAGAGAAGGATGTCATACTAAGGAATTTCACAGTGATAATGAGTGGTGTCATAAGACAATTTTTTTGTTCTCGATAATATTTAATTTTTCCAAATTTTTATAAAGATAGTTTTCAACTTTCATTTTTGGAAAATTTTGAATTAAGAGAGTTTTTCCCCCTTCTCTTACCTCCCCATCCCCAAGACAAAAAGCAATTTAATAAAGTGTACTGTACAATACTTTTAAACATATTTCCATATTTGTCATGTTGTACAAGAAAAATCATAACAAAAAGAAAAAAACATGAAAAAAACCAAACAAATAAAAAAGTGAAAATATTATGCTTCAATCCACATTCAGTCTCCATTGTTCTCTCTCTGGATGCATGTGCCATGTTCCATCCCAAGTCTATGGGAATTGGACTACTACATTTTTGAGAAGAGCTAAGTCTCTCAGAGTTGATTACCACAAAAATCTTGCTGTACTGTATATAGTGTTCTCCTGATTCTGCTCATTTCACTAAGCATCAGTTCATGTAGATCTTCCCAGTTTTTTCTGAAATCAATCATTTCTTATAGAACAATAATATTTCATTATAGTCATATACCATAACATATTCAGCTATTTCTCAATAGATGGGCATTCACTTACTTTTGAATTCCTTGCCACTATGAAAAGAGCTGCTACAAGCATTTTTTTGGATAATTTGTTGATATGACATTTTCAGGAATGAAAGTAATTATTTGTTTACATTTCCCAAAGGAAGAGGTGGAGGGTAGTGAGTTGAAGTATAGGCTGGAGCACAGTTGCATGACATGAGAATATTTAAATAAAAGAGCCATATGAAAAAATGACAAAATTTGCCTTCCTGATTCAATGCCTTATAAGTATCCTATGTGTCATCTCTGAGATCTTTTTGCCCAAGAACGTTCAGAAAAGGTTTCTTAAACTGGATTCCACAGTCTTCCCTCAAATGGTTCTGAAAATAGTTGTCAGGGGATATGTGAATTTGATTGGGAATATATATGCATATTCTTATGTTTATTTGCAAATAATATTCAGTGATTTCTGGCTGAAATTTAGTATTTTCTTAATTAATGATTTTTAAAGACATCATTTTGAAAAAGGTTCCATAGATTTTGCACAACCTGCCAAAAAGATACATAACACACAGACAGATTAAGAATCCCAGGTACGAAAGATCATTTAGTTTGTACTAATTTACTCCTTTTCTAAAGTATTAAAGTATTATCAATGCACAAGTAACAGTGATGTTTCAAATGATATGTTAACAGGGAACAAACTTCAACAAATTCTGTGAAGCTAGAAGATCATGAGTACAAGGATTAGTCTACTCATGTATAGAAAGACTGATGCTGATAGCTTGGTCATCATATAAGTTATTTCTATTATGCGATAAAATGCCAAATGGAAAAGAAAAAAAAAAGTTTCTTCACAGAGTTCCTGTCTTATGCCAATAAAATTATAGGTCTCACCAAAAGCCAAAATTTGACAGATACTAAGTTATTTTCTATAACTTAGTATAACTAAGTATAACCATAGAAAATGGTTATATTGGGAATGTTTGTGAATCTACATTGCTGAAGAAATAGATCATCTGACAAATATGCAATGGTCTTTTAAAATGCTGAAGTATTTGTAGAAATAAAGAAAGATGTTCCAATTAATCAAGCAACAAGCATTTATTAAGGACTAAGTAAAATTCCAAGCAGCGACTATATGACACAAATGGAAAAATATTAAGAAATTATAATAAAAAACATGGATTATTGTGAAGATCGCGTATTTTTAAATCAGCACGAGTCAGGAATTCAGGTTAGGGGAAAATCGTCAGTCTTTATTCTCAGTGAAGAAGGATCGGAGGTGGAAGAGAATTGGCTATAGCAATGTGTGCAGCTGAGTCAAGAAGCTAGCTAGATCAGTAGCCACAGGACCAGCAGCTAGGAGTATGGAACCCAGGCCCAATCTCTTCCAGCTTCTCTTCCTGTCTCTCTCTCTGCCTCCACCCACCAAAATCATCATTTCCTCTACAACACATCAGGACTTGCACAGAGAGTGGGCAGGGACCATTCTTTATCCAATCATGTATATTAATAGAGTATAGCCCAATTACTATTTAGCCTCAGGGACTTGGGACCTCAGTGCATCAACTCAAACCTCAGCCCATTACATCTCCCACTTTCTTTTATTTTAGAACACAGGTGGTCATGCCATCCCTGACTCCTCAGAGAGGTCAGAGCCCCCAAGGGGAGGTTATCACAGCCTCCCTAACTTCTCAGGGAAGGAGGTGAAAGCACTAAAAAGGAGATGATCATACCCTCCCTGACATCTCAGGAAGGGAGATGAAAAGTACCAGAGGGAAGTTGGGGTTGCTAGCAGATTTCTGGACTGAAGGGTCTTATTATGCACAAACTCATCAGCATGGGAGCCAATACACAAGCACATAGCAATAACGCAGAGGCTATTAGTGATGACTCTCCCCACAGTCAGTGCAGGCTCGATGTGGTGTAACAAACATGAATTGTACATGCAAGTAGCAGAATAGCAAACAATATAAAACAACATGGTGTTGGAAAAGATCACCAGAAGTCCTAGAAGGAGAGTATGTAAACAACAGTCACACATACACCTTCTTCTGCAGCCAAGAGATAGTCCAAAACCAATCTCTTCTCCATTGCTTCACATGTCAGGGAATCCAATGATCCCCCTGAGTTTTTGAAGTCCTGCAAAAGTCTTTTTATGTGTTAGGGAATCCAATGATTCTAGCAGATTTTGAAGTCCTGTAACAGTCTTATCATTTCTCAGAGAATCCAATGATTCCTGAGAGTTTTCAAGTCCTATGTCTCAGAGAATCCAATGATTCCTGAGGATTTTCAAGTCCCATGTCTCAGAGAATCCAATGATTCCTGAGGCTTTTCAAGTCCCATGTCTCAGAGAATCCAATCATTCCTGAGGGTTTTGAAGTCCTACAATCTATGATGTCCATGAGTCAAATGCCATAACTGCCACTCTCTTTCAATGGTGAGCACAATCAGCAACAGAACCACCTGATATTTCTTGGGTCTTCTCATTTGTTTCAAAGGTCTGCTCTGTCTCTCTAGAATGGACAATGCAAATATGGCTCGTTGGCACCCATCTGATTCCTTCTCCACCTGCAGAGATACAAGCAAACCCTGGCCCCAAAGCAGTTTCTATCTGGTCCTTTCCATTCACCACTTTCTGGGTCTCTCCACATCACCTGGCGATTATCTAAAGATAGTGGAGCTGCACGTACTGGACACTGACCTTCCGGTGGGTTATAAAACCTGTCTGCCGGAGCCAGTGCATCTTTGTCAAAAATCAAGAAATTAATAGTATAAAGAGCTAGATTTAGAAGTTCTCTAGGGTTACCTGTGGCTCCCCCTTTCTTTTGTTTTTGGAGGAGCGTCTTAATATCTCTGTTTCTCCTCTCTACTATTGCCTGTCCTTGAGGATTGAAAGGTATGCCCGTGGTGTGTAAAATCTTATACTGTGCACAAAAGTGTGCAAAATGTTTTGAAGTATAAGCAGGACCATTGACTGTTTTTATTGCTTGTGGCACACCCATAATGGCAAATGCTTGTATGAGGAATTCAGTGACCACTTGGGCTGTCTCTTTTGCTGCTGGCATTGCAAAAGTGAATCATGAAAAGGTGTCTACCACAACATGGATTAAAGACAGACGACCAAAAGATTTATAATGGGTCACATCCATTTGCCAGATTTCATTGGATCTCAAACCACAAGGGTTCTTCCCTGGAGGCAGTGTAGGAGTGTGGAAAGGAAGGCAAGCCGTACAGGCTTTTACTATGCTCCTAGCTTCCTCTCTTGTTATTCCAAATTGTAAACTTAAGCTCGAGCAGCCTGATGATATTTAGAATGAGATGCCTGGGCTTCTTGGAACAAAAGAGTATTGACCAACATAGTTAGAAGGCTATCTGCCTTTGAATTGCCATCAAATATGGGACTTAGAAGTCCACTATGAGAATGGATTGTAATATATAGATCTTACCTGGAAGCTTTCTCACTTGCTCTTGAAGTTTCTTAAAGAGCTGATATATATTAGAGGCTGCAAATTTTATTTGGGCTGTGGCAATTCTTTGTACCATACCTACTGAATAGGCCGAATCAGATATTATATTTATGTCTCCTGGATAATAAGTAAGAGCTAGAATGATCGTGTACAATTAATTCTGCTGAGTGGACTGAAAAGGAGTTCTGACTATTCTCTTTATAGTTAGATCATGAGAGTACACAGCACAAATATTATGTTTGGATGCATCTGTGAAGATAGTTGGTCCTTTAAGAGGAACTTTAGAAACTTTTTCTTCAAGAATCCATTGCCAATTATGTAATAGTCTAGTTATCTTTAATGGAGACCAGTGTATAAAATTTGGAGCCATGGCTAATAAAATTTGCCACTCTGGGATGGTCTCACAACACACATTAATTTGTGTATTGGTATAAAAGGTGTATATCTTGTCAGGTCTTGTCCCAGATAATTGTACTGCTCGCTTAGTGGCCTTTAAAAAAATTCTAGCCACAAGCACTGGGTAAGGTGTAAGGCTTTGTTCTGGTTGTGCCGGCAGGTTCACCCACTCTATCACACTGTGTCCTTGATGAAGGACTGCTGTGGGTGCCTCTTGTGTGGCAAAAACTGATATCTCCAGGGGGTTTTGAGTGACTCTTTCAACCACATTGGATAAAGCCAGTTCAACTTCTCTCAAAGCCTCTTGAGCTTCTTTTGTAAGCTGGCGTGGTGAATTTAAAGCACTGTCTCCCCTTAAAATGTCATATAACGGTTGTAACTGATAGGTAGTCAAGCCTTTCACTGGTCGCATCCATTGAATATCTCCTATCAATTTCTGAAAATCATTCAATGTGTTTAACTTTTCTGTTCTTAAGGAGAGTTTTTGAACTGTAAGCACCTTAGGGTATACTGCATATCCTAAATATTGAAAAGGACCATGTCTTTGAATTTTTTCTGGTGCTATGTATAATTTGTAATTCCTTAGTGTTTCTATGGTCTTTTGTAGACATGCTTCTAACATTTGTTGCTGAGGTGCACATACCAATATATCATCCATGTAATGTAATAGCATAACTTTTGGTAATACTTTTCTTACTGGAGCAAGAGCAGCAGCAACATACATTTGACACATAGTAGGGCTGTTTTTCATTCCCTGTGGCAAAACTGTCCATTCATATCTTTTATAAGGCTCAGCTAAGTTAACACTGGGCACTGAAAAGGCAAATCTTTTCATATCCTCCTTATCCAGAGGGATAGAATAGAAACAATCCTTAATATCTGTGACCCAAAGAGGCCATTCTCTAGGCAACTGAGTAGGAGATAGAAGTCCAGGCTGAAGAGTTCCCATAATTTCCATCTGTTCATTTACTTTTCTTAAATCCATTAACATCCTCCATTTTCCTGATTTCTTTTTCACAACAAACACTGGGGAATTCCAAGGACTTAGAGAAGGTTTTAAGTGTCCTTGATCAAGCTGCTCCTGTACTATATCTAAGAAGACCTGAATTATATTGTTACTTAAGGGCCACTGTTCTATCCACACTGGTGTATCAGTTTTCCATTGGATAGGAACAGGTGAAAGTTTTGGCAGGCCTTCAACAGCAGCCCTGCTTAAAAAAACCGAAGGTCTCATTTTTAACCCTAATTGCTGTAACATGTCTCTTCCCCACAGATTGATGGGGATTTTTTCAACTATAAAAGGAGTAAAAACTCCTGTTTTGCCTTCAAAAGTCCATCTCATAGGGGCAGCACTAACTTCAGCTGCTGTTGTTCCTCCTACACCAGACATGTAGGTGTCTGCTTTAATCTTTGGCCAGTGACTGGGCCAGCTGGCACCTCTAATGACCGTCCTATCTGCACCAGTGTCTACCAAGCCTTCCAATGGAAGGACATTTATATAGATCGTGAGCATAGGTCAGTCAGTCGTTACAGCTCCTGTCCAGTAAATTGCTGGATTTTGTGATCTGGAATCAGAATCTGGGTGACTATCACCAAGCTGCTTATTAGGATTCTGTATGAGTAAACCTGATGCTAGTATTTCTCCTGGGTGATAAGTCACACGTTGTCTGCCTGTATTGGTGACTGGGATACTATCTACACATCCCCCAGTTTCCCACATCAGTGTGTGGATGGACACTGTTTTGTACGAACTCTCAGGAGGTAAAACGGTCAAGCCTGGAGGCAAGGGATCCATAGGCTGGAGAGGAACAGATTTCACCTCTCCAGGGGATATCTCAGTTGTCTCAGCTACATACAACTCTATTCTCCCTAATTGTAATCCCTTTCTCCCATCAGGTTGCTTCCTGGCTGATTGATTGTGTAATCCCTTTCTCCCATCATATGGCTTCCTGGCTGATTGGTCACATTGGGCTATTGGCCGTCTAGGCACTCTCTGGGTGCACCATTGGCTGCCATCATGCCCCAAGTGTTTTTTGCCTGGGGCCCTGGAGCTGGGCCCCTCATCCCATTTCCCTGAACCTGTCTACATTCTGAGGCCCAATGGAATCCTCTGTTGCATTTTGGACATGGGTACTGGGTCTTGTTCTCCCACAGTGCTTCGTCACTCTGCCTCTATACCAACATTGAGCTTTCAGATGCCCTACTTTACCACACTGAAAGCATTGATGTGTCTCTCTAGAAGTCCCTTGCCAGAAGGGACCCTGTCTACCCATGTTGGGATCTTGGGAAGTCTGCATCTTAGTCTGGCTATAAAAGGCATTTGTGCCCACTGTGGCCCAGCGCCTTATGAACTCCTCTAAAGGAGCATCCTTGTGTAGTCCTAGTATAATTCTTTTGCACACCTCATTAGCATTTTCTTTAGCAAGTTGCCTTATTAAAACATCTGTTGATGAATTTTCCCCATTAGTTCTTGTGATAGCAGTCTGCAAACGTCCCACAAAGTCAGCAAAGGGTTCATCTGGCCCTTGTGTTATTTTTGTGAAGGCCTCACCTTTGTCATTTTTATTGTGAATCGAAGTCCATGCTTTGATAGCATTAGCAGCAATTTGCTCATATGCTGTGCTATCAGGTCTGCATAGGGACTTCTACCTGTTAGTAGGTCACAGGTGATTGCAGCATGAACAGTATTTTGACTATTTTGTTGGGCTTGTATCCTACAGAGCTCACTATATTCAGAAAGCCACATGTAATTTTGTCCATGTTCTAGGCATACCCTTGCTTTAGATTTCCAGTCATTAGGAGTCAAGATTTCAAAAGCTAAATTCTGTAATAGCATCTTAACATAAGCTGATGTAGCCCCAAAAAGAGTGCAAGCCTTTTTCAGGTCTTTGATGATTTCTATGTTAAAAGGGGCGCATCTTCAACCTTCTTGCCCGGAGGCATTAAACTGGGAAATTACAGGAAAGATATGTGGCTGGAGCTCACAGACGTCCACACCCTTTTCTTTGGCCTTCATTAAGCCCTCTTGCAGTATGCTCATAAGTGGTGCTGGTGCTGTCACTGCACCCCCTCCCACTGCCCCTCCTCCCTCCATCCCAGAGGGTGGAGTTGATGGAGGAGAGTCAACCACTTACTCCTGAGGTGGGGCTGAAGCTGCTTCCTGAGGTGGAAAGTCACCACACCCTTGCTCACTTAAGTCTCCATGCCCTGTGGGGATATGGTCATTAATCTCTTCATTGTCTTCCTCCTTAATATCATGGCTACTCTGAGAAGGAGCAGAAGGAGTCACGGGTTTTTTCTTTCTTCTAGGGATTGGGTTTCTTAGTGCTAAATGAATTATATTGTATAAATATAATGCCTCGATGGAAAATGAATGAGGACCGTTTTAATTGTAATACGTCGACAACTGTTGTCCAACCAGGGGCCAGTTATCTCGAGAGATCTGTTCCTTCTCTACAAACCAAGGGGAGATGCAGTTTAATGTACCCAAAAGTCTAGCTACCTGTTCCCAAGTTATAAGTAGCCCTTGTCCTTCTATCATCTTAAGCATGCT
The DNA here is from genome assembly GCA_020854095.1 of Dasyurus viverrinus. NCBI lineage: Eukaryota > Metazoa > Chordata > Mammalia > Dasyuromorphia > Dasyuridae > Dasyurus > Dasyurus viverrinus. The sequence continues at coordinate 421,959,871 of CM036997.1, read as the reverse complement.
TTCTATAGCACCACTCTTGGGTGGGGTTGAAGGGGTTTGGGGCGGGGATGGAGAGCCTTTAGCTAGCATTTGTCCCATTTTAGACAAAAAAAGATTACTGGTTTAGTTTTTAAGAAAATAAGTTCCTTGTTTGTCTATTAACAATACTCCCCCAAGTTCCTGGTCACCGGAGACTTCTTCAGTCCTTGGTACCCACCGTTGGGTGCCAAATGTGAAGACTGTGTATTTTTAAATCAGCAGGAGTCAGGAATTCAGGTTAGGGGAAAATCGTCAGTCTTTATTTTCAGTGAAGAAGAATTGGAGGTGGAAGAGAATCGGCGACAGCAATGTGTGCAGCTGAGTCAAGAAGCTAGCTAGATCAGCAGCCACACAACCAGTAGCTAGGAGTATGGAACCCAGGTCCAATCTCTCCCAGCTTCTCTTCCTGTCTCTCTGCCTCCACCCACCAAAATCGTCAATTCCTATACAACACATCAGGACTTTCATGGAGAGTGGGCAGGGACCATTCTTTATCCAATCATGTATATTAATAGAGTATAAACCAATTACTATTTAGCCTCACGTCCTTTGGACCTCAGTGCATCAACTCAAACCTCAGCCCATTACAGATTATAGCAGTGTGTTGAATTATGAAATCTATTTCCTCAGATGTTTCTATTTAAAACATGGGAGTAAAATGTTTTAAAGTTTGTTAAAGATTTTGGAAGATATGTATAGAACTGACATTGCAATTTTTTGTAGAGACAGTTCCCATCTTCAATAATGTAACTAACTGAATTCCATTGCTTTACTTTGATGAAGCAATGTGATAAACTCTTAAACCAACACATCTTTCAAAACCCTGTAAATCCTGACTTTTAATTACTATAAAAGATATTTGTTTACTTTGGGCCTTACATCACTAATGGCAGATTGTGAGAACAAAAAAAACAATTTCCCAGAATCTCATTTATTATAATCAAAGGAAACAGCACCCCATCAAGAAAGCCATGAATGAAAAAGGAAGACACATACACCTCCTAATTCTCTCCAGAGACTACCAGATTACCCAGAACTCAAAAAATCTGAGTCCAAACACAATCTTATTCTTTTGATATACCACCAAACTTAAGATCTTTGAATTCATCATGTTTTTTTTCTAAACATAGAGATAAGAACTGGACTTATGATTTCACTGGACAAGAGTATGTCAAAAAGAAACTCTTTAAAATTCTCTGTACATTAGGAAACTCTGTAAACATAAATTGGTAAGAAGACTACATTAATAACTTTGTTTGTCCAAAGTCACACACAGTCACAAATTCATAATTTCCTGGTCTTGAGATTGGGTATTTTATTCACATAAATGCTGCATTGTGATGCTCTATATCTCCAAGCATTCAGTTTAGATAAATATCATTAGGATCAGTATGAATATCAATTATTATAATATATGTAGTGTGGGAGATGTTTGTTTTTTTGCTCTTTAATTAATGTCAGGATATCAGAAAAGCTGGTATTTCTGGAAATATGAATTCTAAACTTTCTGCATTCCTGATTCTGATATATTGTATTTGAAAAAAATAAAAAAATAATAATAATAATATTCTTTTAAAAATAAATAACCAAGTACTTGTGTATGGTTAAAGTAACTATACTACTGACAAAATAAATACAAAAGTGATATAGAAAAATTAATATGATACATTTAAAATGAAATTGAATTTATTAATGAAAAATAAAATTCATTTTATCAAAGGTATATTAAACATTTGCTTTGTTAAATCTTGAAGTTAGACTCTGGGGATACAAAGATAAAAACAAATCTGTCCCTGCATTCAATGGGCTGACTTTCTACAGGGAGGACAATTAGCAAGATGCAATGAGTAAAGTCTAGGAGTAGTTAAAAGTTAATTTCTATCATGATTTAGACTCTTCTCACTATGTTATTCTCATTATATGTATATCTGAGTCCAACATCTGTATCTTAGATTTTTCATCTATAGAATGGATTTGGAACACATAACATTTGATGTCTCTTCTAGCTCTAAATCTATACCAGAAGACAAATGAAAAAATTTATGAGGAAATTACAGATAATAATTTTATTTTTCAGATAATAATTTTAAGAGCTTTAAAGTCATATCAATAGAGCTGTTCTTTTCTTAAATTATAACTTTTTATTGATAGTATATATGCATGGATAATTTTATACAACATTATCCGTTGCACTCACTTCTGTTCTGATTTTTCCCTCCCCTTCTTCCACCCTCTCCTCTAGATGGCAGGCAGTCTTATACATGTGAAAGATGTTATAATATATCCTAGTTACAATATATGTGTGCAGAACCGAATAGCTCTCTTGTTGCATAGGAAGAATTGGATTCAGAAGGTAAAAATAACCTCGGAAGAAAAACAAAAATGCAAACAGTTCACACTCACTTCCCAGTGTTCCTTCCCTGGGTGTAGCTGGTTCTGTCCATCACTGATCAATTGTAACTGAATTAGATCTTCTCTTTGTCGAAGAAATGCACTTCCATCAGAATACATCCTCATACAATATTGTTGTTGAAGTGTATAATGATCTCCTGGTTCTGCTCATTTCACTCAGCATCAGTTCATGTAAGTTTCTGCAAGCCTCTCTGTATCCTGCTGGTCATTTATTACAGAACAATAATATTCCATAACATTCATGTACCACAATTTACCCAACCATTCTGCAATTGATGGGCATCCATTCATTTTCCAGTTTCTGGCCACTACAAAAAGGGCTGCCACAAACATTTTAGCACATACAGGTCCCTTTACCTTCTTTAATATTTCTTTGGGATATAAGCCCAGTAGTAGCACTGCTGGATCAAAGGGTATGCACAGTTTGATAACTTTTGGGGCATAATTCCAGATTGCTTTCCAGAATGGTTGGATTCGTTCACAACTCCACCAACAATGCATCAGTGTCCTAGTTTTCCCACATCCCTTCCAACATTCATCAATATTTTTCCTGTCATCTTAGCCAATCTGACAAGTGTGTAGTGGTATCTCAGAGTTGTCTTAATTTGCATTTCTCCGATCAATAGTGATTTTGAACATTCTTTGATATGAGTTGAAAAAGTTTCAATTTCATCATCTGAAAATTGTCTGTTCATATCCTTTAACCATTTATCAAAAGGAGAATGGCTTGATTTCTTATAAATTAGAGTCAATTTTCTATATATTTTGGAAATGAGGCTTTTATCAGAACCTTTAACTGTGAAGATGTTTTCCCAGTTTGTTGCTTCCCTTCTGATCTTGTTTGCATTAGTTTTCTTTGTACAAAGACTTTTTAATTTGATGTAATCAAAATTTTCTATTTTGTGATCAATCTAGTTTGTCTTTGGTCACAAATACCTTCCTGCTCCACAAGTCTAAGAAATAAAGTATCCTTTGTTGCTCTAATTTGTTTATGATTTCGTTCTTTATGCCTAAATCCTGGACCCATTTTGATCTTATCTTGGTATATGATGTTAAGTGTGAGTCCATGCCTAATTTCTGTCATACTAATTTCCAGTTTTCTCAGCAGTTTTTGTCAAATAATGAATTCTGACAAAGTTGGGATTTTGGGGTTTGTCAAACATTAGATTGCTATAGTTATTGACTATTTTGTCTTGTGAACCAAACCTATTCCGTTGATCAACTAATCTATTTCTTAGATTAGTTGGTTTTTGTGACTGCTGCTTTATAATATAGTTGTAGATCAGGTACAGCTAGGACACCTTCATTTGATATTTTTCATTAATTCCCTAGAAATTCTCGACCCTTTGTTCTTCCATATGAATTTTGTTGTTATTTTTTCTAGGTCATTAAAATAGTTTCTTGGGAGTCTGATTGGTATGGCACTAAATAAATAGATTAGTTTAGGAAGTATTGTTATCTTTATTATATTCACTCAGCCTATCCAAGAGCACTTAATATTTTTTGCAATTATGTAAATCTGACTTTATTTGTGTGGAAAGGGTTGCTCATATAATTTCTGACTTTCCTTTGGTAGATAGATTCCAAATATTTTATGCTATTGACAGTTATTTTGAAGGGAATTTCTCCTTGTATCACTTCCTGTTGGATTTTGTTGGTGATGTATAAAAATGCTGAGGATTTATGTAGATTTATTTTGTATTCTGCAACTTTGTTAAAGTTATGAATTATTTCTAATATCTTGTTAGTAGAATATCTGGGGTTCTCTAATAACATCATATCTGCAAAGAGTGATAATTTGGTTTCCTCATTACCTACTACAATTCCTTTAATCTCTTTCTCATCTCTCATTGCTGAGGCTAGCATTTCTAATACAATATTGAGTAATGATGGAGATAGTAGGCAACCTTGTTTCACTCCTGATCTTACTGGGAAAAGTTCCAGTTTTTCCCTATTACATATGAGGCTTACTGATGGTTTTAAATATAACCTCACTATTTTATGGAAAAGTGCATTCATTCCTATCCTCTGAAAAGTTTTTATTAGGAATGGATGCTGGATTTTATCAAATGCTTTTTCTGCATCTATTGAGGTGATCATATGGTTTTTGTTAATTTGGATATTGATATAGTCAATTATGCTAATATTTAAAATAAACTCACATATATCATAAATATTTCTGTTACCAACCAAAGATAAGAATCAACAAGAGATAGGAAAAGAAATTACATTTAAAATAACAAATAGTAGATAATGCATAGATATTTCTGTTACCAACAAAAGATAAGAAGCAACAAGAGATAGAAAAAAATTCCATTTAAAATAACAGTAGATGATGTAAATTATTTGTGAGTCTTCTTGCCAAAACAAGGTCAAGAACTATATGAACACAATTGCAAAATACTTTTCACATAAATCAATTTAAATCTGAACAATTGGGAGAATATAAAGTGATCACGGGTAGTCTGACCTAATATAATTACAATGACAATTCTGCCTAAATTGGTCTATTTGTATAGTGCCACCAGTAAAAAATATTTTATAGAGGTAGAAAAAATTACAATAAAATTCATCTGGATGCACAAAAACTCAAGAATTTCAAGGAAGTTAGTGAGAAATGCAAATAAAAGTGAACTAAAACTATATTATAAAGTAACAGTCATAAAAATCATTTGCTACTGATTAAAAATATAGTAGTGGATCACTGGGATAGGTTTAGTACAGAAGACCTTATAGTTAATGACAATAGTAATCTACTACTTGATAAATTTATCCTATGATTCCAGGTCCTATAATAAAAAAACTCAGTATTTGACAAAAATTTCAGGGAAAATTGAAAAATAGTATGACAGAAAGTAGGCACTGATCAACATCTAATGCCTTATATCAAAATGAGGTCAAAGTAGGTACTCTTTTTAGACATAAAAGGTAATACTATAACCAAATTGGGAGAGGAAGAGATAGTATACCTGTCAGATCTGTGGAAAAGGGAGGAATCTATGGCCTAGAGAACATTATAAAATGCAAAATTGATAATTTAATTATATTAAATTAAAAATAAATTGCACAAAAAACCCAATTCAACTAAGATAAGAAGGGAACCAGAAAGTTGGGAAAACTTATTGTTTTAACTGCCAATATTTCTGATAGTTTGTTTCTAAAATACATCTCTCAAACTGACTCAAATTCATAAGAATAGAAGTAATTTCCCAATTGATAAAGTCATAGAATATGAAGACAATTTTTCCAATAAAGTAATTAAAGCTATGTCTAATCATATTTAAAATTGCTCTAAATCACTATTGATTATAGAAATACAAATTAGGGCAATTCTGAGGCAGTATCTCATACCTCTTAGATTGGCTTAGATGACAGGAAAAGCAAATGAAAAATGTTGGAGGAGATGTGGGAAAATAGGGACAGTAATGAGTTGTTTCTTGAGTTGTGAAATGATCTAATAATTGAGAAGTATTTTGTAATTGTGTTCATATAGTTTCTGGGTTTGTCTTGGCAGGTGGACACAAATATTTTATTTTGCCTATAGTTATTTTACTTTTTGTTTGTTTTGTTTTTGTTGTTGTTGTTGTTGTTGTTTTCAAGGCCACTTGGCTTAAGGGACTTGCCGCAGGTCACAGAGTTAGTAAGTGTTAAATGTCTGAGGCAGAATTTGAGCTCAAATCCTCTATTATCCAGAGCCCATACTCTCTCCACTGCAATGTCTAGTTGCCTCTGTACAGTTATTTTAAATGAAATTTCTCTTTTTTATCTCTTGCTGCTGATATTTGTAAGTAATATATAGAAATAATGATGAATTGTGTGCATTTATTTTATATTCTGCAGCTTTGCTAAATCTGTGAATTGCTCAAATAGATTTTTTTGATGATTCTCTAGGATTCATCTGCAAAATTTGAGTTTTATCTCCTCATTGTCTATCCTAATTGCTTTAATTTCTTATTGCCAAATCAATTGTTTATCTTTGTATTCTTCTCTTGAGTCTTGTGTTTGAAGATTACATTTTCTGTTTCATTCTATTTTTGTATTTTTTAATTGAAATGATTGAAAGTCCCTTACTTCATTGAAGATTCATCTCTTCCTTGAAAGATGATGTTGAGGCTCATTGCATTGTAATCCAGGCCCTTTGTCTTCTGGAATATGGTATTCTAGGCCTTCCAATCCTTTATTCTAGAAGCTGCTATATCCTGTAAAATATTGACTTGCTCCTTGATAGTTGAATTGCTTCTATCTGACAACTTGCAGTATTTTGTCCTTGACATTATTGTTCAGGAGTTTTGCAACAAAATGTTCCTCGGGTTTTTCCTTGTAGGATTTCTTTCTTGAGGTGATTGATGTATTCTTTTAATGACTATTTCTCTTTCTGGTTTCAGGATATCAGGCAAGTTTTCCATGATGATCTCTTGAAGAATGACGAAGAAAAGAAGAAAGCTCTTTTTTCCCTCAGGTAGAACAAATTTTTTTTCAATTCTCTCTTCTGGATCTATTTTCCAGGTTTGCTGTTTTTCAAATGAGATATTTTATATTTTCTTTCATTTTGTCATTCTTTTTAGTTTGTTTGATTGAATCTTAATGTCTCTTAGAGTCATTAGTTCCATTTGTCCTGTTCTAGTTTTTAATGTATGATTTTCTTCAGTTAGCTTTTGCATCTCTTTTTCCATTTGATTAATTCTTCTTTTCAAGGTGTTGTTTTCTTCAATGTATTTTTAATTTACATTTGACCAACTGTGTTTTTTAAGTATTTGGATTTTTTAAGTGAATTTTTCCCCATGCATTTAGTCAATTATATTTTTTAAGGAATTATTTTCTTCAATCTATTTTTTTCTTTCCCTTTCCAAACTGTTGAGTCTCTCTTACATGTCTCTCATTTCTTTTCCCAATTTTTTCCTGTACCTTTCTTTTTTGACATTTGAAATGTTTTATGATCACTTCCAAGAGACCTGTTAGGATTTAAGATCAATTTATATCACTCTGAAATTTCCCCTGTAGGCATTTTGTTCTCATCTTAACTGGTGTTTTGGTTTTCCTTCTCAGTATAGTATCTTCCTATGGTTAAGATTTTTTTCCTGCTTCTTGTTCATTTTCTGTTCTTTGTTTATTTTTTCTTGGCATTTTCTCTTTTGTGTCTTTTCTAATGAAGCTCTGTTCTTGAGATATAGGTGACATTGTCCCAGACCTCCCATGAAGCTCTGAGCCTTGGCTTTGAGTACAGAGGCCATTTGTGTTTGGTATCTTTCTCACAGTATCTATTTTCAAGAAACAGCCTGTTTGCATGGGATTTCAATTTGTTTAATGTACTTGGACTAGAGACAGCCCCATCGATCAGCATTTTTACTGAAGCAGGAGTGATTTATCAGTTGATGATCTGGTGTGATTAAAACCTTCTCACTGGATTTCCTGGAACCCATCTGAGCTGGGCTGAACATCCCTTTCACTCTAGTGAGACTGACTTCTTGAAATTCTTCCAATGTATCTTGAGTGGGAAAGTGGTTTAATTCCATCAGACTCTGTTCAGAGGCTTGTTTCATGAAGTTTTTGAGGGAAATCCCCCCCTTTTTTTGAAAGCTCAAGCAGTTTCTTGGTCTCACTCAGTCATCTTGGTCATTGTTATTTTGATAACAGTTGTCACTATATAAAGAGAAAAGTATTTTTAAAAATAGTCAAGGCTTGATGAAATTGCAGTTTCTCAGAGAATAATGAATGGAGAACATACTTTTAACAACTGGCCTAAAAAAGATAAAAGGTAGATTTGACAGGTATTTTCTGATATCTACCTGTTCATCATTTCTCATTGAACAATGGCATTGCATTACATTCATATAACATGAAGAAAATAACATTTATATTGAACCAGTTGTTCAATTTTGATGTCCAATATTTTGGTAGCACGGAAAGGGCTATTCTAAATATATAAAAACAAAATAAATCAAAATAGGAAAACAAAACAAAACATGAAAGGCTTGTACTAATTTATGCAAAGTGAAATGAACAGAAGCAGAAATATATTGTACAGTATCAGCAACATTATGTAAAGACCAGGTATAAATGGAATAGCTCTTCTTAGTCCCACAATGATCTAAGCAAGTAAGTGCAAAAGACTCAGGAAGGAAAAGTGATATGTAAATTCAGAAAAAGAAGTGATTGATTCAGAATGCAGATTGAAGCATTTTCCTCCTTACTTTATTTTTTTTTATTTTTTCCCTTTTGAATGTTTCTTCTTTCACAACTGTGACTTATCTGGAAATGTATTTTATATGATACCACATGTATAACCTTGATCAAAATTCCTACTACTCTAGGAAGAGGGGAGTGAATGGAGTAATAAAGAAAATTTTAATTTTTTTAAATTAAAAAAATTATATGGAACTGCTGAAAAATTCACTCAGAAATCTTAATTTTTTTGTTAATCAATGAAATTGTTATTATTTATGCAACAAGGCAAGAACTAAGCAATTTTATCTATATTCTTTAAATAAATTATTACTATCCATTTATATTCTTACTATTGGATTAGGCAAAAAGTGATGTAAAATAAAAGATGGATGGTAATCCAGAGTAAAAAGACAAATATGTGAAGCTTGGTGCAATAATGGTAGTGGGAAGCAAAATGTTAGTAGATAGATCATAGTAACTGGAGATGTATTGACTATTGTAACTGGGATTATTTGGGACAAGAACTCTTAAATTGATTAGTTGATTTTTCTTATTCTGCCGAAAGAAGACATTGATTTCCCATAGGAACACAATTTCTCATAGATTATCCAGATTAGCTGTACTAAATATACCCACAAATAAAGGCAGCCAAGTATTGCAATGGTTAGAGTACTGGGCTTAGAATAGGTTAGAGTTTTCAGGTCTTAAAGAATTATTAGCTGTGTGATTTGGGGAAAGTCATTTAACCTTCATTTGCCTCAGATTCTACAAGATAAATGGATATTATGATAGCACTTTCTTCATGGGTTTATTGTAATGTTCTCTGTTCTGTTTTCTTGGGGTTTCTGGGACTGCCTTCGTTTCAGTTCAGTAATCACCAGAAGAGTAGCCAGGGATGATTAAAGTCCAAATCGTTTATTATCTCTTTGACTGATGCTGGGCATTTTCTGGAGAGCCTTTCAGTCTGGCCTTGGTCTTAGTGGGGGAAATGCAGGAAGCCAGGCCAACCACCAGGAAAATTGAATATTGAATTGAATTTCTCCCCTTGGTTCTGAGAGCTAGCTTATAAGCTCTACACTGAGTATAAACCAATCGTTATATCACTAAGAAACCATTATTTCTTGTAGGATTAAATCAATCAAACTGAACTGTGCTAAACTAGATAACCATTGTCTCTTCAATTCCATTTAGTACCTTGTAAGCATCCTTGTTTCAAGTTCAGAGTTCTGGTCCATAACAGTTTATTATGAGAATTAAGAGAGACAATTATAAAGCATAAATAGTACCCGGAATGTAGTCGGTTCTATCCAACAGTATAAAAGTTAAGTTTTCACCACTGCTGGGAGGTTTTTATGGCAATATCAAGCTATTTAGTAGCAGAAAATGAGACAAGTAGCATGATGTAATGGGAAAAGTAGTTTTTGAATTTAAAGGAACTCTATTCCAATTGAAACTGTGCTATGTATATTTTTGAGTGTCCCAACAAAGTGACATAAATTTTCAGTTTTTTGATCCATAAAAGGGTAAAAATAGTGAGGTTTGACTGTCAGTGGTATCCAGTATTTTTGAATAGATAGGTACTTTTAACTTCTGTGATGCTTCACAAGATATAAGTGGTATTATTAGTAGGAATAAAAATATTCATCTCTGACATTAAGGTGTAGTTAATAATATGCAAAACACTTTACAATGTCATATTTGATTCTCATAGCAAAGTGAGTAGTACAGGCATTATTATCTCTATTTTATAAATTAAGGAACTGGGATTCCAACAAAAAATAATGAGCATCATTGTTTAAGAAATTGCATGATATTAAAAAATAAATACTTTAAAATGAAATCCCTCAGAATAAAATTTATATACATATATTAGAAACTAGAAAATTTTAAATATATAAGACATAATTTTTTGATTATTCAAAAGGTACAATTGTTCCTTAGTGATTTGCTAAATATCCTGCAATAACTCCATGGCTTGGCAAGATTCCTAGGCACAGAGTCAAAACCACTAAATTAGAAGATATTTTAGGTCTCTTCCAGCTCAAAATTTCAGATGAATCTGTGTAACACAATCAAGGTCAAATTGAAAAAGACATTTTTACTTTTCCACAAAACTCTCTATATATCCATTTTGTAAATAATACTAATATATAAGGGTTTCAGCTTGAATAGCTTAGGACAGAGGTGGTGTTATAAACTAATAAAAAGGAACCATATATCAGAGGAGCCAGCCAAAAGAATTAATATGTAAACTGAGTTTAGATAAAGAAAGAGAAAATTGTAGATATTTACTTCTGAAAAGTATTATTTTCTCTTCAAGTAATTTGCTTTTGAACGCCTACTCCATATTATAACCTATGAATCTAAAACAAAATGTTTCCCTAGACCCTAACTCTTCTTTGGAGTTATCATTCAATTTTTAACATTCACTATTTTTGACTTTGGTGTGACAACTTTATCCCCATTTTCTGAGTATACTTTCTGTTCCTTATTTATGTTAAACTATAAATCCAGATGTTAGTTTCCATTTTGAACTTGAAGATTAAATTTAACTCCTAGAAGTTCCCAATGTTTTTAATTTGGCTGTACATCTTTGACTCTGTTCTGTAACCCCTAAATAATTAACTCAGTCAGTGACTCAAACACAAAAGTGTTGGCACTCCTTGTTTACATAATGTACCTGAGGAACTATTTACAGAAGTCCATTAGGCTGACTTTCTTTATACTTTTGTCTCAATTCCATAAATATTCTCTAATTTTTCCCCCAATAGACAGGAAGAATTAATTCACCTTGCATGGCTTAACAATTTCCTTCCAGATGATAGGTATATTTTTCTTTCTCAAGTTTGCCACTTATCTCACCAGGCTGATTATAGCAGGGTTGCTATGCTGCAATAAATGTAAAAAGAAAAAAAAATGAGCTTATTCTTGTTCTCTGCTGAATTAACTTTACTCATTTGCTTTTTCTCCACAATTTTGACAAAGACATACTGCTACTTTCTATTTAAAACTTGAGTCCATTTATGAACTATGCAAAAGGACCTATTTCATGACTACAAAGTTTTTATTTTTTTCATTTTTTTGTTTCTTTGACTAGGGAAAAACAAAATGATTATGAAGTTTGATTTCCCATTATTCACCACATATGGATTGAGACATCATTCAACCTTTGCTTAATCACCTCCTGGGAGGGAAACCGTCAGTGCTTCTGATGCATCCCTATCTACTTTTAGATGCACTCATGCTTGAACTATATATGATTTTTTGTATTGCCTTGCTTCCCATGACGAAGAAGTTTAATTCTTGCCCTGCTTGAGAGCAATTCAAGTAAGTAAATATGTCTATTATGAGCCTTTCTAACCAAGAATTCTTAAAATTTCCAAATTCTTCAATCATAATAAAAACAAATCTCAATATATTTGTAATGTACATATACATATATAATATACATGTGTATTTGGAATACATACACAAATGTGTTTTGTTTTAAGATTTGCCACATTATTTATAACATTTCATTTGATCCTAACAATAGCTCTAAGAAGCAAAATCAACAAGCATTATTATCCATGTTTTATTCTATTTTTCCAAATACAATTTTATTTTTTCAAATGTATATAGTTTTCAACATTCATTTTTGTAAAGCTTTTTCTCCTTCTCTTCCCTACCTGACCACAAGCACTCTTTTCTCCCTTTGAGCTGTGAGTAGTGTCTCTAAGCTCCACTATAGCTGTAAGATCTAGTGTGCTAAAGTAACAGAGTCCTGCCCCTGCTTTGCTGATGTCAGGGCTGGGGTTGGGGGCTAGGACTGTGCTGCCATGGCCTGTGCTGGGATAACATGTTGGACTTCCAGCCTGGTATCCCACTTACCTTCCACATCCTTCCTGGTATCTCCAGGCAGAGAGGTCCAGAAGCCTTCAGTACTGGGGCTAATTCAGAGGCTCTTCCTCTCTAGGCTGGAATCAGGCTGGTCTGGCTGGAGTCAGGGCTGGGGCTGTACCGATGTGGCCTACTCTGGGATTGTGCTGGGCACTCACCCTGATTCCACAGATCTTTTCAGTAGACCTTTCAAGTCCTCTCTGGTGTCTCTAGGCAGAGAGATCTGGAAGCCACTAGTACTGATGCTACTGATTCAGAGAGCAGCTGTGGCCAGGTCTAAGCCCTGGACTGGCACTGGGTTCAGGTCTACACTGGCATGCTCTGGACCAGGATTGCATGCTGGACTTCCATCCTGGTGTCACAGACCTTTGCTGCCTTCAGCTGGAAAATGTTCTACTCCATCTTTTTTTGAGTGCTCTGATGCTCTAAAATTTGTTTGGAGTCATTTTTTAAAAGAATTTGTAGCTGTTTGGTGGATAGGTTGGGCAAGTTGTTGCCCTTAGTCAGACATCTTGGTTCTGCCTTCTCTATCAATAAATATTGACAATTTAAAAATTAGGTAAATATTTGTATTGGGGAAAATTCTTGATATAAGTATAACGTTTCACAAAAATAACTAAAAACATAATGAATTTTGAATTAGATATTTATTAAGTAATTTACTATTTGTAAAGAACTTTGCTGAGCTGTAGATACAAGCAGATATGATAGACTCTCAAAGATCTAAAATTGGAATGAGGAGAACAAGGTATAGGAAAGTCTATATGGATAGAGAAACATGTATACATATGATGAAGGAGACAACATAGAGAAAGTTCAGCTGCAAATCTGGAGAAAAGTAGCATTATCCTTAGGTTTAGCAACAAAGCAGATAATAATTCTTCTTTAATTCATTTCCACTAATGCAGTCATAACACACACACACACACACACACACACACACACACACACACACACTATACTGATTAGGATAATTGTCAAAGATACTTTGGTGACAAGAACTTTCTTTTCTAGATGTTCAATAAATGTGGCTATAGTAACTATAGGAGTGGTTGTTTGCATCTCCATAAAAGTTGCTTCACAGGATAATGATTACAGGTTCTTGACTAGAAGGATTACTACTCCAAAAGCCTTTGGACTCTGAAATATTTCTACCAATATGTAAAGGAAGATGATTGTGGTAGATGAATTGACCAGCAGACACTGCCTCCAGTCTCTCCCTCCCTGTGCCTTGCTGTCACAGCAAGATTCACTTGTGTGGTTTATAAATGGTAGCTAAGTGGCAGTTGATGGGAAAGGTCAACCCTTTTCTCACACAGTCACCACTCCAGATGATGGTTGTGAAGACTGGGATGAAATGAGGAATAATGTCAGGAAGATGGATGCTATTATGTTGATTCTTGGGCCCATTTGCCTATTGTTTGTACTTGGTAAATTTATGTTGATTGTGGTCTTAATTAAGATGGACTTCTCCTCCACAATGATTATTTCCCTTCAATGATTGCGGTAGCAGAAATGATGAAAGCAAGTCAACTGGTTTGGAGAAGACCGGTATTCTCCAGGCTCTTATGTTCAGGGCTCCAGCCTCTCTGCACTAGGATCTAAGGGTATATAATAGTCAAGGTATTGGTACTTTTAATTGTTTGTTTTTTGTTGCCTGCCATCTAGTCCCAAAATGTTCTGTTGCTTTAGCTAGATTGACTTGTCTGCTTTGTAAATGTCAGGTGATAGAGATGGGTTGGACTAATTTTTTTTAATTCACTAAGGACCCACAGACCAGCTCCAGAGAGCTAGGAAAGTACCAACAATTCCTCTTGATGAGAAAAAATAAAAGTGAAAAAGAAGAGTAAGGATTGTTGTACATTTTTATTTTTTCTAATAATATGCTAGTAGTTCCAAGACAGCGGCCTTAATATATTACTTATTCATACTGCAAAAACACCAGAGGGCTTGGGTTTAGATATTGCCTTTAATGTTTATTATCTAACCTCTATTTCCTCCTTTGTAAAATGAAGCAGGTTGGATTAGTTGGATCTTTAGGTCATTTACTTTGATCTCATGAGAAGCTGACACATATAAGTACTTAGGATGTTACTATCATGTTAGATGCCAGTGTACATTTCTTAGTTCTAGACCTTTATTTAACCTCAGTAACTACTATACAAAGATGGGCCTAAAATGTAAGTTGAATCAATGTTAAACCATTAAAATGACGAGAAAAACATCAATATATTATTATTTTTTTGAAATAGCCTTTTATTTACAGATTATATGCATGGATAACTTTACAGCATTAACAATTGCCAAATCTCTTGTTCCAATTTTTCACCTCCCACCCCCCACCCCTTCCCCTAGATGGCAGGATGACCAGTAGATGTTAAATACATTAAAATATAAATTAGATACACAATAAGTATTCATGACCAAAACATTATTTTGCTGTATAAAAAGAATCAGACTCTGAAATATTGTGCAATTAGCTTGTGGAGGAAATCAAATATGTCGTTGGGCATAAATATAGGGATTGGGAATTTAATGTAATGGTTTTTCGTCATCTCCCAAAGTTCTTTCTCTGGGCGTAGCTGGTTCAGTTCATTACTACTCCATTGGAAATGAATTGGTTGATCTCGTTGCTGAGGATGGCCAGGTTCATCAGAACTGGTCATCATATAGTATTGTTGTTGAAGTATATAATGTTCTCCTGGTCCTGCTCATTTCACTCAGCATCAGTTCATGTAAGTCTCTCCAGGCCTTTCTGAAATCCTCCTGTTGGTCATTTCTTACAGAACAGTAATATTCCATAATATTCATATACCACAATTTATTCAGCCATTCTCCAACTGATGGACATCCATTCAGTTTCCAGTTTCTAGCCACTACAAAAAGGGCTGCCACAATCATTCGTGCACATACAGGTCCCTTTCCCTGCTTTATAATCTCTTTGGGATATAAGCCCAGTAGTAACACTGCTGGATCAAAGGGTATGCACAGTTTGATAACTTTTTGAGCATAGTTCCAAACTATTCTCCAAAATGCTTGGATTCGTTCACAACTCCACCAACAATGCATCAATGTCCCAGTTTTCCCACATCCCCTCCAACAATCACTATTATTTTTTCCTGTCATCTTAGCCAATTTGACAGATGTGTAGTGGTATCTTAGAGTTGTCTTAATTTGCATTTCTCTGATTAATAGTGACTTGGAGCATCTTTTCATATGACTAGAAATAGTTTCAATTTCTTCATCTGAGAATTGTCTGTTCATATACTTTGACCATTTTTCAATTGGAGAATGGCTTGGTTTTTTATAAATTAGAGTTAATTCTCTATATATTTTGGAAATGAGGCCTTTATCAATACCTTTGACTGTAAAAATATTTTCCCAGTTTATTGTTTCCCTTCTAATCTTGTCTGCATTAGTTTTGTTTGCACAAAAACTTTTCAGTTTGGTATAATCGAAATTTTCTATTTTGTGATCAGTAATGATCTCTAGTTCTGCTTTGGTCATAAAGTTCTTCCCCTTCCACAGGTCTGAGAGGTAAACTATCCTGTGTTCCTCTAATTTATTAATAATTTCATTCTTTATGCCTAGGTCATGCACCCATTTTGACTTTTATCTTGGTGTACGGTGTTAAGTGTGGGTCAATGCCTAGTTTCTGCCATATTAGTTTCCAATTTTCCCAGCAATTTTTATCAAACAGTGAGTTCTTATCCCAGAAGCTAGAGTCTTTGGGTTTGTCAAAGACTATGTTGCTATATTTATTGACTGTTTTATCCCTTGAACCTAACCTATTCCACTGATCAACTAATCTATTCCTTAGCCAATACCAAATGGTTTTGGTAACTGCTGCTCTATAATATAGTTTTAGATCTGGTACAGCTAAGCCACCTTCATTTGATTTTTTTTTTTCATTAATTCCCTTGAAATTCTTGACCTTTTGTTTTTCCATATGAATTTTGTTGTTATTTTTTCTAGGTAATTAAAATAGTTTTTTGGGAGTCTGATTGGTATAGCACTAAATAAATAAATTAGTTTAGGTAATATTGTCAACTTTATTATATTTGCTCGCCCTATCCAAGAGCATTTAATATTTTTCCAAATGGTTAGATCAGACTTAATTTGTGTGAAAAGTGGTCTGTAATTTTGCTCATAAAGTTTCTGATTTTCCCTTGGTAGATAGATTCCTAAATATTTTATATTATCAGATAAGGATGGCTACCCCTCCTTTTTTGACTTCACCTGAAGCATAATAGATTTTGTTCCAGCCTTTTACCTTTACTCTATATGTATCTACCTGCTTTAAATGTGTTTCTTGTAAACAACATATTGTAGGGTTCTGATTTTTGATCCAGTCTGCTATCTGCCTCCTCTTTATGGGGGAATTCATCCCATTCACATTTACAGTTAGAATTACTAAATCTGTATTTCCTGCCATCCTAATAACCCCAGGTTATGTTTTACTTATTCTTGCCTCCCCCAACCCTCTTACCCCCTTTTAAACTTATATACCCTTCTTGTATTACGATGCTTACCCCCTTTATAATCCCTCCCTCCCCCCCTTTGAGTCTTTTCCCCTTCCTGCCCTTATTACTCTTTTTCTTTTCCCTTTTCCTCTCCCCCGTTTTCAATGAGGTGAGAGAGAATTTTGTCTAAAACAAATGTCAATTATTTCTTCTTTGGGCCAAATCTGATGAGAGTAAGATTCACACAATGTTCCTCCCCCTCTCTAAATTCCCTCAGATATGATGTTTCCTTTGCCTCTTTGTGGGATGTGGTTTCCCTCTTTTTATCCCTCCTTCCCATCTTATTCTGCCATCATCCCTTTTCCATATCTACTTCCCTTTTTTATGTTATATCAGTACAATCAAATTATGCATGTATATTTTTTGTATATCCACAACAGAAATACAATTTTCAAGAGTTATTTTTACCTTTTCTGCATCTCTTGAGTTCTATGGTTGGAGATCAAATTTTTTGTTTAGTTCTGGTTTTTTCTTCAGAAACACATGGAATTCATTTGTTTCATTAAATGTCCATCTTCTTCCCTGGTAGAAAATGCTCAGCTTAGCTGGGTAGTTTATTCTTGGCTGCATCCCAAGTTCTTGTGCCTTTCAGAATATCATATTCCAGGCCCTTCTTTCCTTCAATGTGGAGGCAGCCAGATCTTGGGTAATCCTTATTGTGGCACCTCGGTATTTAAATGGGTTTTTTTTGGCTGCTTGTAAAATATTTTCTTTAATCTGATAGTTCTGGAATTTGGCCACAATATTCCTTGGGGTTTTTATTTTAGGGTTTCTTTCAGAAGGTGTTCGATGAATTCTTTCAATACCTATTTTACCTTCTGATTCTATTACATCTGGGCAGTTCTCTTTGATGATTTCTTGTAAAATAGTATCTAGTCTCTTTTTTTCATCATAGTTTTCAGAAAGTCCAATAATCCTCAGATTATCTCTAATAGATCTATTTTCCAAGTCTGTCGTTTTTGCAAGTAGATAATTCATGTTTTTTTCCAGTTTGTCAATTTTTTGGTTTTGCTTGACTGATTCTTGCTGTCTCAATGAGTCATTAGTTTCTATTTCTTCAGTTCTAATTTTTAAAGAATTAATTTCTTCATTAGCTTTTTTTACTTCTTTCTGTATTTGTCCAATTGAGGTTTTAAATGTATTGTTTTGGTCTGTGGAATTTTTTTCTATTTCACTAATTTTTTTTTTTTTTTAGTGAAATATTTTCTTTTTCTAATTCGCAAATCCTATTTTCTTGTGAGTTCTTTGTCTTTTCCAATTCGCAAATCCTATTTTCTAGTGCACATTTCTTACTTTCCTGAGATTTTTTTATTCTTTCAAGTTCAGAAATTTTGTTTCCCTGCGCTTCCTGATAATTTTTTAACTTTTCCAATTCGTTTCTCAGGAGGTTGTTGCTCTCTTGTAAGGCTTCCCTTTCCTTTCCCCATTTATCTTCTAACTCTCTTTTGAGACTTTTAATGGTCTCTTCTAGGAGAGCATTATGTAAAGGAGGACAGTCTGATGCATTTTTGCAGTTTGAGGTCTCTTCAGGTTTGTTGACCTGCTCTTTTTCTGCATAGAAGCTGTCAGTCATTCTTTTCATCTTCTTATTCATGTTTTAAAGCCTTAAGGGTATGTCTCCTAGGCAAGGGGATTACCAGCTTCCTCTGCAGAACAGGGAGAGATAAAAGGATTACCGGCTCTGATGGTGTGGGAGAGCTCTGAGTGAGAGTTTTCCCTTCCCCCAACAGGAAGTGGATTCAGCGCTGGCTGAGCTTTGGAAAGTGGCCCTTTGGGCCGTATATATTCGGGATCGCTTTTAGGCTAGAAATTAGGGGAGAGAGTTTTGCTGCCCCAGGCCGGAGCCCCTTCTGGGACTGTGAGTATTAGCAGCTGACCACAGACCTCTGATTTTAGCGAGCTCTGCCCGGGAACTCTCCCCGCCCCGCGTCTCTGCCTGAAGCAAATCGGCCGGTGCAAGCTCTATGGCCCCAAGCCGAGCCCCGCACTGCGCAGATTGGAGGCTAACCTGGGCTGTGTCCTCCTGCCGTGCAGGATCGCAGCTGCCCCAAGGAAAGGCCCCGTACTGCGGGTTGGGGCTGCGCCTTGTGCTGAGATCTGTGCTCTCACTTCCGGTTTGAGACTCTCCTTGGAACCTAATTTCTCTCCCTGTCTGTGCTGATCTCTCTCCCTGGGCCCCGGAACCAACCTTCTCTGGCGAGACTGCAGGTTTTCTTTGGCTGGTGAGTTGTTCTACTTCTTATCTTTGCGAATTGTATCAGTCAAGGATATTATTGAGGCTCGATATATAATATTGATAGAGGGTAAGAGAAGAGTTTAGAAAGTCTCGTGTGTCTTCTCCGCCATCTTGGCTCCGCCCCCCCTCATCAATATATTATTGACATATAGAAGAGAATCCAAATTGTTACTTATAAATATATAACATCTTCCAAAATTACAAGAGAGATGTAATTATAGAAAAAAATGTACGTGGGTGAATTTTATTATAATTCTCTCAGAAATCCATGTAAAAACAAGTCATAGAGAAATGTTAATTACTACTCTTCGTCAGTTACTCTTTAAATAAAAACAAAACAAAAACAAAAACTGAGAGACAAACATTGTTCATTTAGCAGCTTTTAATTTCTTGACATATATTAATCTACAAGTGTAGTGATATCATATGTACATCCTAGATATCAGATGAGTGAATTCTAAACATGTACTTTCCTTTTGACTCAAAATACAGCAATGAACACTCATGGCAATACTTGTTAATGTCCCCATGTTATCTCTCGACAACAGAGCCATTAATGTGTCTCCACTGTAATTGCATGCACTATAGTCTTATTTATTTCATTAAATACAGTGCCAGACTGGACTTCTTAGGGAGATAAGTTCATTTCCTGCTCGAAGGGTCATGAAGATGAACAGGGGGAAACTATTATAAGATATTTTGGAGTCTATTTATTAAGAACTGGACAGTGCTTGCCTCTGAGCTGTGAAACCACTTAAATGCTACCTTATTTAATGAGTCACCAGAATCAACTGAATTCTTTAAAGGAAATCTTCCGAAGGTATAAAACAGAATGACTTTAAAAACAGTTCCCAAGTAATTTTCATTTTCTCATAGCATCTGATACTCTTTACCCAAGGTGACAGTAAAGAGAACAACTTTCTATAGGCAAAATTCTGTTTTGGTCTGTAGCCACCATGAAAATTACTATTAATATATTGATATAGGGAAATGTTGATAATACAGAGAATAATACCAGTGAGTAATAATCATATTCACATTTGAAATCACTTTACTTGCATTTAATTCCATGAAATAGTCTTGCATGATAAAAATTACATAAGGAAAGGAACACAAATGTTACTGTCAGAGAAGAAATTAGGGTATGATGAGTTGCCCTTTGTCCCAGGACACGAAAATTTAAAGGAACATTGAAAACATTTTAAGTCGTTAGAAGCACTCAAAATACTCAGGTTAGGCCCATTAGTATAACCCATATTTGGAAGCTTTGTCAAAAAAAAATCAACTACAGAGTAAATGGAAGTGGGACTTTCTATGGAGGGAGAGGAGAATATTTTTCCTCTAAACATTAAGCAATTTTAAATTTCACTTGGGGACAAATTCATCAGAATAACACTAAACTTGATCTTAGTGGAAGAGATTTTGTAGAAGAATGCAAAACAATAAAGAAATACAGAGAAAGGAGGAAAGAAGAAGCAGGTACCAATAAAAGCAGCAGATGTGAGTAGAAAATCCTACGAAGTAAAAAGGGGGTTAAAATGAATTCAGTATTTTAATCTTGGGCAGTAATGATTTTTCAAGTGTGAAGTATGTCCTGAGTGAATATTGAAGTTCAATTTGCTCTATAGAGATAAAGAATTTTGAGTATCCTTCTCCATTTCCATTTTCTTGTGTTTGGAGGGGATCAAATCTGTCTCCTTAATCCCTGGATTCACAACTCTGACTTCCTATTAGACATCTCAAACTGAATGTCTTATACCTTCTTTAAACTCAAAATTTACAAAACTTAATTTATCTTTTCTGCTACCTTTTGCCTGCTTCTAAACTTCCCCAATGTTATTAAGAATATTACTATCCTCACAGCCATTCAGGCTCCCAACATTCCTGTCATCCTTTATTCTTTAACACTCTCAAACCCATCCCATATATAGTCTGTTGAATTTCCAGCTCTGTATGGCTTGTTCCATCTGTTGACAGTGCCACAATTCTAGTGTATACTCTTATCTCCTAAATTCTCAGCTATTTTCATAGGTTGCTGTTTGACTTCTCTGCTTCAAATCCCTAATCCAATGTGCTCTCAATTGTTTAATTGATCTTCCTAAAGTACATTTCTGACTATGTCATTGCTCTCCTTTCCAATGATTCCTTATCACATTGAAAATAAAATGTAAATTTTCCCTTTTTACATTCAAAGGCTTTCATAAGTTTCTCTATTCATACTTTTTCAGTCCTCTTACACATTATTTGCCCCCATATTGGATCTGGCATTATTGGTCTCCTTGCTGTTCCTTGGGACAAGAAACGTTCTACCCTCAAATATTCATTTTCTCTGACTGTCTCCCAAGCCTAGAATGTTTTCCTCCCTCAACTCTATCTTTCAGCTTCTTTGCCTTTATTCAAGATCCAGTTAAAAATCAAACTTTCCATTAAAAAGTTTCCTCCCCATCATCTTTAATGCTAATTCCTTGCCTCTTTTTATTATCTCCAATTTATCCTATTTTTTATCATTTCTAGTACATATTTTTATATGTTTTTTCCAATTAAGATTCAAGCTAGAAATATTTCTAGCACCTAAGTAATTGGACTATGGTAGGTGCTTCAGAAACACTTCTTAAAAGATTACCTTTTGGTCCTTAATCAGTTGTAGGCTATGAGCCCTAATTATTCTGGAGGTCATTATAAATGCAAAATAATCTGTTAAATTTTTTCAAGGAATTCATTCAATTTTTAAAATCTGTCAATTAGATTATTAACAACCCATATGGAAAATGATATGTGCTACCATTGAAAATGCTATGTCAGGTAGTTTTGCTGAACTATTGTCCTTAGCAAATACTCTGGTATAATTTGACTCTTTGTAGGAAACTGGCTGCTGTGTCAAAACATAATATGATAATAATAATAAATGACTGGTAATATGATTTTTTGAAATTGCCCAAATGGTTAGCAAATGAATATATCCTGTTTTATTTTAATTAGCTAAAAAATAAAAATAAAAATATACAGATCATTCATAAAGGGCTATACAACTAAATACTCTTTGATCAAGCAGTGTCATTACTGAGTCTATATCCCAAAGAGATTGTAAAATTAGGAAAAAGACTCACAGGTGCAAAAATGTTGCAGCTCTTTCTTGTAGTGAAAAGTATTTG
This sequence comes from Dasyurus viverrinus, assembly GCA_020854095.1. Classification (NCBI taxonomy): domain Eukaryota; kingdom Metazoa; phylum Chordata; class Mammalia; order Dasyuromorphia; family Dasyuridae; genus Dasyurus; species Dasyurus viverrinus. The sequence continues at coordinate 421,937,486 of CM036997.1, read as the reverse complement.
GAAATTATGTGTATATTTATCAATTGAGGGGTAACTGAATAAGTTATGAGAAATGAATTAATAAAATTTTATTATTCTAGAATAAATGATGAGTAGTCTGATTGCAGAAAAGCCTGGACTTAAATGAACCAATGCTGAATGAAGTGAGCAGAAGTAGGAGAACATCGTACACAGTATCAGCAAGATTACATGATGATTATTCTGATGGATGTGGCCCTCTTCAACAATGAGATGAACCAAATCAGTTCCAATAGAGCAGTAATGAACTGAACCAGCTACACCCAGCAAAAGAACTCTGGGATGACTATGAACCACTACAAAGAATTCCCAATCCCTCTATTTTTGTCCCCCTGCAGTATCTATTTATTTCACAGGCTAATTGCACACTATTTCAAAGTCCAATTCTTTTTGTACAGCAAAATAACTGTTTGAACATGTATACATATATTGTATTTAATTTATACTTTAACATATTTAACATGTATTGGTCAACCTGCCATCTGGGGGAAGGGATGAGGGAAAGGAGGGGAAAAGTTGGAACAAAAGGTTTTGCAATTGTCAATGCTGAAAAATTACCCATGCATATATCTTGTAAATAAAAAACCATAATAATAAAAAAACGATTACATGATAATCAATTGTGATGAATTTGGCTTTTTTCTGGCCTTGCAGTGAGTGGAGACAATTCCAATAGATTTGGGATGGAAAATGCCATCCATATCTACAGAGAGAATTATAGAGACTGTGAATTCATAACATTTTTACCATTTTTGTTTGTTGTTTATCCTTTCTCTTTTTTAAAACTTACTTTTGGTTGTATTTTTCTTGCAAAATATGGAAATGTTTAAAAGGATTGTACATGTTTAACCTGTGTCAGATTGCTTTCTTTCTTGGGGAGAAAAAGGTAAGGGAGCGAGGAAAAAAGAGAAAAATTTATATCACAAAATTCTAGAAAATGAATGTTGAACTCTATCTTTGCACGTAATTGGAAAATTAAAATAGTATTGAGAAAAAACACTCAGTTCACAATAAAACTTCCCAAATCTTTGAAATAATAAATTATGGAACTGAGGGTTCTAATATTAGATTCATTTGTAATTCTGACATGGATAAATTTGAAACAGAATGGATATACGATTTTTCAGTCCTTAAACAATTTCTAGTATCTAATTTACAACACAGAAAATAAAATCTTGATATAAAGAGAGAGTAACTTCATTCATTAATTTGTATATTACATATAGGTATTTGATGACAATTATCATTGCATACAAAGAATTTAAAATAATTCAAACTTGATGAGATTTTTGCATTTTCTCAAGAATTATTTAAGGAATGAAGAGTGCATTTAAACAACTGGCCATATTACATAGGGAGGGTAGGTTTAATAGTCTTTTCCATTAGTTTTTTACCAGTATTTTGTTTTGTCAATATTGTCACCTTCTATTTACATATAGCAAACTGCTCACCAAATACACAGACTCTCTCTCTCTCTCTCTCTCTCTCTCTCTCTCTCTTTCTCTCGATACACACACACACACACACACACACACACACACACACACACACACATATATGTGGGGGGGAGGGTGTGGATGTGTACATATATACATATATATTATACCATAATATTTTCTCCTATTTTTTTCTCTTCTCAGTTTAAATGCAGAAATTATCATGAAACAAAACATAAAATTACAAGCAGTTAAAATGAAAAGACATAGAGGCAATCAGAGATATTATGCTATTAACAAATCTCCCCATGACTTCTCACTGTCACAAATCATTCAATTGTATAGTAAACAACTACAATATTGAATAAGTATAACATGGTCCATTAACAGCTTCTTTTTGTTATTTTTTAATTTGTTTTTTGTTGTTGAATGCTGCTGAGCAAACATATTAAATTCAGCTAATTTATGAAGAAATATCCGTTTGATTTTGAACGTTTCATTTTAGAGAGAATATTTAATCATTTTCCCCTACTCACAAAATGGATTTATAGATTTTAAAATATTTCACATTATAAGAGGGATATTTTCCAAAGTCAGATTGCATGCTGTATTATTTAACTCAATATATTTTCTTTTCACTTCTGAGTACTCCTAGAAACAATGAGTTGGGAACATTTGGATTCAAAAACTTCGAAACCATGGCATATCCCTAACAAAAAATTTCTTCTGTAACCCAAGAATGGAACTTTAAATAGACCCCATTAAACCAAGTAAATTTAATAAATTAGCTCAGGAGATTATAACTTACCCTTTGTATTGCCAAAGGAGATTTATGGTATTCTAAGAGCACATGAAATTCTACTATACCTCCCAAAGAATTCTTACATTCCTGGTGTTTGTATATGTATGCATGTTTGTATGTTTTCCTATTATATGTACTAAGAGAGAGAGAATGATGTACTTTCATGTAAAGTGACATAGATATAGATGTATATATATATATATATTCAGCCAGTGTACACTTAATGTCAATTTGAACTGAGGTTTAACTTAACTTCAGGCCCAATTCTCTATCCCCAAGCTAAGTAGTTGCCTCAGTGTATTTACATAACTAAGACATTTTCTAGCTCTTTTTAAAATAATATAACATCTTTTTTTTTGCCAATAGCTATATTTATATATGTTTGTGAATATATGTATGTACATATATACATATACACACATACACACATTATCATACCTGTATATACCTGTATCATACTTGTATATACACAGGTATGATAATGTGTGTATGTGTGTGTGTATATGTATATATATATATATATATATATGTATATATATATATATATATATATATATATATATATAACAGGTTTTTTGACTGTAAATTGGGGGAAATAATAGCACCTATCTCCCAAGGTTGTTGTGAGGCTCAAATAAATGCATTTTTTAAAAGCTCTTGTCACATATATTATTGTTGTTATGTCATTTTATTATTATGCATCATTAAACTATTCTATTGATCAAGCTAATTTGTATAGATTGAATAGTATCCTGATTTTAATGATTAATTTCAGCTCTCACTTTCTTGAGAAAATTCATTCTAGTCAAAATGATCATGGAAGAACAGAGGATTAGACTTCCCTTAAGCAATATGGTGGGATTTAATGGATCTTAGAAGAAACAATGATTCACTCAAGTTTTTGTAACTTTTGCTTAAGAAAACTCTTCATGGGGAAAAATGTTTTTTTGCAAAAGCTTTCTCTAATAAAGATCCCACATCAAATCAAAGGTCCCAGAACAAATATCTATCTATTTCTCAATCAATCAATCTATCAAAATATATATCTATTTTTATATTTACATAAGGATAACAGCCATTCTCATCTAGGTAAAAAAATCAAAGGATATGAGAAAGAAGCTCTCAAAGTCAGAATTCCAGGTGACATATAGCCATATATAGGCACTTCAGATCTTAATATAATAAAACAAATTGAAACAATAATGAGGTTGTGCTTAACAACTATCATATAGACAAAGATGATAAAAAAGAAAAATGACAATTGTTATAGGAGTTCACAATTAAACTGCTGCACTTGGGAGTAAAGAAGTAGGTATTTGTCTAAACATTGTAGAAAGTAAAAGGGTCCAGTGGTCACTGAACTGTGGTTACCTTTTGACACAATGATACCACTGCTTCTTGATAATAATAGCTAATAATTGTGCATATAATACCATTTATATAGGGCTTTACTATTTTTAAGTATTTAAAGTACTATAAACATATTATTTTCCTTGAACAAAAAAATGAAAAAAAGATCAATATAAAATATCTGCAACTGTTTTTATGAAAGCAAAAACTTACAAATACAATTTTCTATCAATCGTGGGATAATTGAACAAATAAAGATATGTAAATGTAATGAAATATTATTTTACCATAACAATTGACAAGAAATTGCTTTAGAGAAAACTGTGGTATGAAATATCTAGGTGGTTCAGTCTTCAGTCAGAAAGATATGATTTCTGACCTGTTCTTTCACACTCTGTGACCCTGGAAAAATAACTTATCCTCTTTTCTTCGGTATCTTCATATATAAAAAGGGATAATAATTGCATCTACTTCCCAAGATGGTTTTTAGGATTACATAAGATAATGAATATAAATTACTTAGTACAGTGCTTAATTCTTAATAAAATATATAAATGTTAGCTATTATATTTGTTGCTATTAATTGATGAAGAGTAAAATGTATAGAATTAGAAGATTAATTTATATAATAAAAACATTAAAAAATAAAAAAAGAAAAACTAATATTTATAATGACCAACCACATCTTCAATAGATTAAAGGGAAAACAGACTTCCCATCTCTTAACAAAAAGATAAGGAACTCACTCAGAAAATAAGACATACATTTTAGATATGGAAAATGTATGGATTGTCTTGTTTTGTTATGCTTATTGTTATGGAAATACACACACATTTATCCAATAATGAGTGGAGGATTGAGGTAAGAAGAGTGTTAACAACAAAAAAAAAAAGAAGAAAGAAGAGCAATAGAATGAAGCATATTAAAATGCATAGGTAAGAGTCAAATAAGAAAGGAAAAAACAACCCATTGAATTTAATTATATTCTTTTAAAATGAAATAGCAGAATAAAAACAAATGTCATCAAGATTTCCAAGTACATATGTGTGTATGTTTGTATATTTGTATATATATATATATATATATATATATATATATATATATATATATGCATATGTAAGTATAGATAATAAGTATGTGTGTGTGTTCCTTTCTTTTGTTTTACTTAGTTTATAGCAATGTGCTTTTGGCTTCTCATGTTAATGAAATTCAATAAAAAAAATGAAATGTTCTCTTGGAATTATTATAATGGAGGAGGTGGAGATTACAATTAACTTTCTGATGTAAGATTTTCTGAAATAAGGAACTAGTCTGACATTAGAATTGATTTCTGGAATTTGAGTTATTTTAAAATCATTCTTTCTTTTGTTGTATGCAAATTTAGTGACCATAGTACTTAGGAATTGGATGTTGAGCTAAAACTTCCCAAGTGAATAGCAAAAACAATCTAAATGCGCAAATTGATAGTGAAATATATAAAGTATTGAATCCATAGTTAGGAAGACCTGAGTTCAAATACATCCTCAACTACTTATCTACTGAGTTTGTGTATGTATGTGTGCATTTATATGTATAGCTATTTAAGAGACTGATAAGCTATTGAAGCCACACTTAGTCTTAATTATAAGTATTTCAAATTAAGATAACATCACTTTCTCATAGAGTTGTTGTGAGGAGATAAATTGCACATAATATTTTGCAAAGCTTAAAATTCTATTTTAATTCTTTTTATTGTTCATTATTATTATAGTAAGAATGATTTAATATTAAAACCTTCTAATAGACCCCAACTGCTCTGGTTCTGGCTCCCAGGTTTTTCCACTCAATCTCTCTTTTGCTATTGACAACAAATAATGTTTAATGATAATATCAAAGGATGGCAATCTACCAGATTCCATGTTTGCCCATTACATTTTTTGTATAGCTATTAATTATTAGCAAATTTATCTTGATGTTTAGTTTAAATTTATTTTTTTACAACGTGCATACAATATTTCTGCATCTATTCTCTGACATCATGCAAATCACTAATCTACAGTTTAAAAATTCAATTTTCTTCACAACCTTTTTTTTGGAAAATTGATGAAGAATTTGCTAATCTCTAGTGTTATGCTTCCTTCTCCCTTTTCTATTAGCTTTTATATATCACTAGGAGTGGCTCAGTAGTTACATTTCTAGAAAAATTCTAGAAAGAAGTTTATTTGGTCCACATAACTAGAATTTATGAGGGTCATCAAAGGGCCCTGAAAGTAAAAATAAAAGCAATATATCTTAATGCGTGATATTCTAGTAAAACACCATTCTTTGACCATATGGATTATATTATTTTCATGTTCCCAGAGATTAGCATACTTACTAGCATGTAATAGGTATTTAGTAAAAGCTTATTGTATTAAATGAAAACTGACTTTCATTAGTCAAGGAAAATAAAACAGTAGACAATAACAATACTACTGCTACTTAATTTAGGTTGTCTTTGCAGAGCCACACAGTAAGCAACACTAGACAATTAGACCCATAACTAACTCTCATATTGATGAAATCAATTTTGAGTGAACATGGGTTATCTAGAGTCGGTGAGAGCTCATGTTCCATAAGAGGAAAACTTATACAACTGAACAACAAGCCTCTCTATCACAGACACAAAATTCTGAGTGTTCCTACTTTGGATCAGAATCTTTTTACACAACAGGAACTTGCCCCCCAAAAACAATGGCAAAACATATCAGTAGTAGTATCAGAGCATGTTTTATCATTTTTACTTCTGGGCAAACAAGAGATTCACTATGCTAGCTACAAGTTTAGATAAATTAATCTTTCCTTGTTCCTCTTATGGGGCTTTTCCTCTCCTCTATTTATATAATTGTTTCTTTCCCAGAATATCACAGTGTAAGAGATATTGCTTTTTTTTGGGGGGGGAGTACATTTTTCTCTTTTTTCTCTATCTATCTATTTATTTATTTAATACCCTTTTATTTACAGGTTATATGTATAGGTAACTTTACAGCATTAACAATTGCCAAACCTCTTGTTCCAATTTTTCACCTCTTATCCCCCACCCCCTTCCCCAGATGGCAGGATGACCAGTAGATGGTAAATATATTAAGATATAAATTAGATACACAATAAGTATACATGACCAAACCGTTATTTTGCTGTACAAAAAGAAGTAGACTCTGAAATATTGTACAATTAGCTTGTGAAGGAAATCAAAAATGCAGGTGGGCATAAATATAAGGATTGGGAGTTCAATGTAATGGTTTTTAGTCATCTCCCAGAGTTCTTTCTCTGGGTGTAGTGGTTCAGTTCATTACTACTCCATTGGAAATGATTTCTTTGGTTGATCTCCTTGCTGAGGATGGCCAGGTCCATCAGAACTGGTCATCATATAGTATTGTTGTTGAAGTATATAATGATCTCCTGGTCCTGCTCATTTCACTCAGCATCAGTTCGTGTAAGTCTCTCCAGGCCTTTCTGAAATCATCCTGTTGGTCATTTCTTACAGAACAATAATATTCCATAATATTCATATACCACGATTTATTCAGTCATTCTCCATCTGATGGATATCCATTCAGTTTCTAGTTTCTAGCCACTACAAAGAGGGCTGTCACAAACATTCGGCACATACAGGTCCCTTTCCCTTCTTTATAATCTCTTTGGGATATAAGCCCAGTAGTAACACTGCTGGAAGAGATACCGCTTTTAGTAGACCCTCTTGATTTTGTTCATCTGTAAAATGCCCAAACATTTCAGAAGAGGCATTAACATCTTATTTACTGCTACACCTTAAGAACCATGAGATTTTTGTATATCAATTGCAGCTGAAATTCTTCATAATTGTTTCTCTCATTAGAATGTGAGTTCCTTGATATTAAGGGCTTTCTTGCTTTTCTCTTTGTAGGCTCAACACTTTGCTCATAGTAAGTGCTTTATTAATGTTTAATTCATCCATTTATTTGTGTTTCAGAGCAAATTAACCTAATATCTATGATCATTTTCTCTTTCCATGTGTCCATTCTTTCTGGGGTACTAATCTTCAAACTGATTCTCTTTAGCCTGATTTACTGATGATAATTCTTGTCACCTGTGTTCCTGGGTTTCCATAGGTGATTCGATTTTTGGATCTCACTTTGTATTCTGTCCCATTCCTGCTGGCTGTTAGATATAATATTTATACTTTATGGTATTTGAATCTTGTCTGTCCATCCTTTCAATATCTTAATATTTATGCCATATTGCATGCTTGCTCTTCCAATTAGCAGATCTTGTTTTTTCCCATATTCTAACAGTTGATCTTTACTTCACTTTGAATGCCTACTTTGTTAACAAAAAGAATCCCCCTAAAATATATATGTGTGTTTATGTGTGTGCATACTATTGAATAATCCTAATGCGCCACTTTTAAAAAATAAGTGGGAGGTACACTTTTCTATTCAATCAAGTTTGCTAGATATAATTAAAGTGTCAATTTTCTTTTCTTTTGCTGTTGCTTTTATTTATATGTTTGTGGTCATTGTGCATATCATTTTCTTTATTTTATTTATTTCATTCTGCATCCTTCCCTATCAGTGTCCTTCAGTATTATTCATATTAATCTTTTCATATTATCTAGTAATATAGAGTGAAGTATTAATACATTACAATTTGTAAAGCCATCTACCATTTGAAAGCAATCTACTTTGTTTCATTTCTTGGATAATATAAAAATAAATTTCAAACAGCACTAACTTTGCTGTCATTATTGAGAATTAGTGATATTTGATTACTTTGAGATCTATAGAGTGTAGGGCCTGGACTCAAGAAAGTTCATCTTTCCAGTTTTTCACTTGGCCTTAGATGCTTACTAGTTGCATGGCTCGGCAAGTCATTTAACCTTGTTTGCCTTAGTTTATTCATCTGTAAAATGAACTGGAAAGGTAAATAACAAACCACTCCAGTATCTGACAAAGAAAACCCAAAACTCAAATAGGATCACAAAGAGTTGAATATGACTGAAACTACTGAACAATAATAACAGTGTTTGAAGTAACTCATATTTACCTGAGGTCACCAACGAGGCTCAATCATATCCTATAACTTAACTTTCACAACTCTTGTAGGTTAATAACATTGTTTATCAGATGTACAACTAGGATTCTCTGAAAGACTATTATCATGGACTTCTCTTTCTTAAAAATTCTTCCCCTAATACAAAGCAAAGTACTAAGTGATCTATGATATATAATATGTATGTATAAGAAAATCAAATCAAAAGAAACTACTCCTCTTGAAGGAATTATTTTATATCAGAGAAAGTTTGTGCAAAACTGAGTGTGTATTGCCATGTGATGTAGTTTCAGATGTCTAAAATCTGACTTTTGGGGCCAACAATTAAATCCAACAATAAAAAAAGGTTGGAACAAACCAAATTTCTCATCTGTAGTTATCATTGCCCTCCTGAAATTTGCAATACACAACCTCCCATATGGAAATGAAAAGTATTGTAATTAAAATGACACTATTGTTATTGTTGCAGTTTTTCATAGTCATTGTGATTGTTAAGCCATACCAAAATGAAAATTAGAGAGGCAGGTTTATTCTTGGATGTTTGAAACAATCTAGGTCCTAGCATCTTTCTGCCCTCTTAGTTATCTGACAGAATCGGCTTTTCTCTGGTCTATTGTTCAAGTACATAGAATTATCTTTCTCCCCCAACTAGATATTAGAATTGTGAATATATATTTATGAATCAATGCATGCACATATATGTGTGTATATCTATTTATATAACTTAGTCACCTTTGTATTTATAATATTTCATGATTTAATAGGAAAGCAACATAGTATACTGTATTGCTCTCATTGGTTTTCTGGAAGTCTCTGGACCAGCCTTCTTTCAGCAGAGTAATCACCATGAGAATATCCAGATGTTAAAAGTCCAAATTTTATATTGCCTCCTTGCCTGGGGTTTAGATAGCTTTCTGAAGGCCATTCAGACTGGCTCGGTCTCAGTGGGAGAAGCAGGAGGTCAGGCCAGCCACCAGAGGATGATGAAGATCGAATGAATTTGTCTCTCCTTGGCTCTGAGAGCTTGATCTTCCGCCTCCAGTCCACTTGTTTTCTCTGGCTCTGCCTCTGGCTGAGTTTGTCCCAGCTTTATATGCTCTATTTTAATTACATCATAGGTGTGAATCTTGTAGAATAGGTGTGAATCTTGTACTAAGTTGTACTAAGTACTAAGTTCATGTACTGAACTAGAGAACTATTCATCACCATTCTAAACTAGATAACCATTGTATTTAAGAATCCTTGTTTCAGAATTCTGACCTGTAACAGTATAGTTGGAAAAGCACTGAAATTAGAGTAGAATCCTGGGGCCTGAATTCAAATTATAGCTCTGTTGCTTGCTTCATGTGATATCATTGGCAAGTTATTAAACCTCCCTTGGCCTTGTGTTTCGCATCTCTAATATGAAGGAACTGAGCTCAATGACTTCTAAGAGCTCTTTTATCTTTTCATCTATAATTCTATGGATTGGTTTATTATTTATTTCCTTGTCTTTAGAAGACAATCATAAATTTTTGTGTTTGGGAGGAGGGAGAGAGTGGGGAGGAAGAGAAGATAAAATATAACCTGCTATATTTGGATGATATTTTTGAAAGGAAAACATTTGAGTTTCTAAGTAAAATCTTGACCTAGAATTTGTCAATGAATAGAAGGCTCTGAAGGAGTAATAAAGTAATAAAAATAAAGTAAATAAAATACAAAGAAGACAAGGTTCAGAAATGCATGAGAAGTTGAAAGAATTAAATAGATGCTGAAAAAGAGCAGGGGAGAATTGAAGCATAAAGAAATTCAATCAATGACTGTTTCTTATAAGTGATCAAATGGCAGCAGAAACTTTTATGAAGAAAATGTACCACGAAGACCTCTCCTCTATAAAGTGCTGATAATATCAAGCATGGAATTTGACCCGTTGTACTTATCCTTCTATTAACCAGTTGTCTATGGAACATCTGTTCTGAGCAAGGCACATGTGCTAGATGTTAAAGTGGCACTCAAAAAATACATGTACATACAATCATTCTTAGTCCAATAATGATTAAAGAAGATGGAGATAGAATTTTCTTAGTCCAAAATCCATTATGGCCCAGTGTTGAAATTCTCTTGAGGGTTTTGTTCGTTCTTTCTTTCTTTCTTTCTTTCTTTCTTTTGTTTGTTTTATATTAATTCTAGATGTCTTTGTGATTAATTGTTGTATTGTAAATATGATCAACCTACACTAGGAATATTGAAATAGAAAAACAAAAATTAAAAAAAAATGAGAGGGGGTTACAGTACTAAATGACTCCTTTATCCGATCTCGATGTTTTTCCAACAGCATACTCATTTTTGTTTATGTAGTCAGTTTTTCTTTTTTTTTATTAAAGTTTTTTTTTTATTTACAAAGAATATGCATGGGTAATTTTTCCAACATTGACTTTTGAATAACTTTTGTTTCATATTTTTCCTCCTTATCACTACCCTCACCCCCTAGCTGCCAGATAGTCCAATACATGGTAAATATGTTGAAATACATGTTAGATCCAATATATGTTTACATATTTATACAGTTATCATGTTGCACAAGAAAAATCAGATCAAGAAGGAAGGAAAAGAAAAAGAGAGAAAGAAAACAAAAGGCAAGTCAATAACAGAGAGTGAGAATACTATGTTGTATTCCACACTCTGTTCCCAAGATTCTCTCTCTGAGTGTAAATGGTTCTCTTCATCACTGCACAAGTGGAACTGATTTGAATCATCTCAATGTTGCAGAAAGCCATGTCCATCAGAATCCATTTCTGTATAGTCTTGTTGTTGCCATGTATAATGATCTCCTGGTTCTGCCCATTTCTGCCTATCAGTTCATCTAAGTCTCTCCAAGCCTCTCTGAAATAATCTTGTTGATATTTCTTTTTTTTAGGATTTACATTTAGATAGTAATTTATTTTTCATCATGTTTGTTTGTTCTATTGATTAGAATAACAATCACTTAATTTCTGACATATCCTTAAAGAATTGTTGTCATTGAACTATTACAGACTTTAGTTTCTTTTCCAGCCAAAGGTGAATTCAAGAGATAACTTTAATTAACTAAAATAACTTACTTCTTTATCCAAGTCTTACCACTATCCTAATTCCATGAAGGCTTAGGAGTAATGGGGAAAAGGGTCCAGCTCTTAAATACATCATTTAAATACCACTCACTTCTGTCGAGTTACCTTGTCACCACCCTATATTCTTCTTTTTTTTTTTAATAGCTTTTTATGTACAAGTTATGTGTATGGGTAACTTTACAGCATTGACAATTGCCAAACCTCTTGTTCCAATTTTTCACCTCTTACCTCCCACCCCCTCCCCCAGATGGCAGGATGACCAGTAGATGTTAAATATATTAAAATATAAATTAGATACACAATAAGTATATATGACCAAACCGTTATTTTGCTGTACAAAAAGAATCAGACTCTGAAATATTGTACAATTAGCTTGTGAAGGAAATCAAAAATTCAGGTGGGCATAAATATAGGGAATTCAATGTAATAGTTTTTAGTCATCACCAAGAGTTCTTTCTCTAGGCGTAGCTGGTTTAATTCATTACTACTCCATTGGAAATGATTTGGTTGATCTCCTTGCAGAGGATGGCCAGATCCATCAGAACTGGTCATCATATAGTATTGTTGTTGAAGTATATAATGATCTCCTGGTCCTGCTCATTTCACTCAGCATCAGTTCGTGTAAGTCTCTCCAGGCTTTTCTGAAATCATCCTGTTGGTCATTTCTTACAGAACAATAATATTCCATAATATTCATATACCACAATTTATTCAGCCATTCTCTAACTGATGGGCATCCCCTCAGTTTCCAGTTTCTAGCCACTACAAAGAGGGTTGCCACAAACATTCGTGCACATACAGGTCCCTTTCCCTTCTTTATGATCTCTTTGGGATATAAGCCCAGTAGTAACACTGCTGGATCAAAGGGTATGCACAGTTTGATAACTTTTTGAGCATAGTTCCAAATTGCTCTCCAGAATAGTTGGATTCGTTCACAGTTCCACCAACAATGCATCAATGTCCCAGTTTTCCCGCATCCCCTCCAACAATCATCATTATTTTTTCCTGTCATCTTAGCCAATCTGACAGGTGTGTAGTGGTATCTTAGAGTTGTCTTAATTTGCATTTCTCTGATTAATAATGACTTGGAGCATCTTTTCACATGACTAGAAATTGTTTCAGTTTCTTCATCTGAGAATTGTCTGTTCATATCCTTTGACCATTTTTCAATTGGAGAATGGCTTAATTTTTTATAAATTAGATATTTTGGAAATGAGGCCTTTACTTGCTGATATTTCTTACAGAACAATAGTATTCCATAGCATTCATATACCATAATTTATTCAGCTATTCTCCAAATTATGGACATCCACTCAGTTTTCAGTTTCTTGCCACTATAAAAAGGGCTTCCACAAACATTTTTGAACATATGAGTCCCTTTCCTTCCTTTAGGATCTCTGGGATATAATCCAGTTGAAACACTGCTGGGTCAAAGGGTATGTACAGTTTGATAACTTTTTGAGTATAGTTCCAAATTGCTCTCCAGAATGGTTGGATTCATTCATAACTCCACCAACAATGTATCAGTGTGCCAGTTTTCCCGCATCCCATCCAACATTCGTCATTATCACTTCCTGTCATTTTAGACAATCTGACAAGTATATAGTGGTATCTCAGAGTTGTCTTAATTTTCATTTCTCTGATCAATAGTGATTTGGAGCACTTTTTCATGTGACTACAAATAGTTTTAATTTCTTCATCTGAAAATTGTCTGTTCATGTCCTTTGACCATTTATCAATTGGAGAAAGACTTAAATTTTTATAAAACTGAGTCAATTCTCTATATATTTTAGAAATGAGGCCTGTATCAGATCCTTTGGATGTAAAAATGTTTTCCCAGTTAATTGCCTCTCTTCTAATCTTGTCTACATTAGTTTTATTTGTACAAAAATTTTTTTAGCTTAATATAGTCAAAATTATTTATTTTGTGATCAAGAATGAAGGACTCCTACCAAATTCCTTTTATGACACAGAATGGCATTGATACCTAAATCAGGTAGGACAAAAACAGAGAAAGAAAATTAGAGATCCATCTCCCTAATGAATATTGATGCAAAAATCTTAAATAAAATATTAGCAAAGAGATTACAAATTATCATCCCCAGGTTAATACACCATGATCATGTAGGATTTTAACCAAGTATGCAAGTCTGGTTCAATATCAGGAAAACTATTAGCATAATTAATTATATCAATAACCAAATTAACAAAAAACATATGATTATCTCAATAGATACAGAAAAAGCATGTGATAAAGTCCAAGACCCATTCCTATTAAAAACACTAGAGAGTATAGGAATAAATGGACTCTTTTTTTTTCCCATCATGTCCATGGAAATCCTATAATCCTTAGATTGTCTCTCCTAGATCTATTTTCTAGGTTGGTCGTTTTCTCAATTAGGTATATTACATTTTTTTCTATTTTTTCATATCTATTTTTTTCCCTCTATTTTTTCATTGCACTCTGTTCTGGTGTTTGTACTCAGCTGGTTGTACTGGCTGCAACCTCCACTTTCCTTTTGAAACATAACCATTTCTGGTCTGTTTCCTCCCTGTAGATGCTCTGACATGCAGAGTCTGCACCACCCCAGGACTGTTGCCTCCCTCCCATTTCCAATAGAAACAGACCTTTTCTGGCAATATTCGAAATTATCTTCTGCTGATAATTTGTTGCACTCCTAATATTTGTGGGTTCTACTGGTCCAGAACTAATTCAGAGGTTAGATTTTATAATTAGTGTGAGAGTTGTAGAGCAGTTCAGAGCAAAATGTTTGTATTCTCTGCCATTTTGCCTCTGCCTCTGGAAGATGTAATTAGTTTTTCAAAAGCACTAATGGCAAAGTAGAAGGCATATAACTTCTGTCCCTTACATTTCCAAATCATATAATAACATAATCTTTCACCCCGGGAGTGAAATTTTAGGTTTGTTTTGCATTTTTGTTCTATTTTTAAGTCACAAATGAGGAGCAACAATATTAATTAGTTTTACACCAAATTAATGAAAAGGGAAAAGAATATATATGGTAATCTATGATCTGCAAATTCTCAAGCAAGACTCTAAGGTAATAACCAGGTTGAAAACAAAAAAAAATGAAAATTAGCAATAGTCTTGCAGATGTCTATTAATTTTTCCTAATATCTGTTGTTGGAACTAGCATCATTTTGACTATTTTGTTGTTATTGTTGTTGGGGGTTTTCTTGTTTGTTTTTATTTTTTCCTTCTTATCCACTATGTGACTAACTCTGTATAAAATATTTGTATTGAAAGACAAAGGTTTCAAGTGCTTTATATCTGAATTCTTCCATAAATCCTCTTCCTTTTTGCTTTCTACCTTCCCTCCAAGTAGTTAACAGGGAGGGAGAAAGCTGAAAAAAACTATACAAAAGCAATTGTCAGAAGGATTGGTGAGACAAATGTGTACTTCCTTCTCCCCTTTTTTCCTCTCTCTTCTCTGTTTTATCTGCCTCCTCCAACTCTTTTATTTTAATTCACAAAAACCCTCCTGAACTGGTACTACAGTCATTAAAGAAGACAGAACTACAAAGCACACACTTGGACTGAAACACTTCATCCTGCAGCTCAGATGTAGAACCTGCATGTCAAGGTTATGCCTGAAGAGTGAGAGTTTGACTTTTCTCTCTTGTCATGAAATTATTCGTGTACTTTAATCTGTCACTTATAACTACTTCCCTGTGGTTTATTTTCTGCTCATAAAAGATTTCCAAGGAAAGATTTTTTTCTTTTTTCTCTTCTGATATTTTTTTCTTATCTAAAATAGTGAGATTTTAAAAGAGCTTATGTTTTATTGACTTGCTTTTCCCATAGCAAGGACTAACTAGAATTAATAAAAATTGACTGTTTTATAAAATAAAATTTAAAATTACTTAAATGGCCTAAGATCTCCTAAGTGAGTGATATCTGCTACTGAATTATTTCTCTAATGAAGAGCTATGTTATTATAAAGGAAGTAATTCAGCATCATGGAGAAGTAGATATATAAATATGCAAATATTTAAATACATAGATGTATGCTAGAACACTGATTAAATGTTGACTATAGTATATGCTATATACACAGAACAAGCCAAATTTGATAGCATCTGACTCGAGGACTTTATATTCCACTAGAAAAAGATAAGACATAACAGGGACCTGGAAAAGGGAGGGGAAAATACTACAGCTGCATATTTTGGAGTGACATCCTAGAATTGAGGTAGAGACATAGTTCCTTTCAAGATAAGGCACATACTTAGCAGACAAGTGGAATATAAATTTCTCACAGGAAGAAAATGGGACAGAAAGCCAGAGGAGAAGAGGTATTGCATAGAGATGGTGGCCAGGAACATGAATTGAGGACCAGCCATGGAGTCAAAAAAATCTATGAGCCCTTTCTGTTACAGATACTTACTGAAAGATCATAGTCACATCACTTATCCTGGATAAAGTTTTATGTATGTATATCTGTGTGTTTGTCTGCATGTATACACACATGTATACATGTGTATATACATTGTGGATATGTATGTATTATATATATATATATGTATATACAATATAATATAAAGCAAGCTTTTGCTTTATTTTGTTTTAATTACCAACTTTTTCGGAATTTTGTCAGTATTTCAATTGACCTGTGTCTTCAAGCTTGAATCATCCTCGAGAAAATGTTTGAGATGAAGATGAAAAGTTGAAATAAATGCTTTGAAAAAATTAAATATAATTTACTTTCATAATAATACATAGTTTCTTAAGTTTTTTGATGATATTCCTTGTGTTGTTTTATGTATTTATTTTTAGACAGAGCTTCTAAGATTTTTCTGGCATATAGGAGGCTCTTAGAAAATGCAAAATAACATTTTCCTACAGGTTAATTAATTGATTTATTGCTGTTTTCTCAGAATTTCTAAGACTCGATGAAAAACAACAACAACAACAAAAACCCATGTTTCATGAATACAGAAAAGGAAATGAAAGGTAGAGCTAAAAGAGATTTGTACTACTTTCTGAGGTTAAAGAGCAGATTTAAATTCAAGATATCATTTTCATATCCTGTAACTAGGGAATCAAATTTAGACTAAATATGAGCATGGACTCATATCAATACCAAACTAATGGAAAAACTAAAAGATAATCCATATATTTTGACAAGCATATCAATAATTTCATATAACATTGCTATTTAAGAGGCATCTAAAAATGTATCTCTTACTTTTCAAGGTAACTTTTACCATTTTGTTTCTATGCTCCCAACATAGTATTTTTCACAGTGGGACCTGAGTGTGTATGTGTGTGTGTGTGTGTGTGTGTGTGTATACACACATATATACATATAATTGAATTAAGTGTATAAACATGTTTACTAAATGGACCATACACCTTTCATTATATGACAGATACAAAACACACACACACGCAAAAGACATACACACAAACACTTCACTTAAATATATTAATTTCCAATGTAGACAATTGAGTATTTAAGAAGCACAAGCCTAACTTCAAAATCTGCAATGGTTTGATAGGGTGAAAAGGAATATTCTAGACCTAATGATTTAGTAAGATGTATTTCTAGTTGTCAATATGTAGAATATAAGAAGAGAACAAAATTATTATTGCTATTTTTGTTTTTGCTTATCAGAATATACTCTGCCCTATCAAAATATATCTTACATATGAGAGAACCTATAAATCTTGTAAGAGATTAAAATCAAGTTGGGTTACATTGCATGAATTGGCATCTCATCAGTAAAATGATCTAAAAATATTTATGAATTAGCTAGCTCCTTTATTACATTAGGAAGTACTGGATGTATATATTCTTCAGAATAGCTCAGGGAAAAATGTAGCAATAGAAATGACATAAAAGGTTTTTTTTCCATTAAATTTTCTTTACTATTTTGAGGAAACTAGAAATTCTAAGAAATGCTTTTACTCTTTTTATTCAGTATTTTTCATAATATCATAACACAAGAATATCATTTGTCACAAATGTCACATAAGTCAAGTTAAACTATTAATTATTATAAGGAAACAAACACTTGAACCTTTTTGTGACACTGAGATGAATTTTCTTTCTGTAATTTTTCATTGACCTTTCCATAGTCATTGATTCAGTTTTACTTTATCTTGATGTTAAAATTAAAGGGTTTTCCTAATGGAGATGAACTGTGGTAATTATATTATCAGCCTTAGATAATGTAATTATAGTCGTTTAGTTAAAGGGAAAAGCTCATTTAAATATTGTTGGAATTTAAATATTAGCTTGTTTCTAAATTGTTGGTAAAATGCATTGAACAACCAGGAGAGCAATGAACTTAGCACAAAGAGTATACAGCAAACATGTGAGTTCTCCTGCATTTTCCATAATTAGTAATATGAAGCAAGTTATTTATTAGCTAAGTTCAACTAAAAGACATTCTTTAAGTTTAAAAAACATTTATTTTACAAGTAAAATATTATATGTCTAGAGGGATGAAGTAATTTGTCTAAGTGAAAAAAAGCTCTTATGAGTCCAAAAGAATTCTAACAATCTGATTACCTGACTTCTAAAACAGAGATCTATGTCTAATATCTAAGTGTTTATTCTGCGTGTACATTTAAATATATGGTCTAAATATTTAGATGTTTAAAGATGCATATGAACATAGTGAATATATATTGCAATTTTACCTCTAAATTAATGGAGATAATCAGTAATTTAGAGAGCTGACTATAATCGATTATTCTTCACAGAAGAAGGCAGGTCATCTAAAATGTAATAAAAAATAACAACAACAACAATAACAAAACGATAGTAATAGTTTTGATGCAAGTAGAAAAAACAGATTTTATTAAATATCTACTATGTGATAAGCACCGTGCTATGGACTCTGTACATATTGTGTCATCTGATCATCCTTACAGCCCTGGGAAATATGTTATCGTTTTTTCTATTGAGGGAACTGAAACAAATAGTTTATTGACATATCCAGGTTCACACATCTTTGAAGTATTTGAGGCTATATTTGAATTCAGGTTTCCTGACTCCAGACCCTGTATTCTATCTACTGAGTTAGCTAATCTACTTTCAGAATTTTTATGGAATCATTTAAACAAATCCTTCTGAACCCTTTGAGCTCCCAAATCAAATTAGCTTCTGAGAATAGTTTTCATTCTGCAAGACTACATCTAACATCCACAGACAAATCAGTGACCATGAGAAAAAAGATGATGCTGGTGAAAAAAAAGAGAAGAATGAGACACTATTCATTTTTAAGTTTTTTTGGAATTTTATGTTCTCAGTCCTTAGCAAAGGATTTTGCATATGGAAAGTGCTTAATGAATATTTGTTGAAATGCTTTATTTGATTGATAATGAAATGATGATGTATTTTGTAGGGAACAGGGCCTTTTTTCCCCATAATGTTCCTTTGGTAAAACATACCCCTTTTCAAAAATCATCTTTTTTTATATATAATAGCCTTTTATTTACAGGTTATATGTATGGGTAACTTTACAGCATTAACAATTGCCAAAACTCTTGTTCCAATTTTTGACCTCTTAGCCCCCACCTCCTCCCCCAGATGGCAGGATAATCAGTAGATGTTAAATATATTAAAATATAAATTAGATACACAATAAGTATACATGACCAAACCGTTATTTTGCTGTACAAAAAGAAGCAGACTCTGAACTTGTGAAGGAAATAAAAAATGCAGGTGGGCATAAATATAGGGATTGGGAATTCAATGTAATGGTTTTTAGTCATTTCCCAGAATTATTTCTCTGGGCATAGCTGGTTCAGTTCATTACTGCTCCATTGGAAATGATTTGGTTGATCTCATTGCTGAGGATGGCCAGGTCCATCAGAACTGGTCATCAGATAGTATTGTTGTTGAAGTATATAATGATCTCCTGGTCCTGTTCATTTCACTCAGCATCAGTTCGTGTAAGTCTCTCCAGGCCTTTCTGAAATCATCCTGTTGGTCATTTCTTACAGAACAATAATATTCCATAATATTCATATAACACAATTTATTCAGCCATTCTCCAACTGATGGGTATCCACTCATTTTCCAGTTTCTGGCCATCACAAAGAGGGCTGCCACAAACATTCGTGCACATACAGGTCCCTTTCCCTTCTTTATGATCTCTTTGGGATATAAGCCCAGTAGTAACACTGCTGGATCAAAGGGTATGCACAGTTTGATAACTTTTTGAGCATAGTTCCAAACTACTCTCCAGAATGGTTGGATTCGTTCACAACTCCACCAACAATGCATCAATGTCCCAGTTTTCCCACATCCCCTCCAACAATCATCATTATTTTTTCCTGTCATCTTAGCCAATCTGACAGGTGTGTAGTGGTATCTTAGAGTTGTCTTAATTTGCATTTCTCTGATTAATAATGACTTGCAGCATCTTTTCATATGACTAGAAATAGTTTCAATTTCTTCATCTGAGAATTGTCTGTTCATATCCTTTGACCATTTTTCAATTGGAGAATGGCTTGACAAAATCATCTTTTTAAATGTATAAAACAAAATGTAGTAGATTATATAGGAAAACAATTATACTGAAATACAATTATCTAAGTAGATATGTATATGTATATAACTTTATATAAAACTATGTCTACATTTATCATCTATCTATATATAGATAGAAAGATTATATATTATATATTACATTATTTATTATATCTAGAAAAATTTACAGACTGTGGGTCAATAACTTATTATCTCTTGGTAGAACACAGAGAGATTTAAACATACACATAAGTGGAGACAAGGACACAGAAAAACAGAAAGAAAAAGTGACAGAGACAGAGGTAGAGAGAGAGAGAGACAGATTTGGCACAGGGTGAAGGGAGAGAAAAGATTTTGAAGCTAAATTTTTTGTAGTATTTTATATATGTTATCTTATTTGATCTTCACAACAACTTTATGAGCTAGATGCTATTTTTATCCACATTTTCTAGATCAGGAAACAAAATCTGAGAAAGGTTGAATGATGTGCTAACTTAGAATATGGTTAAAGTAAAATATAACAAAGGTTTCCTGATTATATGTCTAGCACTCTACCCATCTCACAACCTAGTTGCATTGAGGTTTTAAAAGGATATGCTCTGCAAAACTTTGAAGTATATATTGTTTTTACCTTGCAGATAAGATGAGAGAGAAAGTGAATTGTTGTTGGTCCTACAGCTAGTAAGCTTTCAAAAGAGGATCTCACATTACCAAAAAAAAAAGCAGAAAACAAAAAACAATGCACCAACCCCCCCCCAAAAAAAAACACAACACATATATATGTCCATAATATCCTATTTGAAATGTTGGCAAAATTAGGAATATAGCCTCATATCTCTCTCTCTCTCTCTCTCTGTATATATACATATATATATATATATATATATATATATATATATTTATTTGCTATTAATTCTTATCCAAATCTATGACCAAAGGTTATAAATATGGAAAATATTTTATAATTTCAAGGTTTTCTGTTGTCCCTCTATAATCCTTTGCTTTTCTAATAAATATAAACCTAGAATAAACTTGAAAACTACAGCCAATTTAATTTAGTAATTCTACCTATTTGCTTATAAAAAGTACTGAAAAGTTAAGAATTTTTTTGTGCATGGACTAATGCTGGAATTAAAGAAAAAAATTACTAGAGGAAAAGGAGTAGTTTTCTGAAAGATATTATCATTTGATGTCAGTGTAAATCATCATTTTCATTGAATCACTTATGTCTGGAAAAGCATTTCCATGTAATTCTCACAGCTAGTGAATTATGCTGGAAAAATGATATAGTCAGCATACTGTTTCTTTGTATTAGCATCAAAGTTCCATAAGATACAAGAAAATTTCTCATGGAAGGGGAGATAGTATAATTATTCTAATATATTTATGCTTTTAATAAGTGTGCAAAATGTGGATTTCTTGTCCATGACTTTTTCTTGAAAGATGTTTCTTCAAAAATAAAGTCACATAGTATATGTAATCAAAAGCAAAATTAACTTGAAGATATTGTTATATATGTTAATTTCAGTGTCATTATTTAATAGAATTAATATAATATATACATAAAATTTGGATAATATTGAATATTATCATTCAAACATTTAAGGAATAATCTATTCTAGAAAGTCATATTAAGTCATATAAGTATATATGACATTAATTATGATCAATGATATGAAATTACTAAAGTGAATATGGGGAATCATTGTTCGAGTTGCAAAATGATTTCTTACCACTCCAAATGTTTCACACAAACTTCCTTAAAATATGTCCTCTAATTATTTAAAAAAAAGATTCAACTTTTGAAAGACATTAATTCACTCATTTTCTTTCTTTTTTTAATTTAATAGCCTTTTATTTACAGGTTATATGTATGGGTAACTTTACAGCATTAACAATTGCAAAACCTCTTGTTCCATTTTTTCACCTCTTATCCCTCATCCCCTCCCCCAGATGGCAGGATGACCAGTAGATGTTAAGTACATTAAAATATAAATTAGATACACAATAAGTATACATGACCAAACCGTTATTTTGCTGTACAAAAAGAATCAGACTCTGAAATATTGCACAATTAGCTTGTGAAGGAAATCAAAAATGCATGTGGTCATAAATATAGGGATTAGGAATTCAATGTAATGGTTTTTAGTCATCTCCCAGAGTTCTTTTTCTGGGCATAGCTGGTTCAGTTCATTACTGCTCCATTGGAAATGATTTGGTTGATCTCATTGCTGAGGATGGCCTGGTCCATCAGAACTGGTCATCATATAGTATTATTGTTGAAGTATATAATGATCTCCTGGTCCTGCTCATTTCACTCAGCATCAGTTCGTGTAAGTCCCTCCAGGCCTTTCTGAAATCATCCTGTTAGTCATTTCTTACAGAACAGTAATATTCCATAATATTCATATACCACAATTTATTCAGCCATTGTCCAACTGATGGACATCCATTCAGTTTCCAGTTTTTAGCCACTACAAAAAGGGCTGCCACAAACATTCGATTTCACTCATTTTCTTAAAACATATATTAAACAAAGTGTATTTATACTTTTGAGTCTCTAGATAGATTATATATGTATGTGTATTTATATATACATGTGCATATGCATATATATACTGCTGTTTTACAATCTTCAGGAGAAGGTGAATTTTAACCCTTAAGGAATGAAACACATTTCTTGATTTCTATAGGTAAACAAAAAGTGCTGGCTCTACCCATAGGAATCCATCCTCCTAATAGTTTGAGCCAACCAAGTCATTTTGAGGGCAAATCATTTTTAGGCTTGCTAATTTACCTTTGATATTAATCTAATTTATCCAACTCTTACTGTGACTCCAACAAGTTATAGACTATCTAGAAATCATACCCTTGTAAATTATCTTAATAGACAGTAAACCAAGTTAAGGGTAATCAAAAGGTCTCAAACTTGTCTGTGGGATTAAGAGATGTCTACATCAATCATGTGTATTCTTTCCTTGGGAGAACAGGTGGATGAGAACAATTGTTCCAATGTTCATGAATGCAGCTGAAGTTCTGTGGATCATTTAAACTTTGGGAAGACATTGAAAAAAACCACATCTTCCACTGCATCCTGGGCCAGTCCTAGTCATCTTGACTTTTGTCCAGTAACTCAATTTCAATGATTCAGGAAGAGATAGTGACTGACAACTTTGTGTAATTTTGCTCTCTTAAATCTAATTTACATGCAAGTTAAGGCATCATACATGATTTTTAAAATGAAGGACAAACAACATTATTGCCATGTCTTTTTCTGGGTGTCTTTTATATCTTAGTAATCTCTAATTCCTTACTTCTTGGCTTCCTTCAAAACCCAAATAAAAGCAGCTAAATTTTTGTCATGATATTTTGTATATTTAAAATGCTCTCTCCATCACAGCATATTGAAAATTTATTTCTAATGCAATTATTTTTCTCTTTTGTGAAATCAATAGGCATCCACATATTTTCTCACCTATCAAACTAAATATTTTTCCATAACATTAATCATGTTTTTAGGTTACCATATCTCCCTCTATCTAGTACCTAGACAATTGTTTTAAAGGTATTAGACACGCAAGATATGTTTAAATGAACTGAATGAATGTGAAAGTCTCTTTTAAAAAGTTAGTTTTTCCCCTTCTAGGTACATAATAAAGAAATCAAGAACAATTCTCCAAGGATGCCATTTGTTTTATCACTTTAAACAAGACATAATACCCCGTTAGATTTCTAATTGCTATCATTTTATCTTCTGTGGATGAATGAGAATCTACAAAAACAGGGCAAAATAATCAGTTCCATGACAGAGTCTTGGATCAAACCAATTATATCTGTCTATCTGCTTTCATCTTTATTTATCCTTTCTCCCCACCCACTACTCAAAAAGGCACAATGTTTTGTGTTCTATGGATTTTATCTAAGTCTACAGAATAAAATCATTCAAAGTCAAATATATAAAGAAGATATTTGCATTACTTAGTTGTAATATTTTTCTCTCTTTGTTTTCTTAAAAGGAGAAACATCAAAGTTACTCAAATATTAGAAGGAAAGGTGACATTGTTCTGCATGGTGGCTGAATAATTTTGAACCCATTACAGGAGCTTTGCTTTAATTGATGATAGGCAGTTCTCTTTTTCCACCTTAATTAATTTGAAATTTTTATCCTTTTGTGATCCTTTTTTTAATATTAACAAAAATGATAGTGAGAAGCCCAAAGGCAAAATTTTTCTTAAAAGGTTAAAGAATAATTTGCTTAATAAAACATAATCTTCTGAGTGTCCTATAAACTTTGAATACTTTCAGGCGACATTTTTAAGTTAGGAGTATAATGGAAAATCTTCCCAGGGTAGTTTCTACCTCCAGAAATAGAATCAAAAAATTATCTCTCTGATAGTAAGGTTACCAGACCTATCCTTAACCTCTACCCATTCACAGCCATACATTCAGTCTTCTATAATTTTAGAACTCTGTTTAAATCTTGGTTGTCATGGAAACTTTGAACTTTATAAGAAACTGCCTTCATCTAGAAAGCTCATTATGTTCTCTGACAATTTGCCTAGACTCATTTTCTAGTAGTTATTATGCTTCTAATCCTTTTTGTTCTTCTCATTCTAGTGATTCAGACCTTTGACTTATGGGTTATCCAAACATCTGATCATCTGATTTTCACTACCTTATTCATATAAATGAAACTTTTTCTCCCTAATGTCTCACACTATATCAGTTACTCCTATTATGACTTGTGGAACAGATATATTATTCTCTTCTCTTCCTTCTCTCTCTCTCTTTCTCTCTCTCCCCTCCACTTCACCCAGATGGCTCTTGAGGGGAAAATGAGGCAGATGACCTTGCACAGCCCTCCTTCACTTAAATCCAATTTATCTGCATGTTATACCATCACTTCTCTGATATCATGGTCCTCTTCAAGAATGAAGGACAAGTAACTAGATAAATAAATAGATATAAATATATCTTTCTTTGTATGTGTATATTATATATGTTGCTTTATGTTCTTTGCTTTATGTTTCATATATTCATATGCTATGTGTGTGCATATTATTTTAGATTTTTTTTTCTTATTTACTTTTACCCCCATTTTCTGGTATGCTCTTAGACCAGACTCCTCAAGATAATGTTATGTTCTTGTCAATCCTTGATAGTAATAGTCATATATTTTTCTCAAATTCCTACCTTAATGATCCAAATAGAAGTGATTATTCTCCTTCTTCCAGAATACCACTTTATATTCTTCTACTCTTATAACTTAGTTACTTCTTCCCCTTTGAAGATCACTCTATCAATATTTATCACTTAATCTAGCTCCTAATGGCTATTATTCTCCACCCCTTGACCATTTTCCTATGCCCTCAGAGAGTTCAGGTTATGTCTCAGTTGTATTCTCTGCTTCAATTCTGGTTTTCATATAGAGATTTTCAATATATGTGTGGTTATTCAAATACCCAAATTTCTCAATTTCTTAATATCCTTGTAATCCATGACCCACGCTGAGGTAATACCTCAGCTTTAAACTTGGATAATCATATCCATAATCCTATGGACTACCAAAAGTGTTCAATTTCCTTATTTCAAAAACAGTTATAATCTCATATTAAGCATTCCATCTTTGACTTTTGCTTCATAGCTTTTATTGCATGCCCTCACCAAGTACTTTAACATCTTCATGTCAGCAATTTTTTAGGCTATCATAATTTATTTTATTATACATTTCACCCTTTTCTATCTCAAAGCTATACCAAATTTTTCCCACTGAATACTCTCACTCATAAGGGATTATAATACGACAAACACAGTGATTATGGTTTTCTTTTATTCTTTTTTTTGTAAATTATATTTTATTTTTTTCAATTATATGTAAGGATAGTGTTCAACATTCATTTTTACAAGATTCTGAGTTTCGGATATTCTCCCTTTCTCCCTCCCCCTTCTGCAAGTTGACAAGCAACCTAATATAAGTTATACATGTGCAATCATGGAAACATATTTGCAGATTTGTCATGTTGTGAAAGAAGAAATGGGACAAAAGGGAAAGCCACAAAAAAGTGAAAATATATGTTTTTATCTGCATTCAAAGTGCTTATTTAAAATTTATTTATTTATGAAAAACTTATAAAATAATAGAAAAAATACATTATCATGTGTATACCAGAACATAAAGCAACGGACTTTGCTTTCAAGAAACCCTATATAATAAGTATTACAAATTGTATTCAGAAGAGTCCAACTTTTCTTTGCTTTCTTGTAGGTTTGCTTTTGTAATCTGCAGTGAACAATTAACTTTACTTTTTTACCCTTCCTCTTCTACTGAAGAAGGCCACAATTAAGTATAAACACACACACAACACACACACACACACACACACACACACACATACATATATATATATATATATATATAAAGAGAGATTTAAAATCATACATATATAGTCATGTGCATTTATATAAGATGATACTACTGGTTTCTTCTCAGTTTCTTTATAAGTACATCTTTCCATATTTTTTCTGACTCCACCAAATCATCATTTCCTACACAATAGCACTTACACTATTTACTGATTTTAAATAGTCTGAAACCATATTGATTAATTTAGAGAACATACAGTTTAGTTTTTCTAATTTTCTTTTTTGATTAAATCTGCTTTACCTTTGATTCTGCCTAAAATCATAATTATCTCTGCTTTTTTATTTAATAAATTCTACTCCTTAAAATTATTTTGTTTTGGTGCATTTCTAATTTCCTATCCCTTCTGACTCCTCTGCTTTAATTCTACCCAGTGTCTTGCCCTACTATTACCTATCTTCCCCTCACCTGACCTAACAAGGATTCCCTTCTCTATTTTCTTTCCATTAGTCCTCTTGTCAAATACAAAAATTATTCTCTTTTGTATCTTCACACCTTATCCCACTCTTGTTAATCTACAAGCCCTTCTATACCCTTCCTTATACTATTCTCTCACATTATTTTTTTATTTCAACTTTTACATGTATATATATGTACATACACACATACACACACATAAAGATAGATAGATAGATGCATACATACATACATACACATACACACATATATTGCCCAATTCATTGTTCTATCTAGCGATAAAAAATTCCCTGAAAATTGCTATGGATGCATCCTATAAGTTTTGGTCAGTTGTCTTAATGATGTCATTCTCTTGGATGAAATTATTGATTGTTTCTTTGATTTGTTGTTTAACCTACTCATTCTTTAGGATTAGATTATTTAATTTCCAATTAATTTTTAATCTATCTTTCCATGACCCTTTATAAATGATGCTTTTAAAATGTCTTCCTTTCACTATTTGGTTAAAAGATTTTTGTGCTGTAATAATATGAAAATTTTTGAGTAGGTGCCATGTTCTGCTGAGGAAAAAATATATTTATTTTTGTACCAATTCAACTTTCTCCACAGTTTTATTATGATTATGACTTCTAAAATTTGATTCAATTCTTTGCATTTTATTTTGTGGTTAGAATTATCTTCATCAAAAGGAAGTAGTTGAGGTACCTCCCACTAGTCTAGTTTCACTATTTCTTCCTGCAACTCATTTAACTTCTTCTCTAAAAATTTGGATGTTATACCAAATAGTTCAAAAATGTAAGTATTGATATTATTTAATTGAATTTGATATATTTTTAGCAAGATATAGTTTCTTCTTTGTCTCTTTCAATTAGAACTATTTTTGTTTTTGTTTTGTCTGTTGCTACACATGCTTTTCTTTAACTTCAGCTGAAACATAATAGATTCCTTTTTTATCTTAACTTGTGTGTCTCTTTGCTTCACTTGTGTTTCTTGTAAACAATATATTTTAAAATTCCATTAAAAATCCATTCTGCTATTTGCTTCTGTTTTATGGGTGAGTTTACCCCATCCAAATTCACAGTGATAATTAAAGACTTTGTATTTTTTCTTCATCCTTTTTCCCCCTATTCATACTTTCCCTCTCTCTTTTGATTCACCCTATCCCTCCTTACTAGTGTTTTGCTTTTGACCACCACATTCCTCAATAGTGACTTCTGTCTCTCAGAATACACCTTTTCTTTTCCATTCCCCCTTATTCATTTCTATGAAGAATGATTTATTTTCCCAACTGTATATGTATGTTATTTACTCTGAGTCATATCTAATGATTAGTCTTCACTCTTTATTTTCCCTTTATAATAATGGGTCTTTTATGCCTTGTCACAAATAATATCATTTACCCCATTCCGCCTATCCTTTCTATGTATTTTCCTTCTTCCTTATTATAAATACAATTCTTAAGAGTTACAAGTATCATCTTCATATATATATATATGTATATATATATACATATATATATATATATTAATCTTATTGAATAACATATTTGTTTATTTTCTTATCTTTTTATGCTTCTCTTAAGTCTTATATTTGAAGATCTAATTTTCTTTTTGGCTCTGGTCTTTTCAGACTGAAATTTTAAAAGCCCCTGTTTCATGTCTGGCTACATACACACACACACATACCCCCCCCCTCCACACACACACAGACAGAGACAGAGACAGAGACAGACAGAGAAAGAGACAGAGAGAGATAGAGAAAGAGAAAGAGAGAGAGAGAGAGAGAGAGAAAGAGAGAGAAAGAAAGAGAGAGACAAAAAGAGAGAGAGAGAGAGAGAGAGAGAGAGAGAGAGAGAGAGAGAGAGAGAGAGAGAGAGAGAGAATGATGATTTTAAATCTGGATCTATTTTCCAGGTCAATTATTTTAACAATTTAGTATTTTAAAATTTCTTCTCTCTCTTTTTAATTTTTTCTAAATTTAAAACTGCCTTATAGAATAATTAGCTTCCACAAGCCCAATTCTAACTTTTTAAGGATTTGTTTTCTTCACCTAGCTTTTGTATCTCCTTTTCCATTTGTCTGATTTTACTTCTACAGGAGTTGTTTTCTTCAGTGGATTTCTTTTTTCCATTCGGCCAATACTATTTTAAAGGGTTTATTTTCTTCACTTATTCTTTTTTACTTTCTTTCCCAAGATGTTCAGTTTTTTTATAATTCATAACTTACAATTTTTTCTTCTACCTCACTTGTTTTATTTTTAAAAATCCTTTTAAATCCTTCCCAGAGGACTTTAGAGACTCTTGAGGCTTCACTCCTATGCATTTTGAAATTTTTGTTGTCTTCTGAATTTGTGTTTGGACTTTTCCTCTCTCATTGTGGCTTTTTACTGTAAGGGTTCTTTTTTGTTGTTGTTTTCTTTATTCTTATTTTTTTTAAAAACAAATTAATTGAGTACATATTAGAGTTAGCAAGGTTAGTCACGCTCATTCTACTGGGGCTTCAGGGACTTGCAATTATCCTTCTGTGCTGGATGTGGAGACCTCACAGCTTGTCTGTTTTGCCATTGAGCTGCTAAACCCAGATATTAGGGCCTTGGTTGTTGATCTACACTGTTAAGAGCTTCTGACTAGTTTGTCTGGACATTGCGTGCCCTGGGTCATGCTTCCTATTAGATCTTTCCTGAATCCCTTCTAAATTATCTTTGGCTAGATAATTCTTTCACTCTCTATTTTTGTTTTGTGCATTCTATTACTTCAAAATTCTTTTAAAGACTTGATTTAACGTTGCCTTGGATCCAATGCACATGAGTTTTACTTTAAATGTAATGAATCTGATGAAATGTTACATGAATCATATGTAGCCAAAAACGTGAGTCTGGTACAAACTAAGCTTGGCCTTTGTGCTGACAAAAGAACTAGAGATAATCTCATCCACATTAAAAAAAATAATAATATTAATCTTCCATGCAAAGGGGACAGTATATTCCCCAGAGATCCTAGTCTAAACTTTACCCCATTGGTATTGGAAAAGAGCACCATGAAATGAATTATCAATTGAACTCGGTGAGTGTGAAATGAACATTTAGTCAAATAAATAATATAGAAATAGTAGCCTTCACATGAATCAAAGTAAACCAACCTAAAAAGGATGGATACAAATTTGGTATTGCTCTTCTGGTGTTAAAGTCCAGTATGGCCTATACTAACTGTAGTTCATTATTATTATGTTTATTATTAGTAGTTATTTTGATTTTGTTTTGATTCAAAGTATAAAGATTCCATTTGACTGTTTTACATGACCTTTAAACACTTGGATACTTTAATGACTTGATGACCTCAGTAACACAGATAACAATTCATTTACTCTTTTCATTTTCTGTGTGCTTTCATCCATATTCTTCCCTCCCCCCCCAAAAAAAAAAAAACTTCACAAAGTTCCATTCATCATACTGAATGGCTTTTCTTAGATCTCTTAACTATTGTGTTTCCAATAGATTATTACAATGGTATCTAAATTTTTGGTCCAATAGAAGTTATTTGATAGGTACCTCTTCCAATTAAAGTTTTAGTTATTCTCTATGATGCTTTCATTGTCAATATGCTGTGGCACATTCTTATTTACTTTTAAACTTCCTTTTTACTTTGTATGATAAATTCATATATTTGAGATATTTGAGTATTCCATGAAATAAAACTATGACATATTAATGACATAATACTATCATTAAAAATAAGAGATATTTTGGTTCAATAAAATGCTCCTATATTTTTAAAAAGTGAATGGAAGTTAGCATTCCATTAGGTGATCTAAAGATAGATTTTTGGAAATTGAATTAAGAAATCATGTTAAATCCTGCCTTATGGCACAACCTCTCTCAGTATCAGTTTTTTAATATGTAAAATCGAAATAATATCACAGGATTATTGTGAACATCAAATGAAACACCACAAAGTTCAACATAAATGATAACTCTTTTTATTTTTAATCATTACTTTATCCATATATTATTCAAACATTTTTATAAATTCAATGATATGTTGTTTAGCATTTAATTAAATAAAAGAAGATTATATATGATGCTCAGGATTCCACACAAATTACATTTTCATGAATGTGCAGTATGATAATTAGACTTTTACTTGCAGTTCCTATATCACAAAATTCAATCATATATTTTATCATATACTCTGCAATCATTTTCTCTAGAAAAACTAACTAAATGAATTAAATTTAACTCCTATGTATGCAACATTGTAATGAATGAAATTCAAATATCAGAGGGATTCCCAGTCAATAATAGGTTCTCTAGATGCCTCTTTTTATACGTTGTATGTTTTGATTACATTAAGTCCCAGAAAATTACAATGTCTTTCCTACTGAGATCTAGAAACTTTAAAAAATATCTTTTTTTTCCAGAAACACTGAAAATTAAATAGTACATGATATGTTGGAATGAGGCAGATTTTGACTGGCAATTGGTTGGATAGGTCATCAAGTTGGTTTATAAATACATCTATCTAAGAAAGATATTGAAATTGGAAGTGCCTACACAAGAATGAAATTTTTGGGTTGTGTACAAAAAAAAAAAAAAACTTTGTTGTTTTTCAGTAATCAGAAAATACTGACTGCCATGAAATTAAATCATCTCCTCACTAATCACATGTCAAACATATGTTCACTACAGATGTTTGTCTGTATCATTGATAGCCCCTGGTTTTCTCAACTGTAAAATAAGGAATTTCCATCAGATGGCTCTGATGACCCTAGCAATTGTAGACCTGTGATTCTATTTCCAAGGTACATTGTAAATCTAAGAGAGGTTCCTAATTAATGATGAAACTTTCAAATGTTCCTGGTTTTGAATGAAATTGCGCTGAACATATAATTGAAGTTCTAGAATATTTCAGTCTCTTAAATGAAATCCATAATCACTTAAAAGAGTACAGCCTTATTGTCCACACAAGGAAAATTTGGTGGATAAAGAGGGGGAAATGAGTTATATAATTGCATGCAGTTATATGTGTAGCACCTTTAGTTGGTTGATCTATGCATATGTTTTAGATAGATAATTCCAATGGACTATAAATTGCTTCTTCAATTGAATTATAGTAGATCATAGATTTCCTTTAGAAACTAATATTTTTTGTAAGCATGTGTGTGTGTGTGTGTGTTGCACTAAAAGACTGCAAATATGGTAACAAGGTTTCTTACCCCTCACAAAAAAGTGAGTGAGAAATAATTGTCATTACTTTTATAATTGTAATAATTGGGGGAAAGGAAGTAAATTTAATCATGTATCAAGAAAGGCTAACAACTAAAAGTTTATATATTCCATTGCTAGCAACAAAGTTTCAAGACATATAGAAAAATTTCACAGCAAATTTGGTAGAAATTAAAGACAGCATTTATATACAAGATAAGTTCTGTATATAATGAAATATACTCCAGTGGATGCAGTTCCCACTTTGTTAAGATCCCACTTTGTAGGATATTTTCCTATAAATGTTATATGCCTATGTATGGAAATTGGCATGACAATGTACCAGCATAATTAAAATTAAAAGTGACTTCAAAAGGTATTATATTTTTACATGCATGTGTAGTATATAAGCAATAAGATCTTTCATATGGGAAATGACATTAAATACCTCAGCAAACAATCATAATGAAAAAGGAAATAAGTATATCACATAGTATAAGTACACATATATTTGTGTTTGTATGTATGAATGTATGTATATATACATACATTTACATATGTATATAAATATAATATGTATAATATGTTCCTCTGCAAAATAAATGTTAAAATATGGAGTATGTTTTTCTATCACATTGGAAAATAAAAAGAATATTCTTTCAATTTAATAAGAAGTACTCATTTAATAGATATATTTATATAATCAGTTTATTTCCATGTTGCAAGCTTTATGATTTTCATGTTAATACATAGCCATTTGTAGAGTTACAAATGTTTTGGTTCATTCAATGTAAATAGTACTTACACAGCTGAATAGTCTCCAATTCCTGTTTTTGTGTGAGTGTGTGTTTGTGTGTGTGTGTATGCATGTATGCGTGTGTCACTCATAAAATTTTTGTTATAAAAAAGACTAAATGAATTATGGGAAAATATAATTTCAATGTGCCACTGGTAAAACCCCACCATAGAGAATTTTGCATTAACCTGTCAAAATGGGTTTATCTAATTTAATACCCTCTCAGAACCTTAAGGCTACCAAATCATACAACATAAATTTAATGATAAAACGCTGAGAGGTAAGACTTTCCCCAGGTTAACAATATATGTCATCTACTGAAAATAAGGCTTTAGCTTTCTAAATAACTCTATTTGTGGTTCTAATAAAATCTAAGTGTTTTAAAAGAGTAACATTTTATTAATCAATATTTGTTTATTTGCTGATGTTTTGATATAAGAGGTTAATTTTCTGCTGCTTGTGTTTTAAAACAGGATAGCTCCTATAGCACTTGTTTTGAATTGTAGTCAAATTGTGTATTAGCCATACTGTATTGGCTATTTAATGATGCAATTGTTTTCATATTAGAAATGTTATTCTGTCATGCTTTATCAGATCCATGGGTTAAAGTCTTGTTTTCAAAGATCCATTGCATCAGATAAGATGAACATCTTTATATATATAATAGTTTCTTCTCAATTTCCATTTTGCCAGGGCAATCAATGATACTCTTAAGTTTTGAAAAAAAAGCAGTCTACTAAATTCTGAATGTCAGGGAATTGGGAAAATAAGAACACTTAAACCTCCTGAAGCTAAACATAACACAGCTAGAATCTTTCCGATTCTAGTAGAATAGAATCAAATTAAATGTTTATTTTCTTGGGGCTACACTCCTTCCAAATGACTTTGCTTTGAATCAAATTTCCCTTGATAGCTGGTTTTCATGTATAAGAATATAGTACTTATTCTTGTCAGAATAAAAGGAATCAGCGAATATAAAATATAAAAGTGACCTTAGAGATTATTCAGTCTAACATTTTAGTTAATATATGATGAAACTGAGTCTAAGAGGTGAAGCCTTGTTTTCTTTAACTACAGAATATAGAACCAGAAGCATTTGATGAAAAGTTCCAAAGAGGCAGATTTAGGGAATATAAGAAACTCGATACAGTAGAGAAATAATTCTTACAATTAGAATTCTCCAGGTACAAAATATCTGCCTTTTGAGATCAGTTTCTTCTTTTGGAAATCACCAAAAGAGTATGACTGAACATGGTTCAATGTATTTTAATCATGATTTCTTTCTTGTATTAATTGTACTAACTGACTCAAAATTCTTTGATTCTTAAAAAAAAAAAAAAAAAAAGTAACCAATGCTGCACAACTTGCAGATAGAAGAACTTGGATTAGAAATTTGTTATATTGGCTCTACTGTGGAACTCTTTCAAATATACATGTTTTGCATTGTTCATTTCCAATCTGATATTTTGCATAAATTGTAGGTCTTGATGAAGTATATGAGTATACATAGAGTTCTCTAGGTCCCTCTCAGGACTTATGAAGACTACATCCTCATGCCAAATATCTAAACCTTTGTGGTTAGTTCATAATTTATTAGTGCTCCTCACAGAGATGTCAGCTTGTTCAATTCTATTGTAATTTTATGTCTTCTCAAGGTTATTGGTGCACCTCTGTGGAATGCTATTCTGGTTATAGAGTCATCCTCTAGTTCAATGAGTAGTATTTTTGTCTGTTTGTTCATTGGTTGGTTTTGTTTTTTCCCTCATGGAGTCTAAATGGGGAAAAAATTAACATCACTGGGGAAGAGTAAAATAATTCAATAGATTTATAAGGAGATCAAGTACTCCACTTAACCCAGATGAGAATGAGTTAGGAATTTATAGGAATTTTAAAAATAAAATTGGGAAACTCTGAAAGACAAAAAAGTTAAGCCCTAATATTCAGGCTAATAGAAATTATACTTAAAAATAGATTTTCAAGTGTAATAATGCTAACAGTGAATTATAGAATGGAATTTATGCATTAATCAAGGCTTTGTTCCTACTATTCTTAAAATTAGGTAAGGTTTTGTTATTGTTATTATTATTATTATTATTAAAATCAGGCTACTGTTCCTATACGGCATTCTGTTTTCCTGTTTCCACAACTTTGTGAAGCTTATGACATGGTTATAATGCATTCTGTTTGCATTTCTGCCTGTCATGTTTTAATAATTTCTTTTAAATGTAGCTCAAGTATGACTTCTTGCAAGGAGGCACTCCTGATCTCCACAACTGCTAGGAACTTTTCCAAATTATATATTTTATAATGATTAATATAATGCATTGCATTATATTCCACCACACCTTTGGAAACACAATCCAAAATCAATAGACAATTATTTATGATCCCAAAGTTAATACTCTAATGTATCACTTTGAATAAATTACCAAAAATAGCAATAAGTCCTTGGGTTCTTAATATGCTATCCACTTAGTTCTGGAGGTTCTAGTATGTAAAGGTAGTTGGTGAGTGTGTGTGTGGGCTATACTGATAATTGATGCAGTTAGGAGTAGGAAAATCATAAATATTCATGCCAATTTCAAGAATCATGAGTGGCTAGCAGCCAATTCCATATTGATTGAATATTTATGTAAAACATATGCTCTAAGGACAAAGATCCTGTACAAACATAAACCAAATCATACTGCTTGCTATCCATTGTAAATTCCCACCATAGGGACCCTAATGAGCCTTAATAAAACTCAGGCTTCTCACCCAATTTCTTTTGAAATTTGTGTACCACATATAGGGCTGTTTGTTACCTTTGCCAGTAACAACTGGAATAATTATAAGGATTTACTGGACATGGGATAGGCAAGGAAGGAAAGTGTCAAGAAGATCCTCAGATGGCTATCTATGGGAATATGGGCACCAGTAACCAAAAGAATACATTCATTTGTGTCAACTGTAGAGTGCAGGGAGAACCCCTTCCCAACTGCAATTGCTAAGCACCCTAAAGACAGAGATGAAATTGTCATCATTGTCAGAGACTAAGGCAGCAATTGCTAAAATAAAAGTTATTTTTATCTATCTTGTACTATGTGATCAAGCATTGGTTAGCTGTTGACACGAGTTAGAAAAAAAAGATCAAGGACTAGAAACTAGAGTTCTATGAATTAAGTTCTATTACTTACTAACTCCTAATCAATGAGGATATTATAGAAAAGAGTGAAAGGAGAGGTGTGTGTGTGGGAAAATCACCTCTCTATCTTAGCATATCATTTGCTAAGTTAACAAAACTTAAAGTTAGAAATTCTGTACCATCTAAGAATTTGGACCTACAGATATGGTTTCAGAGGAGGAATGTAAAGTACATCCGAGTCTGAACAGAGAGATATAATGTGAACTCTGCAATAATATCAAATTATATTATTATTAAATAATCAAATAAAGAAGTCATGTAGAAAATTTTCAAGATTTGCCACCTTCAATACAACATATTCTGAGCCTCAGAGACTACACCCTAGAAAATGGATTTTGTAGCCATATTTCATCAGAAACCAAAGAAACCTATTCTTGGATGGATGGCTCAGTAAGAAAGTTCATGGAACAGATGGTATTATGTTATGTGGGTCCAGAGCTAAAAAGATAATTTGCCACACGACCAAGCTTGTAACAGTGATTGTATAGCAACATAGGAAATCTAGAGAATCATTCCCTATTATTTTGGTGTATTAATACCTGCAAGAAGGCTTGATAGAACCCTAATAATTTTTCAGCATTTAAGGGCCCCCTAGAGGAATGTAGGAAAAACCCAAGCCATTATTTGGGGGATGGCCATGTCATATGGGCCATCTGATGCATAATAACATAACATGTTATAGTTGGAATGAGGAACAAACCCTCAAAGTTAGCCTGTACTCATTGAGAGTAGGGCAAAGACCTAATTAGCTGAAGGAGCATAGATAAATATCTTTGGAAGAACACTGACTGAGTTGACAAGATCAGGATCTAAATTCTATCAGAATAAGGGACAAAGCAGCAAATGTAGTTTCAGCTGATAAGGTTTGGAGTGTCTTGAAAAAAAAATAGATAAACCACTTGATACATAAAGAGATAAAGATTCTGAAGCACTATCAGCAATACATAAAACCAAAACCAAACCAAACCAAACCAAACCAAAACAACAACAACAACAAAACTGCATTAGCTCTTTCTGAAGAAAGTAACATCTGGAACATGAGGGAGGAAATTGCTGCCTAGAAGTTGCCTAACCCAATAAGGGACTAAAGGTGGGGTGAAGGCTTCTCAAAAATAAGTTGGATTGAGGAAGACTGGAGGCCACATGAAAAAGTAATCTTCATTGCAAGCAGTCCTCAAACTATGGATATGGGGGGATCTTTTGCCTATATTTATGAAAATCCACTTAGATTCCTTCTCTCCTCATTATATTCATGGTTATAGAAACATTTAAATTCCAAAAAAAGAGTAAGAAAGTTGCAGTACAAACAGTAGGCCCCAGCCCAAGAACATGATATTTTTATTTTGCTAATTTCTGAAAATATTAAAATAATGGGATTATTTGGGGCAGCTTTCCAAACTACTGTGGTAAATTTCTGGTTATATGTACAAATGGAACAAGTAATGCTTGAGGGCTTTGCCAAATGGACACCTACCTCCCTCTTACCACTGTGAAGTATGATAATTTTGAAAAAAATGCAGCATTCCAAGTGGGCACTAGGAAACATCAAAAAACATTCTGGAATTACCTAATGTAAATGTCATATAATGAACTCAGGTCTCCCCCCCTTTTTTTTTAAATAGCCATTGGTTATGAACTAGAAATAGACATAGTAACTGAGTTAGAAAAACTGACCAAAAATTGGGACAATGAATTATTGTATTAGATATATTTAAGGCCTTCCCCGCCCCCCTCCCCAGTATTCTCTTAATAGAGATATTGCACAATGAGTTTTAGTCATTTAATCATTTCCATGGCATGGATGGAGATGAATAGAATTTCTAGGTCCTACCCCAGATAAGTGTGGGTACATACACATGACATATATA
Source organism: Dasyurus viverrinus (assembly GCA_020854095.1). Lineage (NCBI taxonomy): Eukaryota > Metazoa > Chordata > Mammalia > Dasyuromorphia > Dasyuridae > Dasyurus > Dasyurus viverrinus. The sequence goes on along the minus strand of CM036997.1, from coordinate 421,899,350 downwards.
TGATATACACATGACATACATATACACATTCATGTATATGTATGCATATACTTTGTGTGTGTGTGTGTGTGTGTGTGTGTGTGTGTGTGTCCCCACAATATACAATATATACTGATTTGTTTGCACATGATTTAGATAACATACTGGCCTCTATGGGCATTTACTATGAATTTTACATTGAATATTTTATGCTAACATCTGATGAATTGCATTGTGACAGTAACATTTTGACCAACTATACAATTCTGGCCTGAAAAGGGAATGTGCAATAGAATCCAGCAAGGTTTACTCTGAAATTCCTAGATGTGGTATGGTCAAGAAAAATATGGATTATGCCTGAGAATTTTATTAACACAATTCAAGCTTTATTTTTACAAAGGTAAACATTTTGCAAACTTTTTGGGGATTGTGGAATTATTGGAGCATTTTAATTTTTCATCTTGCTCAATGATTTTGTCCCCACATGCTAGCAGGCAAGGGCAGAGTAGCAATGGGACAATGAACAACAAACTGCCTTTTCTAAATCTATGGTACTAATGGCAAATTAGTGAACTATATGCTGCACAGCCTAGTGTCTCAAATGAATTAGATGTTACTTTTTAATAAGGAATTTGGTTGGGCCCTATGGCAGTGCCTCCAGCTTAAAGTAAGACTGGATATAAATGGCTATTCCTGATTGTGTTCATGGAGGCTCACCCTAGAGAGCTGAAACTCTAAGAGATGATTACTATAACTTAGAGATGTTTGTGAATGTAAGTAAGACCATGTAATATATTCTATGTCCTCTTATAATTATAATTTATGTTCTTCTCCTATCATATGCATGTGTTTATACTGTTGGTGCTTGTAATATATGCTTGCAGTCTTTGAATTTTATCAAGATGAAGATTATACAGATAAACAATAAAGATTAAATTATGGATTAAAAGAATCATGGTTGTAATAAGGAGCATGGTGAACTAAATGATTTGTGGTTGCAGTTAGAAGCATGAAACTAATAAATATTCCCATTAGTTCACAAATAGTTTATGACTATAAACCAATTTCAATTTGTTTGAATGTTTCTTTCTCCTTCTACATTACACCACCGACCCCCACCTTCAAAATCCATAATATTTTAACACACTCCTTCCTTAATCAGTTTCAGAAAACAATAGCAGGAGGAGCAAGAATGACAGCAGATTAATGATAAAGGCCCTTCCTTATAAGAGGGATGTCTTACAAGTAAATCCTCTTTCCTTTGAATTTATCTATCACAAGTAGGTATAATTTGTATGATGAGGTAGAGAATACTTTCCTGTGAAAAACTGAAAATTTCAGTAGTTTCAATTTAACTAGGTCAAAGCAAGAAGTAGAAAATGACCAAAATAATCACCTTAGTTATCACAATTTACTACAATACTACAATTGCTACAAAGCAGATAATATGACGAAGAAACCAGTAGGAAATAGAAATATATATATAAAATCACCTTGATTTTCCTTATCGCCATAAACTATTTAATTTATGCTGAACTTATGGAGAAAAGGCAACCAAAATAACAGACTATTCTTTCCACTAATCACTTGATTTGTGATTAGAAGACCTGGATTCAGATTCTACTAGTTAGTATCTGCAAATACTCATTTATACTTTTGGAAAGGTCTCTTTGTTATATTGGGTATCAGTTGTTTCATCTTTAAATTCAGTTGGATTAAAAGAACTTTCAAGCCTTTACAATGATAAATCTGTGATACTGTTATTTATGCTACGATACCAGATATGGCAGATAATAAGTTTACTAGTATTCCATAAATATGTTAAAATTGCACAAGATCCCTTAACTCACGAAATTACAGAGATAAACACGTTTTTCAACTGAACTTTTGCTTGTTAATTTTCAAGGATGAAATAAAAAAGGGAGATGAATATTCAGAAATGTTGGATTATGGAGGGTGTCTTCTGAAAGGACCATTTTGTACCATCACACAACCAAAAAACAGCAGAATGATATCAGAAAGGACTTGAGAGACAAGCATGAATTGACACCAAGTAAAGTGAGTAGAACCAAGAGAACACTGTATACAGCAACAAGTTTATAAGATGATCAATTCTGATGGACATGGCACTTTTCAACAGGGAGGTGATTCAGGCCAGTTCCAATGCTCTTGTGATGGAGAAAAAAACTATCTACATGCAAAGAGAGGATGTTGGAAACTGAGTGTGGATCACAACATAATATTTTCTTTTCTTTCTTTTTTTTTAAAATTTAATAGCTTTTTATTTACAGGATATATGCATGGGTAAATTTACAGCATTAACAATTGCCAAACCTCTTGTTCCATTTTTTCACCTCTTACCCCCCACCCCCTCATGGCAGGATGACCAGTAGATGTTAAGTACATTAAAATATAAATTAGATACACAATAAGTATATATGACCAAAACGTTATTTTGCTGTACAAAAAGAATCAGACTCTGAAATATTGTACAATTAGCTTGTGAAGGAAATCAAAAATGCATGTGGGCATAAATATAGGGAGTGGAAATTCAATGTAATGGTTTTTAGTCATCTCCCAGAGTTCTTTTTCTGGGCATAGCTGGTTCAGTTCATTACTGCTCCATTGGAAATGATTTGGTTGATCTCGTTGCTGAGGATGGCCTGGTCCAACAAAACTGGTCATCACATAGTATTATTGTTGAAGTATATAATGATCTCCTGGTCCTGCTCATTTCACTCAGCATCAGTTCGTGTAAGTCTCTCCAGGCCTTTCTGAAATCATCCTGTTGGTCATTTCTTACAGAACCATAATATTCCATAATATTCATATAACCCAATTTATTCAGCCATTCTCCAACTGATGGACATCCATTCAGTTTCCAGTTTTTAGCCACTCCAAAAAGGGCTGCCACAAACATTCGTGAACATACAGGTCCCTTTCCCTTCTTTATAATCTCTTTGGGATATAATCCCAGTAGTAACACTGCTGCATCAAATGGTATGCACAGTTGGATAACTTTTTGAGCATAGTTCCAAACTACTCTCCAAAATGGTTGGATTCATGCACAACTCCACCAACAATGCATCAATGTCCCAGTTTTCCCACATCCCTCCAACAATCATCATTATTTTTTCCTGTCATCTTAGCCAATCTGACAGGTGTGTAATGGTATCTTAGAGTTGTATTAATTTGCATTTCTCTGATTAATAATGACTTGGAGCATCTTTTCATATGACTAGAAATAGTTTCAATTTCTTCATCTGAGAATTGTCTGTTCATATCCTTTGACCATTTTTCAATTGGAGAATGGCTTGACTTTTTATTAATTAGAGTTAATTCTCTATATATTTTGGAAAAGAGGCCTTTATCAGAACCTTTGACTGTAAAAATATTTTCCCAGTTTATTGCTTCCCTTCTAATCTTGTCTGCATTAGTTTTGTTTGTACAAAAACTTTTCAGTTTAGTATAATCGAAATTTTCTATTTTGTGATCAGTAATGATCTCTAGTTCTTCTTTGGTCATAAAGACCTTCCCCTTCCACAGGTCTGAGAGGTAAACTATCCTGTGTTCCTCTAATTTATTAATAATTTCATTCTTTATGCCTAGGTCATGAACCCATTTTGACCTTATCTTGGTGTACGGTGTTAAGTATGGATCAATGCCTAGTTTCTGCCATATTAGTTTCCAATTTTCCCAGCAATTTTTATCAAACAGTAAGTTCTTATCCCAAAAGCTGGGGTCTTTCGGTTTGTCAAAGACTAGGTTGCTATATTTGTGGACTGTTTTATCCCTTGAAGCTAATATATTCCACTGATCAACTAATCTATTCCTTAGCCAATACGAAATAGTTTTGGTAACTGCTGCTCTATAATATAATTTTAGATCTGGTACAGCTAAGCCACCTTCATTTAATTTTTTTTTTCATTAATTCCCTTGAAATTCTTGACCTTTTGTTTTTCCATATGAATTTTGTTGTTAATTTTTCTAGGTCATTAAAATAGTTTTTTGGGACTCTGATTGGTATAGCACTAAATAAATAGATTAGTTTAGGTAATATTGTCATCTTTATTATATTTGCTTGCCCTATCCAAGAGCATTTAATATTTTTCCAATTGGTTACATCAGACTTAATTTGTGTGAAAAGTGGTCTGTAAATTTGCTCATAAAGTTTCTGATTTTCCCTTGGCAGATAGATTCCTAAATATTTTATATTATCAGTAGTTACTTTAAATGGAATTTCTCTTTGTAACTTTGACTGTTGGATTTTGTTAGTGATATATAAGAATGCTGATGACTTATGTGGGTTTATTTTATAACCAGCAAATTTGCTAAAGTTGTGGATTATTTCTAATAACTTTTTAGTAGAATCTCTGGGGTTCTCTAAGTATACCATCATTTCATCGGCAAAGAGTGATAATTTGCTTTCCTCATTGCCTATTCTTATTCCTTTAATCTCTTTCTCAGCTCTTATTGCTAAAGCTAGGGTTTCTAATACAATATTAAATAGTAACGGTGATAGTGTGTAATGATCGTGTATTTTTAAATCAGCAGGAGTCAGGAATTCAGGTTAGGGAAAAATCATCAGTCTTTATTGTCAGTGAAGAAGGATCGCAGGTGGAAGAGAATCGGCGATAGCAATGTGTGCAGCTGAGTCAAGAAGCTAGCTCGACCAGCAGCCAAACACCCAGCTGCTTGGAGAGTCTGGAACCCAGGCCCAATCTCCGCCAGCTTCTCTTCCTGTCCTTCTCTCTGCCTCCACCCACCAAAATCATCATTTCCTATACAACACATCAGGACTTGCACAGAGAGTGGGCAGGGACCATTCTTTATTCAATCATGTATATTAATAGAGTATAGCCCAATTACTATTTAGCCTCAGGTACCTGGGACCTCAGTGCATCAACTCAAACCTCAGCCCATTACATTTCCTGCTTTCTTTTATTTTAGAACACAGTTGGTCAACATGGTGTTGGAAAAGATCACCAGAAGTCCTAGAAGGAGGGTATGTAAACAAGTCACACATGCACCTTCTTCAGCAGCCAAGAGATAATCCAAAACCAATCTACTGTCCATTGCTTCATATGTCAGGGAATCCAGTGATCCCCATGAGTTTTTGAAGTCCTGCAAAAGTCTTTTTATGTGTTAGGGAATCCAATGATTCCAGCAGATTTTGAAGTCCTGTAAAAGTCTTTTCATTTCTCAGAGAATCCAATGATTCCTGAGAGTTTTCGAGTCCTATGTCTCAGAGAATCCAAAGATTCCTAAGGATGTCCATACCGTTTTCTTTGGCCTTCATTAAGCCCTGTTGCAGCCTGCTCAAGGTTCTTCCTTTCACTGCCCCCCCACTGCCCCTCCTCCCTCCATCCCAGGGTGGAGTTGGTGCAGGAGAGTTAATCACTTGCTCCTGGGGTGGGGCTGAAGCTGCCTCCTGAGGAGGAAGGTCACTACACCCTTGCTCATTTAAGTCTCTGTGCCCTGTGGGGATATGGTCATTAATCTCTTCCTTGTCTTCCTCCTTAATATCATGGCTCCTTGGAAAAGGAGAAGAGGAAGTAAAAGGAACCACAGGTTTTTTCTTTTGTCTAGGGATAGGGTTTCTTAGTGCTAAATGAATTATATTGTATAAATAAAATGCCTCAATGGGAATTGACTGAGGACCACATTCTCTGAAATGCATGGACATCACTTGTCCAACCTGGGACCAGTTATCTCGAGAGATCTGCTCCTCCTCTATGAATCAAGGGGAGATGCAGTTTAATATACCCACAAATCTCGCTACCTGTTCCCAAATTATAAGTAACCCATGTATTTCTATCAGCTTAATCATGCTTTCTATAGCACCACTCTTGGATGGGGTTGGGGGCGGGGATGGAGAGTCTTTAGCAAGCATTTGTCCCATTTTAGCCAAAAAAAATTACTGGTTTAGTTTTTAAGAAAATTACTTCCTTATTTGTCTATTAACAATACTCACCCAAGTTCCTGGTCACCGGAGACTTCTTTGATCCTTGGTTCCCACCATTGGGCGCCAGATGTAATGATCGTGTATTTTTAAATCAGCAGGAGTCAGGAATTCAGGTTAGGGGAAAATCTTCAGTCTTTATTGTCAGTGAAGAAGGATCGCAGGTGGAAGAGAATCGGCGATAGCAATGTGTGCAGCTGAGTCAAGAAGCTAGCTCGACCAGCAGCCACACACACAGCAGCTCGGAGAGTCTCGAACCCAGGCCCAATCTCTCCCAGCTTCTCTTCCTGTCCTTCTCTCTGCCTCCACCCACCAAGATCGTCATTTCCTATACAACACATAAGGACTTGCATGGAGAGTGGGCAGGGACCATTCTTTATCCAATCATGTATATTAATAGAGTATAGACCAATTACTATTTAGCCTCAGGTACTTGGGACCTCAGTGCATCAACTCAAACCTCAGCCCATTACAATAGTGGGCAATCTTGTTTCACTCCAGATCTTATTGGGAATGGTTTCAGTTTGTCTCCATTATATATGATGCTTACTGATTGTTTTAAATAGATGTTGCTGGTTATTTTAAGGAAAAGTCCATTTATTCTTATACTCTCAAGTGTTTTTCTATTAAAAACACTTGGATGTTGGATTTTATCAAATGCTTTTTCTGCATCTATTTGTTTATTAACATGGCCAATTATATTGATAGTTTTCCTAATATTGAACCAGCCCTGCATTCCTGGTATAAATCCTACTTGATCATAGTGTATTATCTTGGAGATGATTTTCAGTAGTCTTTTTGCTAATATCTTATTTAAGATTTTGGCATCAATATTCATTAGGGAGATTGGTCTATAATTTTCTTTCAGCCTACCTGGTTTATGTATCAGTACCATGTCTGTGTCATAGAAGGAATTTGGTAGGACTCCTTCATTCCCTATTTTATCAAATAATTAATATAGCAATGGGGCCAATTGTTCTTTAAATGTTTGGTAAAATTCACATGTAAATGCATCTGGTCCTGGGGATTTTTTCTTAGGGAGTTGTTTAATTATCTGTTCTATTTCTTTTTCTGAAATGGGACTATTCAAGCAAATTACTTCCTCCTCTGTTAGTCTGGGAAGTCTATATTTTTGGAGGTAGTCAACCATTTCACTTAGGTTATCAAATTTATTGGCATAAAGTTGAGCAAAATAACTCCTTATTATTTCTCTAATTTCCTCTTCATTGGTGGAAAGTTCTCCCTTTTCATTTTTAAGACTACTAATTTCATTTTCCTCCCTCCTTTTTCTAATCAGATTTACCAAAGGTTTATCTATTTTATTGGCTTTTTCATAGAACCAACTCTTAGTTTTATTAATTAGTTCAATAGTTTTTTTTTTACTTTCAATATTTTTAATTTCTCCTTTTAATTTTAGAATTTCCAATTTAGTATTTGATTGGGGGTTTTTAATTTGGTCTTTTTGCTGTCTCAATGAATCATTAGTTTCTACTTGTTCAGTTATAATTTTTAAAGAATTATTTTCTTCATTAGCTTTTTTTACTTCTTTCTGTATATGCCCAATTGAGTTTTTAAATGTATTGTTTTGGTCTGTGGAATTTTTTTCCATTTCACTAATTTTTTTTTTTTTAGTGAATTATTTTCTTTTTCCAATTCATAGATTCTACTTTCTTGTCAGTTCTTTGTCTTTCCCAATTTGCAAATCCTACTTTCTAGTGATTTCTTTATTTTTTCCAATTCACCAATTTTGTTTCCCTGCACTTCCTGGGAATTTTTTAACTTTTCCAATTCGTATTTCAGGAAGTTGTTGCTCTCTTGTAAGGCTTCTCTTTCCTTTCCCCATTTGTCTTCTACCTCTCTTTTGAGACTTTTAATGGTCTCTTCTATGAGCGCATCATGTAAAGGAGGACAGTCTGATGCATTTTTGCTGTTTGAGGTCTCTTCAGGTTTGCTGACCTGCTCTTTTTCTGCATAGAAGCTGTTGATCGTTCTTTTCATCTTTTTATTCATGTTTTAAAGCTTTTAGGGTATGTCTCCTAGGCAAGGGGGTCACCAGCTTCCTCTGCAGAACAGGGAGAAATGTAAACTGATTTCCAGCTCCGAGGTATGGGAGTGCTCTGAGTGAAAGTTTTCCCTTCCCCCAACAGGAAGTGGATCCAGCACTTGCGAGCTATCGAAGTGCCCAGTAGGGCTGTGTGGGTTAGCAATTGCCCTCAGCTAGAGACTAAGGGGTGAAAGTGTCACTGCCCCAGGCCGGAGCCTCTTGTGGGACTGTGAGTATTAGCAGCTGACCGCAGACCGCTGATTCTACCCAAAATCTGCCCGGGAATTCTCCCCGCCCCGCGTCTCTGTTTGATGCAAATCGGCCCTGGGAAAGCTCTATGTCCCCAAGCTGAGCCCCCCACTGTGCAGATTGGAGGCTAACCCGGGCTGTGTCCTCCTGCCGTGCAGGATCGCAACTGCCCCAAGGAAAAGCCCTGTACAGTGGGTTGTGGCTGCGGCTTGTGCTGAGATCTGTGCTTTCACTTTCGTTTTGAGACTCTCCTCGGAACCTATTTTCTCTCCCAGTCTTTGCTGATCTCCTCCCTGGCCCTAGAATCAACCTTTTATTTTGGCGAGACTACAGATTTTCTTTGGCTGGTGAGTTGTTCTACTTCTTATCTTTCCAAATTGTAGCAGTCAAGACTATTTTTGAAGCTCGATATAATATTGATAGAGAGGGTAAGAGAAGAGCTTAGAAAGTCACATGTGTCTTCTCCACCATCTTGGCTCAGGACTCACAACATAATATTTTCAATTATTTTTTGTTGTGGTTAGTTTGCATTTTGTTTTCTTTCTCATTTTTTCTTTGTGATCTGATTTTTTATGCAGTATGTTAATTTTAGAAACATATAGAATAACTGTACATGTTTAATGTATATTGGATTATTTCATGTGTAGTGGATGGTGGGGAAAAAGGAGGGAAATATTTGAAACAAGATTTTGCATCTTGAATGTTGAAAACTATGAATGTGTTTTAGAAAAAAAACTTTATAAAATTGTTTTTCTCTGATTACAGATTGCACATTCATTTTAAATATATTTATTTATGAATCTTCTTGGGAGATAAAAATCAGAACAAAAGGGAAAATTACAAGGGAAAAAAAGACAGAAGAAATAGGGAAAAAAGTGAACATCCAATATAACAACAAGGGCTATAAAGCTGTGCATACCTTTTGACTCACCTGTGCCATTACTGGGTCTGTATCACAAGGAAATAATAAAGGAGGGAAAAGGACCCATATGTGCAGAGATGTTTATAATAGCTCTTTTTGTGGTAGCAAAGAATTGGAAAATGATTGGATGTCCATCAGTTGGAGAATGGCTGAACAAGTCTTGATACATGAAGGCAATGGAATATTGTTGTTCTATTAAAAATAATGAACAAGCTGATTGTAGAAAGGCCTTAAAAGAATTACATGAACTTATGCTGAGCAAAACAAACAGAACCAGGAATATATTGTACATAATAACAGCAAGAATGTGTGATTATCAACTGTAAAAGACTTGGTTCTTTTCAGTGATTCAGTGATCTAAAGTAATCCCAATAGACTTTGGGCAGAAAATGCTATCAGCATTGCAAAAAAGAAGTATGGAGACTGAATGTAAATTAATACATGCTATGTTCACTTCTTTTATCTTAAATCAATCCCATGTTTCTTTCCCTTTTGCTCTGATTTTTCTTTCTTAATATGATTCATAAAGCAATGTGTCAAAAATACATAAATTAATTCAAATAAGTTAATGTATAATTTTCTATATGAATTCTTTTCTGATTTCCTCTAATTGCTAAAACTATTTTCCTGTTAGCCTAGCCATTGCTGTGAATATATAGTCATTGTCCTTCATTCTTGAAGAGGATTAAAAATGACATCATGATGTTGGGCTAAAGTATGAAGAACTGTAGCTCATCAGACCAATGCAAGTTCAGAGGTTATGAAGGTTCTTGACTGGATTAATTTTTATCTTGAAATCTACATCAGCTTTACAATGTTCTCCATCAGCAGTAATGAACTGAACCAGCTACGCCCAGAGAAAGAACTCTGGGTGATGACTAAAAACCATTACATTGAACTCCCAATCTCTATATGTATGACAATCCTGCATTTTTGATTTCCTTCACAAGCTAATTGTACAATATTTCAGAGTCTGATACTTTTTGTACAGCAAAATAATGGTTTGGTCATGTATACTTATTGTGTATCTAATTTATATTTTAATATATTTAACATCTACTGGTCATCCTGCCATCTGGGGGAGGGGGTGGGGGATAAGAGGTGAAAAATTGGAACAAGAGGTTTGGCAATTGTTAATGCTGTAAAGTTATCCATGCATATAACCTGTAAATAAAAGGCTATTAAATGAAAAATTAAAAAAAATGTTCTCCATCACTGTTGTCACTACAGAAAAATGTGTATTCAGTTGAAACTTTGAGAATGTAACCTCATTGATCAGTGTTACTTTGTTCGGAACTAGAATTTAGATATAATAAACACCGAATACTCTAGCAGCAAAAAGGCCATCTTTTAGTTCTACTGGATTTTGTGTTGTTCATAAGGACACTCACATTCCACAGGCCATTGTACCAATGGTGAGTCGTATCATCTTTGCAAAAGTTTTTGTATTTGTGTCTGTGTGTGTGTGTGTATGTGTGTGTGTATGTTTACTACAAGCTAGGATCTCTGTTCCTACCTGCTGCAATGAGCAAGCTAGATTTAGGTTAGGTAAAACAGACAGTTTCTAGGGGACACTTTCTGTCCTCTTTCTCATACCAGGTTCATTGCCTAACACATAAGTGCTACAAATTAATCTAGTAGTTTCTTGTTTCGCCACTAATTCTGCTTTCACTTCTGCTGATATTTCCATGGGATAAAAAAAATCAAAGTTAATCAAGCATTTAGAATTCAATTGAACTAATGTGAGAATAAAACTTCCACAAAAACACTACTCTGATGAATCTTTGTGGCAAAGATTTGATTTTGATTCTTTGACAGTTGTATAAATATAGTTAAGATTCTGAAAAGTCCTACTAAACTGGAAAAGGTTTTAATATGCAGAAAGTTATATTCTATAAACCAAGTAGCTATGTTCCAGATTAATTAAGTCCAGATTTAATTTACTAGATTGTCTGTAAAATCATTAATGTTTTTGCTTTGCCAAATCTCCAAGGCTATACATTGTTAAGCAATGGTGGTAGTTAGCATGAGAAATATTTATTGTGGCAAAAACTATATAACATTTAGATACTGGAGGCACAATATGATGGGAGGGAAATCAGAATTTTTCCCTGGTTTCAGAGAATTCCCATTGTTTGATATAAATCACAGTATCATTGCCGGTTTGCTTGTGCAGATTTTATTTCAGTATGTAGAGATTTTGAGAAGTAAAGGCATCTTTGGAGGGACATAAATAAGCAAGGGCCCATAGTTGTAGTTGTGAGAGTAAACTGATTGTCTATGTGGGCTAGCCCTCTTTTACTAAATGAGCAACTTTATATCTGCCAAAGACAATGGGAGCCATCACTTGATCCATTTGGAAACTGCTTCATAAATAATAAGTATTCAATTTGCATGGCTGGCTCCTGGATCATCTTGCTATAGAATTGTAGAGGTACAACTGTATCTTTATAAATATCTGTAGCCTGTTCCATAAAGATATGAATTTTCATTGGTTTATACATCTATATCTTTTTTACACCAGATATAGTTTTTCCTTAAAACTCGTGGATCTTTATTTTCAGAAGCTTGATTCTAGCTAATCCTATTCCAGATTGCGTTTATCAACATATTTCATTTTCTCCATCTTCAAATCAAGGTCTCAGGCATATTTCCATGACAAGATATAATGTACCACAAACCTTTTAAGAAGAGGAAAATGAAACAAAAACATATTTGAGTGTGTGCATTGATTGAGGCAGACCAATAAGTAGAAAGATGAAAGATGGAAAGATATAGTTCAACCAATACCATACAATCAGATAAGAGCCAAAAAAGTCATTCAAATGAAGAACACTATTAATTCTTATTGAAAAAAAAAATTGGGTACATGAATGGGCCATTTAGGGATTTTTTTCTGCATCGCATGTTTTTTGGAAAATGAACTACATTGTGGTTATCTGAAAAATGTAAGTAAGAAGAAATACAACTTAAAAAATAATGTTCAAAATCTGATTCTATAAAATCATGGAAAGACTATAATTGAAGCTGAGTGAACTAAGCATAACTGGGTGAACATTCTACACAAGAACAGAACAATTACCTGACAATCCACAATGAGAGAATTAAGTCTTCCCATTAATTCAGTATCCAAAATAATTTCAGTAGATTTGTGCTAAGAAAATGCCATCCACATACAGAAAAAGAACTATGGAGACTGAATGAAAATATGTACATATTAGTTACACTTTTTTTAAAAGGGGAAGTTCTTTCTCATGTGTTTTCAATTTTTTCTGATTTTTCCTTTATAATGACTAATATGGGAACATGTTTAAAATGATTGTGTAAGTATCAAATTGATTGTTGTTTTGGAGATGGAGGAGGGAAGAAATGGAGGAAGAAAAAATTCTAACTCAAAAAGTGAAAGTTGAAAACTATCTTCACATGTAACTGAAAAGAAATGCTATTTAGTGAAAAGAAAGAAAGTTAATGCAGTTCTAGTATTTGGTACTAGGAGAGATCTCATGGCAGATTATTGTCAGTAAATTATAATGAGGAGTTTAGAATTAAGCCTTATATTGTTACTATGGAGTTGATAAATACTCAGGGCAGTGCATATCTACTGAAAGGGATTTGCTGTCCTTGTTTGGTCATTTTTTTCAGTAATATCCACATTTTAGTGACACTTTTTGGAGTTTCCTTTGCAAAGACATTGGAATGTTTTCCCATTTCCTTCTCTAATATTTGCATTCAGTCCCAGTTTACAATTCCACCAATAATTTATTAATGTTGCAGTTTTCCCACATTCACTGCAATATTCATAATTGTTTTTTCCTGTCATCTTAGCCAATCTGAGAAGTGTATAGTAGTATCTCAAAGTTGTCTTAATTTGCATTTCTCTGATCAATAGTGATTTAGAGCAACTTTACATATAACTAGAAATAGTTTCAATTTCTTCATCTGAAAATTATCTATTTATATACTTTAACTATATAATTTGAATAATGGGTTGAATTCTTATGAATTTGAGTCAATTATCTATATATTTTAGAAATGAGGCCTTTATCTGAACCCTTAAATGTAAAGAATGATTTCCCAATTTATTGCTTCTCTTCTGGTCTTGTCTGCATTAATTTTGCTTATATAAAAACTTTTTAACTTACTATAATCAAAATTATCTATTTTGTGATCAATAATGACCTCTGATTCTTCTTTAGTCATAATTTCCTTCCTCCTCCACATATCTGAGAGGTAAACTATCCTATGTTCTACTAATTTGTTTAAATATCACTCTTTTTGTCTAGCTCATGAACCCATTTTGACCTTATCTAGGTATATAGTGTTAAGTGTGGGCCTAGTTTCTGTCATACTAGCTCCCAATTTTTCCCAGCAGGTTTTGTTGAATAGTGAATTCTTATCCCAAAAGCTGAGGTTTTGGGTTTGTCACATACTAGATTGCTGTAGTCATTGGCTATTTTGTTCTGTGAACCTAACTTGTTCCATTGATCAACTTATTTATTTTATAGCCAATACCAAATGGTTTTGATGACCACTACCTTGTAATAAAATTTTAGATCTGATACAGCTAGACCACTTTCATTTGATTTTTTCTCATTAGTTCCCTTGAATTTCTTGATATTTTGTTCTTCCAGGTAAATTTTGTTATTATTTTTTCTACATCATTAAAATAGTTTTTTGGGACTCTGGTATCTGGTATCAGGTATTTGGAACAAATAAATAGATTAGTTTAGGCAATGTTGTCATATTTATTATATTCACTCAACCTATCCAAGAGCACTTGATATTTTTTCCATTTGTTTAGATCTGACTTTATTTGTGTGGAAAGTGTTTTATACTTTTGTTCATAAAGTTCTTAACATTTCCTTGGCAGACAGTGAAAAATATAAATATTTTATACTATGGACAGTTATTTTAAATGGAATTTCTCTTTGTATCTCTTGCTGTTGGATTTTCTTAGTGATGTATAAAAATGTGGATGATTTATGTGGATTTATTTTGTATCCTGCAACTTTGCTAAAGTCGTGAATTAATTCTAATAGTTTTATTTTATTTTATTTTTTAGTTGTTTCTCTGGGTTTCTCTAAGTATACCATCAAATCATCTGCAAAGAATTATAATTTGGTTTCCTCATTACCTACTCTAATTTTCTTTTCTTTTCTTATTGTCAAAGTTAGCATTTCTAACACAAAACTGAAGAGTAATGGTGGTAGTGGGCAAATTTGTTTCACCCCTAATCTTATTAGGACTGGTTCCAGTTAATCTCCATTACATATGATGCTTGCTGATGGTTTTAAATAGATGCTGCTGATCATTTTATGGAAAAGTCCATTTATTCCTATATTCTCTAGTGTTTTTTAAGGAATGGATGTTGGATTTTATCAAATGTTTTTTCTGCATCTATGATCATATGATTTTTGTTAAGTTGGTTATTGAAATACTCAATTATGCAAATAGATTTCCTAATGTTGTACAAGCCCTGCATTCCTGGTATAAATCCTACTTGGTTATGTTGTATTATCCCGGGGAGGACTTACTGTAATTTCTTTGCTAATATTTTGTTTAAGATTTTTGCATCAATATTCACTAGGAAGATTGGTTTATAATTTTCTTTCTCTGTTTTCATTCTGCCTGGTTGAAGTATTAGTACCATGCCTGTGTAATAAAAAGAGTTTGGTAAAAGTCCTTCTTTCCCTATGTTTTCAACTAGTTTATATAGTATTAGAGTTAATTGTTCTTTAAATATTTGGTAAAATTCACATGTAAATCTATCTGGCCCTGGAGACTTTTGCTTAGGAACTTGTTCTATTTCTTTTTTTTTTTTTAAATCGGACTATTTAAGTAATTTGTTTCCTCTTCTGTTAATCTGGGCAATCTGCATTTTGTAGGTATTTCTCCCTTTTGCCTAGGTTATCAAATTTATTGCAAAAAGTTGGGCAAAATAAAAACTAAGTATTGCTCTAATTTCTTCTTTATTAGTGGAAAGTTTTCCCTTTTCATTTTTTAGACTAACAATTTGATTTCCCTTTTTCCTTTTTCTAATAAAAATAACAATGTTTATTTTATTGGTTTTTCATGAAAACAACTCAGTTTTCTTTATAAATTCAATAGTTTTTATTTTTATTTTTAATTTTATTAATCTCTCCTTTTATTTTTAGACTTTTGAGTTTGTTATTTGATTGGGGGGGTTAATTTGTTCTTTTTTAGCTTTTTTGGTTAAAAGCCCAATTCATCAATCATTTCTTTTTCTATTTTAAGCAAATAAGCAGCTAGAAATAGAAAATTTCCCCATTAAAATTTCCCCTCCCTCTTTGGTTGTATTCCACTAAATTTCATATGTTGTCTCATTATTGTCATTCTCTTGGATGAAATTATTAACTGTATCTATGATTTGCTGTTTCACCCATTCATTCTTTAGGATGACATTATTTAGTTTCCAATTACTTTTTTCATCTATTTTCCCTGGGCCTTTTATTGAATGTAATTTTAATTGTATCATGATCTGAAAAAAATGCATTTACTATTTCTGCCATTCTGCATTTGATTTTGAGGTCTTAATGTCCTAATATATGGTCAATTTTTTGTATAGGTTCCATGAACTCCTAGAAGAAAGTGTACTCTGTCTCCATTCAATTTTCTCCAAAGCTCTATCATATTTAGTTTTTCTGTTATGCTGTTTACCACTTTCATTTATCTACTTCTGAGAGAGCAATGTTGAGATCTCTCACTATTATAGTTTTGCTGTCTATTTCTTCTTGGAGTCAAGAATGAAACAGAAGTTTAATTTCAAAATGAGTGAAACATGTCAGAGCCCTGGCCCTAGAGGGAGAGACCCAAGGTTGTGTGGGGATATCTTGATACTTATGTCTATATCTATATAGTGAACAATAGCCCTTGGAAATGAGGAGTAATAGCAATAATTTGACAACTTTGATTCCTAAAAGGGTTAGGGTTAGGGTTAGGGTTAACAAAAACATATGACCATCTCAATAGATGCAGAAAAAGCATTTGATAAAATCCAACATCTATTCCTTTTAAAAACACTTGAGAGTACAGGTATAAATGGACTTTTCCTTAAAATAATCAGTAGCACCTATTTAAACCATCAATAAGCATCATATTCATTGAGGATAAACCATTCCCAATAAGATCAAGAGTGAAACAAGGTTGCCCACTAACACCATTATTATTCAATATTGTATTAGAAATGCTAGTTTTGGCAATAAGAGTTGAGAAAGAGATTAAAGGAATTAGAGTAGGTAATGAGGGAACCAAATTATCATTCTTTTCTGATGATATGATGGTATATTTAGAGAACCCTAGAGATTCTACTAAAAAGCTATTAGAAATAATCTACACCTTTAGTAAAGTTACAGGACACAAAATAAACCTACTTAAGTCACCAACATTATTATATATCATTAACAAAATCCAACAGTTAGAGTTACAAAGAGAAATTCCATTTAGAGTAACTACCAATAGTATAAAATATTTAGGAATCAATGTGCCAAGGGAAAGTCAGGAAATATATGAGCAAAACTACAAAACACTTTCCACACAAATAAAGTCAGATCTAATCAATTTGAAAAATATTAAGTGCTCCTGGATAGGGCGAGCAAATGTAATAAAGATGACAATACTACCTAAACTAATCTACTCATTTAGCACTATACCAATCAGACTCCCAAAAAACTATTTTAATGACCTAGAAAAAATAACAACAAAGTTCATATGGAAAAACAAAAGGTCAAGAATTTCAAGGGAATTAATGAAAAAAAATCAAATGAAGGTGGCCTAGCTCTACCAGATCTAAAATTATATTATAAAGCAGCTGTTACCCAAACCATTTGTTATCGGCTAAGAAATAGACTAGTTGATCAGTGGAATAAGTTAGGTTCAAAGGACAAAACAGTCAATAACTATAATAATCTAGCATTTGGCAAACTCAAAAACCCCAGCTTTTGGGATAAGAACTCACTGTTTGACAAAAACTGCTGGGAAAATTGGAAATTAGCATGGCAGAAACTAGGTAGGCATTGACCAACACTTAATGCTATACACCAAAATAAAGTCCAAATGGGTTCATGACCTGGGCATAAAGAATGAGATTATACATAAATTAGAAGAACAGAGGATAGTTTACCTCTTAGACTTGTAGAAGAGGAAGGGATTTATGACAAAAGAAGAACTAGAAATCATTATTGATCACAAAATAGAAAATTTTGATTATATCAAATTGAATGCCTTTTATACAAACAAAATTAATGCAGACAAGATTAGAAGGGAAGCAATAAACTGGGAAAATATTTTTACTGTCAAAGCTTCTGATAAAGGCCTCGTTTCCAAAATATATAGATAATTGACTCTAATTTATAAGAAATCGAGCCATTTTCCAATTCATAAATGGTCAAAGGATATGAACAGACAATTCTCAGATAAAGAAATTGAAACTATTTCTAGTCATATGAAAAGAGGCTTCAAGTCATTATTAATCAGAGAAATGCAAATTAAGACAACTCTGAGTTACCACTGTACACCTGTCAGATTGGCTAGAATGACAGGGAAAGAAAATGCAGAATGTTGGAGGGGATTCTGGAGAACGATTTGGAACTATGCTCAAAAAGTTATCAAACTGTGCATTCCCTTTGATCCAGCAGTGTTATTTCTGAGCTTTTATCCCAACCAGATTTTAAAGAAGAGAAAGGGACCTGTATGTGCAACAATGTTTGGAGCAGCCCTCTTTTTAGTGGCCAGAAACTGGAAACTGAGTGGATGCCCATCAATTGGATAATGGATGAATAAATTGTGATTTATCAATATTATGGAATATTATTGTTTTGTAAGAAATGACCAGCAGGATGGTTTCAGAAAGGCCTGGAGAGACTTACATGAACTGATGCTGAGTGAAATGAGCAGGATCAGGAGATCATTATATACTTCAACAACAATACTATATGATGATCAATTATGATGAATGTGGCCCTCTTCAACAATATGACGAACCAAATCAGTTCCAATAGAGCAGTAATGAATTGAACCAGCTATATCTAGCTAAAGAACTCTGGGAGATGACTATGAACCACAATATAGAATTCACAATTCCTCAATTTTTGTCTGCCTGCATTTTTATTTCTTTTATAGGATAATTGTATTCTATTTCACAGTCTGATTCTTTTTGTACAGCAAAATAATTGTATGGACATGTATAAATATATTGTATTTAACTTATATTTTAACATATTTAACATGTATTGGTCTACCTGCCATCTGGGAGAGGGCAAAAATTGGAATAAAATGTTTTGCGATTGTTATTGCTGAAAAATTTCCCATGAATATATCTTGTAAATAAAAATATATAATTAAAAAATAAAAGAGATAGGATATGTCTCTGCAAGTATTTGAATAATTGACAGGTAGAACACTAGATAAAATAGTTTATATCCTAAGGGAAGAGTTCAGATGAACATGTGGGTTATGCTTGAGTATTTAGGATTGACATGAAGAGAAAAACTCACTAACAACTGGTTTTCACAGTTAAAATCGCTACATTTTGAAAGGGATCTATTGCCTTTCAATTCATCAAGGATTCATAGTCTTTATGATTATTAGTCTTATACATAGTAGTGGGAATTCTTGTTCAGGTATTAATATTCTCTCCCCTCCCCCCAATTCCTAGAGTCTTAAAAAGTCCCTTTTAGAGGAAGATTTTTTTTTAATTTTTTAATTTTAATTTTAATTTTTTTTACAGAGAAAAAATGTGACAATAATTATTTAACATATTCAAGTTTGCAACCATCCTAACTCAGGATCACAGCTATCTCTCAGGAAGAAGGAAGAAAAAAATGGCAACTTTTATCAGAAATTTCACTTTTCCCAAGAAATTGTGGTTTTCCTCCCTGTTTATGCAGCACCAAACTAGTGAGAAGTTATATATTTTCCTCTTTCTCTCATTGCATGGAAATGGAGATTGATATTAGAGAATTTTTGATTTTTCGACTTTTTATTTTTGATGAATATAATTTGCTGTAATCACCCAATTCTTCTCATAATAACATTTCAGTACAGATTTATTGTTGTTCCAAAATGGAAAAATCAATGGGCTGCTTTATAAAAGAGACTTTAATCCTTTCTTTTCACCAGCTGAGTTTACACAATAGCCCCAATATGTTTTGAAAGGGAAGGAAAATTAATGATTTCATGGTTGGCACCATAACTGTTGAACTTATGTTCTGACAAACAATCCTATTTGTGCTACTCCTGCCCCCAACACACTAAAAACAGAAATTTCAGTCTTATCAAACTTCAGACCACTGCAAACAATTCCCTCCCCTAATTCCTATCTCATTCCAGTCTAGTTTTGGGGACTGGCTACAGATTAAAAGGAAGAAACATGTATGAGAGAATTTATGAGCAGAACTGAAGGCTATAGATAGAGTACTGTGGTCCCTAATATGGGACTTATGACCTCTGTAGTCCTGTTATGCTGATATTTTGTAAATTAATCAAAATCTAAGCATAAGTATTTACAAGTTGTTTTCCTTGTCAAAAATTAAAATCCAAAGGAATTTGGATTACTGAACGAATGGACAATTTTCAGCTTAGAAACATTTTTTTTCCGAGGCAATTGGGGTATTGTGACTTGCCCAGAGTCACACAGCCAGGAAGTGTTAAATGTCTGAGGCCAGATTTAAACTCAGGTCCTCCTCATTTCAGGACTGGTACTCTATCCACTACACTAACTAGCTGCCCCAAAACTTTTTGTACACCTCCTGACAATTTTTTTGGATATTTCTTCCTTTTATAGATGAAAAAGGAAAGGCAAAACAAAGTTTTTGCCCAGAAAATGTGATTCAAGTTTAAGGAAAGGATTATCTATTTTCAGGTCATGATATTATTTGGATATCACTATTTTAAAATCGAAATCTTTCATATTTATTAGCATTTACTAGAAGTTCCAACTGAAGTCCTACAGAGTTGTACTTCCATGTTACTTTCTACTAGAAGTGATACTGAATTTTAATGAATATAATTTTTTTTCAGTCTACAATTCTCAGGTAAATATTCTGATATGGGAACACAAGAATGGACTAAGACTGAGAATCTTTATGTTCTAAACCAATCTTTCATATTACCTGTAATGTTCCCTTGGACAAAGCACATTATCTTTTGGATCATAAATTTAAAATGGGGAAACTGACAATTGTTCTATCCATTACAAGGTTATCATGAAGACCAAATGAAATTACACTTAAGGATGGTATTTTTAAAATCGAATAATGATGAACAAATATTAAGTATAAAATAATTAAGTATAATGCATGGGACTGCATATTTATAATTGTAAAAAAAACTTTAAAAATCATCTAGTCAGTTGTGTCAAACTTGTCTGCACAGTGTGTATTAATTTAGAAAGCACACATATTAACATTAACTTTGTCTGGTTGTATTATTATTTATTTTGTTAAGCTTTCCCAATTATATTATAATCTAACTTTGACCAAATTCCTGAAGGGTATGTATTCCTGAAGGGTATGTATTTCTCTTTCTCTCTGTGTGTGTGTGTGTGTGTGTGTGTGTGTGTGTGTGTGTGTGTGTGTGTTTGTGTGTGTGTGAATGCATATGAATCCCTGTGTGGAACTGCTTCAAATTTGTTAGATCTGAGAATCCATCCTTCTCATTTTACAAAGGATGATACTGTAAGGTTGGAGACTCAGAGAGGTCAAGAAAGCATCTTCAGTTCACACAAGTAAGAATTTGAGACTTAAATCATGTGCTTCTAAAAGAAGAACTCTTTCTACAGCCTCATTATATTTTAGAATTTGTTTCTAAAATTCTTCAGATAAAGTTCTACTGAAGATGTTCCATAGGGAAATAGAAGATGCAGTGATTTCTGGAAAGTTATGCCTTAGAAAAGATATCCTTACCAAACTACCAAGACTTTGAATATAGACCCCATAACAGATTGTCACCTGAGGATCCATGGAGTTTGCTGTAGGTTTGCTACCAACTAATGATAGTGTTTGCCTCATGGAAAATATAGAAACCATATTCTAATTTTTGATAATATTGTGATCTTCTTATGTGACATCACAGATTTCTAGAAATATTGAAGAAACATAAATACTATGTTTAATTGATTAAAATTAATAATAGTAATAATAAATCTACATTCTTCCCTTTATGACCAATGTGATTTCTACAGCACTATCAAACAGATGTGGAACTATCAATTATAAATAGAGCTTCAGGGTTTTAAAAATATACCTGATTTCATCTCTGAAGTAGGAACCAAGGGAGGAACAGAGATCCTGTGTGCATCAGGTTTATTCAAAGATAGGTAATTAAGGGGACTCTGTTAAGTGTGATCATTGACCTGTGATGTTCACAGCCCCTCCAGTCAAGCCAGACTTCTGAAGTCTTTTTCATGTGCTGCCACTTAGTTTTCCTGAGCGGTTCAGCAAGGAACCCTCCTGACAGACTGGCATCAAAAGAAACAATGTCGTTTCCCTAAGCAAAAAGGACGCAGCTTTGGGCAGCCAGCTTTTACAAATGCCAACAACATTTCTTTCAAAGGCACCTGCTGTTACACATCAGCACCAACCTGCAAAGGACAGAGACACTGACAGCATCCTTTTCCTAGAGTGTGTGAAACTAGAGTAATGAATTCTATACAAACAGTTTAATTTATAGCACATAGACAAGCACTTGCTTGCTTAACCTCCAGACTCGTGAAACATAAATATTACCAATGGAAGGAAAAAGGACTGAATGTTTATAGAAAATAACTGACAGGCAGAACCATAGAAGAGGCCATGTTTTGATAAAATACACTATATTTCACATAGGCAAAGCTTTGGGTGTGAAGCAAAAAATGAGATATGCATATGTAAAAAGGAAAGTGGGGAAGACTGAATTACTCATCTCATCATAACTCTTTCCAAACTCATTTTCCTGTCTCTAAAAGAGGTGTCATAAACTCTCCATATTCTTAAGGATGAAATTTGTGACCATTTATATTTTTTCTTCTCAACCCATATTCTCAATCCATATTCAACAAGTTCAATCTTTTAAATTGCACTAATAAAGAAACCCATCCCTTCTGTTTCATGTTTGAGATCTCACTCAAATATCTTGCATCCAGATTTTCAACAACTTCTCTTTTATTGTAATTTTTAGTCATTAGCTAGGAAATCAGACTTCAAAATACTCTCCTATAGTTTCTACAACCATTCTGTAATACTACATTCTTTCTTTAAACTCTCTCACACTTGCTGACTGATTTCAGCACTCATAACTCAATATAGGCTTTCTCCCATTGTTTTGATACCCTTAATCTGTTTGCTTCTAACTATAATGCAACACATTTCTTTTGTCACCTTTCTCCTTCACATCACCTGACAGCAACTGAGTTACTTTCTCGTTTCCCCTTCTCATTCAAATCTTTCCTCAGCATACTCTTTTATAAGGTATTTTAAAGAAATATTACCTTAAGGAGTAAAGGCATGTTAAGAAATTAGCTTCCTCACAATGAAAAAAGATGCTGTCTTTTCCCTCTTTATAGATAGAGAAACTGATTTTTTTTATTCTGCACCCATCAAATGTGTTACTTAAATACCTCTGTGATTGACAATTAAACAATAATTAAATTTATTTATGTATATGCACAAGTTTTGTTATCATGTTCATGTATCTTCTGGTTTTCAAGAATTTGTGTGTGTGTGTGTGTGTGTGTGTGAAAACTTTCTCCTTTTTTGAAACTTTAGGTTATTGATGAGAAGAAATGCTTGTGCCCCTTCAAGCAACTCACAATCATTAATACAGTGGTTTTTTAGGTAATATGCTATATATTCAGAGTACAATTTCTTTTTTTTTAATACATTCTCAAGCAACCCCTTTCTAAAGGGAGAAAAATATATATGGAAATAAGTATATAGAGGATTCAGGGAGAAAGATAAAAGACATCTATAAAAGGAATGATCTTAGAAGACATCATTTCATTTCAATTTTAAAGAAGTACAGAGAACCTAATAAGCAAAAAAGAAGAATGAGATAAATCCAGTAGACAATAATAAAGCATGGAGATGCAATTTTTAATGTTAATAATATTGAGTGGACAAGTACTTTTGTACCATAGAAATTTACAACATAGTATAACCAGGTTGAAGGAAGAACCCTTATTGTAATTAAATGCAGCTCATGCTTGATCTTAGAAGTAATGATAGAATGATATTTGAATAAGAGAATGATATGACCGCTTGAAAACCACTAATTTTCAGTGATAGTACGAAATCTGTTACAGACTACTATGTTCCCTGCAGTGCTGAACTTTCTGTATCCTATTATTTCTTTAATTTCTTTGTGATCCAGAAAATTTTTTATATTAGCCTTGTTCATATACATATCTCTAATTATAAGTGCCACTTTATGACTTCTAATTTGTTTCACCTCAAGTTCTTCACCTCAATTTAACCATGTTTTTCATTTTAAAATAATATGTTATTCTTTCAAAGTTTGTCTCCTCACAAATTTTTCTATTCACTTGACACTTATTGTTCCATATTTTTTTAAAAATTCTGAATTAACAGAAAAATGTAGAAGGCTCCAAAATTTTAAAATACACTAAGATCATCTGCAAGGAAAAATAATAAAAAGACCCTCAATGGTGGAACCTATATTAACAAAACCCTAGGTCTTCATGTAAAATGGTAATTGATGAAAGAAAAAAATAGTTATTGATTTTCATATAGGAAAAGTTCATCAGTGTGAGCTTACAAATTTTAGCCTTTCTTTGTATTATTGGTCCTTGACATAGTGCAGGTCACATAAGTACTTAATAAAGGGTTGTAGATTGATTGATCCATGCAATGAAATACCATTTTTGTAAACTTTCTGATACAGTGTGATATGTGGGAGGAAGGAGGGAATGGATAAGATTCAGAGAGATATCCAGTTTACTTTTTAAAGAATTTTTCCTTTCTAATATTCCATATTTTTAGATTCCTGTTTTTTGAGATGATATTCTCAAAATATAATGACATACAGAGACAGACAGAGAGACAAAGAAAGAAGAAGGAGAAGGAGGAGGAGGAGGAGAAGAAAGAGGAGGAGGAAGAGGAGGAGGAGGAGCAGGAGGAGAAGAAGAAGAAGAAGGAGAAGAAAGAGAAGGAGTAGGAGGAGGAGAAAAATATTTTTTCTATTCTTCTCAATACCATACCAAATTGCATTTTCCTGTGTGGAATGACAGAGGTAAATGAAAATCTTGACCCCATCCTGAAAGTAATATTTCAAAATTCAGGGATCTCTTCTTATATAACGTTTGCCTCTTTATAAAGGAAGAATAACATCTTGCTTTACATAAGAGAAAAAAGTTAAGTAGTTTTATTAATTTACTTGGTGAAGTAGATCAGGATCAAAAGTTTACAAGGCAATTAATGCAAAAGTCATTGAATGAATGCCAACTGCTTGAAAGGAATCCTTATCTGTATTGACAGAAGATTACTCATATGGCTCTTTAAGATGCCCAAGTTAGATGACCAATGCAATTACTTCTCTCTTCTTCTGTGTCTCCCATTATTTCCATAGTCTTCTAAGTATGGGAGAAAGCAAATAATTATAACATTTAAAGCTGCATTGGATTTATTTGTTCTAATTCTATCAGTTTAAAGTACAATACTTGAAGTTACATGATTTGAGCTTGAATTATAGCTCTGCTACTTAATATGAATTTGGGTAATTCATTTAAATTCTCTAGGTCCTGTCTTCCTCATCCATAAAAAAAGATATTTATAATTTTGTTGAGAGGATCGACTATGATGATATATAGAGACATGCTTTGAAAATTATAAAGTACTGTATACATACAAGGTATTATTATGTTACAAGATTATTCAAATGCAAAAATATATGTATTATATGTAAATATTTAAATGTATTATATGTATTAATATGTATTTTTGGAAGAATTTATTTCCAATTTTCCCAAAACTATTGATAGTCAATAATAAAAATCTATAGTTTTTAATTGCCCTGTGCTCTTTTCTCAAGATATTCTACTTTGTCAAATCCCAGATCTTTGCTCAATGAGTTCTCCTAAAACAAACTAACAAAAAACAACCACAATATATATATATATATATATATATATATATATATATATATATATATATATATATATATATATATATATAAAGTCTGGCCCAAACAAAGGACAATTAGGAAAGTAGACCTTAAAAATAAGCCACCAAGATGGGCACAGTAGTTAGAGCACTGGGCCCAGAGTCACCAAGACCTAAGTTCAAAGTTAGCCTCAGACACTTATTAGTTCAATGAACCTGGGTAAGTCACTTAATCATATTAACTTAAGTTTAC
Organism: Dasyurus viverrinus; assembly: GCA_020854095.1. Taxonomy (NCBI): domain Eukaryota; kingdom Metazoa; phylum Chordata; class Mammalia; order Dasyuromorphia; family Dasyuridae; genus Dasyurus; species Dasyurus viverrinus. The sequence continues at coordinate 421,873,829 of CM036997.1, read as the reverse complement.
TCATTGGTAAAATGAACTGTGAAGGAAATGGCAAAATGCTTCAATATTTTTGCCAATAAAATCCAAGAAATAATATCAACAATAAATTTGAAAGGCTTTTATAAACATAAAGTACTATAAAATTGGAAGGCATTATTTACTGTATCCTAATCTGGTTATCAATGGTATCTTTTTAATCCATTTGTCTTTTTTAATGCTTCTATTTTCCCCTTAATTATCATCGATGAAACAATCAAGATTAAAAGGAAGTGAAAACTTATGCATTATATATTAAAATCATTTTATAACATAAATAATGAGAACAATGATCAACAAAGTGAAGAACTTCACTACTACACAACTAGATAATGATAATGCCAGGATTAGAGATTTGGTTTCGTAACTTATTGCCCATACTCTTTCTACTACATTACATTGGTTTTCCAATAGGGAGAAATGGTTGATATCTTTTGTATGTAGTATTTGATAAAGAAAATACTATCTTTAAAATGTTAAATGTTACCTTTAAAAGCTATACTTGTAAAGAGCTCATTGCTCTGAACTAAGACCCCGGCAACATCTTCTGCAACACTAGCAATAGGACTTGGGGGTGACTACAAAAACAATAATTCTCTCAGCTCTCTCAGTTTTAAGAGCTTTCAGCCCATAGAGAATAAGAGTATGGGATAATCAGTAACAAAAAGATTTCAGGGGACCTTTTGGTAACTCTGAGTGTAAGATACTATTGCAATGCCCATACACAATTTAGGACACAACTCCAGGGCAAAGAAGAGCACAAGCACTTTCAGGTGCAAGGATATAAGGCACTGGTCCCTACTGGAAAGCAGAAAAGAGTGTTTGTTCCTAAAGTGAGCAGTCATCATGGTTCTGGTTCTGAGGAAGAATGGAACACTGTTGCTTGCAGCTGCAAAAGAACAGACCTGGCCACAATTCCAGGTCAAGGGAAACATAAGAATTGCAAATATAGGGGAACAAGACTCTTTTTTTATGTAAAGACCAAAGCATGGATCAGGAAAACAGTGACTACACCTTATCTTAGATCATAGCATATTGGAAACACCAGAAAACTTATAGACCCTCAGAACTATCTCAGAAAACAGCAGTACAACAACCCTGAAGACTAAGACATTGCTCCCCCAATCCCAGGATAATTATAGTTAATATAAGAAATAATTAAAATAAATTGTTCTAAAATGTTAGAACAGTCGAAGAAAGGAGAAATAGAAAAAAAAATCCACTGATTACAATAAGAAAGATATCATACAACAAAAACCTACATGAATATTATAGACAAATTTCAAAATCTTTGGTTCAAGAAGAAAATATTATAGGCAACAAGAAAAAAAATCAATTATGGCACAACCACAATTAGAATCACACCAGATCTAGCAAAAGTTATATTAAAAGTCTGCAGATCTTGGAACATTTTATATTGAAAAACAAATATATTGGGGTTCATACTCAATTGAGTTAAACATATTCTTGAATGAAAAATAAAGTAGTTACTAATGAATTGCCTGACTTTCAGTATTTTGTTGCAAAAGGGCCTGAATTTAATAGCAAATATTGACAAGATCCAAAAGAAAAACAAGGAAATACTCAAAGACAAATTACATCTCAATAAGGACTCAGGACAGATTTGTAAGTGGGTTGTTTAAAAGGAAAATCTGATGTGATTCCATAAAGCAAAAGCATGTAGGAAAAGGAAAAATCAGACATGAGAGGAAGAATTGAGAGGGAGGATTTAGATGAACGAGGAGGATTAGTAATTCTAGAATTTAGGAATTGGTTATAAATAGCACAAAATATATTTGAAAGGTATAAAGGTCTTCTAAATTCAGAAAGAAACAAGAAGATAAAGGGAAAGAGATCCAGGAAAGATTTTTTACAGGGAACCCTACTCACATCAGATATGAGACAAAAAAAGAACAAGCTTTAAAAGGAAATAAAAGTCTTCTAAATTTTCAAAGAAATAAAGAAGTGAGGAAATAGAATGGGGCAAAGAAGGATATTAACAGGAATAAGATAACCTAACAGGAATAGGATAAGGTTTAAAGATTAATGTGAATGGGATAAAGATCAAGCTATATATATATATATATATATATATATATATATATGTGGTTATAAGGTTAAAAACTTATTCTAAATTCAGTTGGAAAGAAGACAAGGGGAAAGGGTGAGGGGAAGGATAAGGGAGGGAATAAAGGATAAAAAGCTGGTTAAAGGCAAGGTAACACAGAAGTAAAGAAGACTAGTTAGGAGGGATAGGGAAAAAGAGATAAAGAAAAATGTAAAATAAAATTTATGGAGTAAAATAGTATACTCACACAAACACATATATGTATATTGCCCAGATTAAGAAAAGAGGGAAGAAAATAATGAAATAACTATAACTTAGACAAATATATTAAATAAGACAATAAATTCCCTGAGACTAAAAATCCCAAGGATTAAATAGATTTAGAAGTGAATTTTACCAAACATTTAAAGAACAATTAATTAAAACAACACAATATAAAGTATTTGGGGGTGAGGGAATTGTCAGAGAAGGAGTTCTACCCAAAAAAAAAGACAAAATGTGGTACCAATACCTAGACCAGTGAGGGCAAAGACAGAGAAATAATTTAAAAATATGTAAAAATGTGTATGAGATAATCAAGAACCAAATAAGCATAACCAAAAGAACATTATATATAGTAACAGCAATATTATTTTAGAATGATTGGGAATACATAAAGTTATTTTGATCTTTATAGGTCCCCAAATTAGCTACCAAAGACAAATGAAGAAAAACACTGTCTGCAGTCAGAAAAAGAAGTAATAAATAGAAGTATATATTGAATAATTTTACATATGTACATGTATTTCTATATACCTATTTGTGTCTAACTACAGCCAACTCCAAAGATGGGGAAGGGAGGGAAAAAAGGTAAAAAAAAAATGGTAACTGTTTTGTATATTTAAAAGGCATACAAAGTTGTACATAGATTTGCAGATTCATATGCAATCATTTTTTACCTCATTGTAAAAATGTGTTTTATTATTTAAAAAGAAAATTTAAAAAAACCCTACTTTAATATCATTAATGAATATTGTTGTAAAAATTATAGATAAAATACTTACAAGGGGATTACAGCAATATACCACAAGGATTATAGACTACCTATGACCAAGAATGAAGGATAATTTATTATTGAAATCCTGTGATCAGCAGAACTGACCACTTCAATAACAAAATAAAAAAAATCAAATTATTATTTCAATAGATGAAGATAAAATTTTTGACAATTAAAATATAATCCTCATTGCTATTAAAAATCATAAAGAAAAAGGATAGAGCTTTCCTTAAACTACTAAGTAGTATTTATACAAATCCATCAACAAGCATTCTCTATAATAAGAATTAGCTAGATGCTTTTCAAAATATAATTGGGGTTAAGGCAAGAATGGCTACTTTTACATGTATTATTTGATATGGTCCTAGAAATAATATCTTTATCAGTAAGAGAATGAAAATAAAGGAAATTAGAATAGCCAATGTAGAAACAAAATTATCACTTTTAGGCTTGCATTTTCACTTTTGCATTTGAATATATTTCAAGGGAGAAAATGAAAAAAAAAAGAGAATGTATAAATAACATAGTAGTCAGCTAGGTGACAGAGGGGATAGAATATTATAAGGGGAGTCAGGAAAACCTAATTACATCCCACAACTCTTCTTATATATATGAACTTAGACAATTTATTTAACCCTTTTCACATATAATTTTCTACATGTAAAATGAGGATAATTATTATTTTTCCTTTGAAAATCAAATGAGATGATATATACAAAGTACTTTGAATGCTTTCAAGTATTATAGAAATTGTTGGTTTTCTATAGTGCTATTAGAGAACTGAATATTTTCATTATAATGAATAAAATAAAGCATAAATATTTAATATTTAATAATTAAGTATGCCACTATTGAAGCAATGTGTGTTTTTGTCCTATCTTTTCATGTAAAACAAATGAGACATTGTCTTCATTTTCTTTGGTTTGTACTTTCCTTATATTTATAATAATAATTAATAATGTCTTGCTCTACAGTTTTATTATTCTGTCTCAAAGATATATATATGGAGACACAAATAAATTGAATTAATGTTTCATTTATCCAGAAACTTAGTAAATAACAACAGGTTTTCTAATTTATAAGAATCTTTTCTAAGGACTAGAAATCCTTATTTTTTTTCTTTTATACTTACTGCTTCCCTCAATGTTCTTGAATTACAAGAAATGTTAAAAGAGAAGAATTTGTGGTATATCTTCATTCTGTTCTTTATTTGATATGCTTCTGTTATATTTCTTTTTACCTAACTTCTCTTTAAAAAAAAAAAATCAGTCTAGTCTTTTTAATCTCTTTTCATATGGAGTCTCCTCCTCTACTCCAGCTCATGATCATAGTCATTTTCCTTGTCTTTCATCAGACCTTTTCTCTTTGTATTGTTATATTTGGCATTGAAGTGACCGCAAGTGATTACAATATTGAAGATAAGCTGTACTTAAGCTATAATGCATTATATGAAAACATAAATATAATTGGATTTTTAAAAAATTTAATACCTCCTTCCTTGTGTTTATTTTATTTTAATGAATTCACAATTATACTGCTACACAGTTATCCACAGATGATTGCAGATTTTTTTTAATGATTATAGTTATTTTGCAAACTTTTAAGTATTTCTGGTGAGGAAGTTGTTTCCCTCTTCCTGTATCTTCTAAATTCATTCCTTCATCATTTGCCATGATGATTCATTGTGTTCTAGAGTTTTTAAATTTTCTTTCTCGAATCTGTCTCCTTGACAATAAATCACATTTGAAATAAATTTTATCTCTTTTTTTCAAAATAATCATATATTTAGGGCATAATTGATTATAAAATCTTTATAGAACTTCTAGATGTATAATCTTTTAAAAGTAATATATCTTTCTGTTCAAATAAGCAGTTTTAATTAATTGCTGGTTAGAATGGATTAATCAGTTAGAAGAGAATTACACTGTTTTTACTGTTGTTATTTCATTATAGTTAGTTTATTAAAGCATTTTAAAATTAAATATAATATACAATAAATTATAAAATATAAAAAAGTATTATACTGAATTAGGCATCATAAGCAAAGCTGCTTCTAGAAGTGAATAGAGACAAAATATATAGCCATCTAGTTTACAAATTAGAGAGAAGAAACCATATGTTTAAAAAAATGACATGTATCTCTGTGTTATACAGTGAAATGGGGTGGGACTACATATTGAACCCAGTGTTCCCAGATCCCATTTCCAGGTAAACTTTAAAAATTATTATTTATAAATATGGACATTTTTAAGTCCAGAAAATTTGGCTCTCTGATAACATGAGGGAAAAATCACAGGATTGTAGAATGAAACATGACACATTCCAGTTTGACCTTTCATTTGATACATGAGAAATTCAAGACCCAAAAAGATTATAGTATTTGTTGAAGTTCACAAAGGTAGTAAGCATCAAAAGATGAAATTTGGACTTGTGTCTTCTGACTTAAGAATCAGTGTTCTTTTTGTTGACCTGTGCTTCTATTTACATTATGGTAATTCTGTTCACATTTGTGAGAAAAAAACAATAAGCTTTGTGTACAAATTAACACAGTGAGGATGAAATTGTGATGCTTTCTTAAAGGTGAATATTTTATTCTGTTCCAGCTTAGACTTTGAAGTCTGGGTATTGGTCTACAAATAAGAAGCTGTAGAAAACTGTATAAAATCAGTCTACAACTTTAGCAGATGTAATATTCCTAAAATATGTTGGTAAAAAATAGAATATCGGTAGAATGAAAATGTGGGAAATAGAAGGTAAGGTTCCTGTGACCACCAAAACCAGAGATTGGGAAAATATACTTTTTCTTCACGCAAATCTTTATAAAATTAATTTTCATATTATGCATAGTAATTTTCTGGTTACTAAGATTTTTGGAATACACAGAAAATGCAGCACACAAGATAAAATTGATAATGTTTAGGAAAAAAATCTTTTCACTGGCACTTCCCTATAATTCTGTGATCTTCTCATTTAACATCTCAATGAAGCAAAAATAAATAAGCAAACATTAAGCTGAGACAATATTCGCTTTTTATAATGCATGAAATCTATATTATTATAAATAATGCACACCAAATACAAGTTTTAAATGTAAAATATTTTTAAAACATGGATTTTAGCCTTCATTGTGTTAGATGGATATTGGAGAGCATGTACTATATATTATGTTGCTTTAAACCCCTTACACTAGCCTGCCTCTGAAAATCAAATCAAAGTAACTGTTATTGGAAGAAATAACTTGTGAGATTTCAATATTGTTTATGACACACTGTATTTCATAGATAGTGGATAGTGTTAGATATCATGAAGTAAGCACCAGTCTGAAATAATCCATTGAAGTAATCTTCTTCATGTTACATTTGATATTTTTAAGACTTTCAGTATGGCAGCATTGTAGAATTAATTGATTTTTAAATATGAAGTTGCACTTAATGATGAGATCTCTAGTTGACTGGTCAAATTTACCCTTAATTCTTGAAAACTGAAATTTTGACAGTTTGTTATCATCTTCATAAATTTGGAAATCTCCTTAAACTATAATATTTATTTCCTCATTTATCAGCCCTTCCACAAATTTGTACACATCATGCCTTCATTTTTTTTATTGTGCATAGCCAGAAAAGTGCATAGTTACCAATGCAAAAATGCAATTCCAAAATGTGCAAGTTAGAAATTTAGAGGTCTAAAATCTCTCTCTTTCTCTCTCTGTTTTCTGAGGCAATTTGAGGTAAAATGGCTTGCCCAGGGTCATACAGCTAGGAAGTGTTAAGTATCAAAGATCAGATTTGAACTCAGGTCCTGCTGACTTCAGGGCTGGTACTCTCTGCACTGCATCATTTAGCTGCCCCCAAGATACCTTCTTGAGAAAATTGTTATTTGTTTTATTAAAGCTTTTTATTTACAAAACATGTGCATGAGTAATTTTTCTTTTTTTTTTAATTTCATAGCTTTTTATTTACAAGTTATATGTATGGGTAATTTTACAACATGGACAATTGCCAAACCCTTTGTTCCAATTTTTCCGCTCCCTCCCCTTACTCTCTCCCCTAGATGGCAGGAGGACCAGTAGATGTTAAATATATTAGAGTATAAATTAGATACACAATAAGTATACATGGCCAAAAGTTATTTTGCTGTACAAAAAGAATCAGACTCTGAAATATTGTACAATTAGTTTGTGAAGGAAATCCAAAATGCAGGTTTGCAAAAAATATATTGGGATTGGGAATTACAATGTAATGGTTCTTAGTCATCTCCCAGAGTTCTTTTGCTGGGTATTGCTGGTTCAGTTCATTACTGCTCCATTGGAACTGATTTGGTTCATCTCATTGGTGAAGATGGCCAGGTCCATCAGAATTGATCATCATATACTATTGTTGTTGAAGTATTTAATGATCTCCTGATCCTGCTCATTTCACTCAGCATCAGTTCATGTAAGTCTCTCCTCAGCATCAGTTCGTGTAAGTCTCTCCAGGCTTTTCTGAAATCATCCTGTTGGTCATTTCTTGCAGAACAATAATATTCCATAATATTCATATACCACAATTTATTCAGCCATTCTCCAATTGATGGGCATCCACTCAGTATCCAGTTTCTGGTCACTACAAAGAGGGCTGCCACAAACATTCTTGCACATACAGGTCCCTTTCCCTTCTTTATGATCTCTTTGGGATATAAGCCCAATAGTAACACTGCTGCATCAAAAGGTTGCATGGGTAATTTTTCAACATTGACCCTTGTAAAGCCTTCTCTTCCAAATTATCCTCTCCTCCCTCTGCAAGATGGCAGGTAGTCTAATACATGTTAAATATGTTAAAAATATACGTTAAATCCAATATATGTATACATATTTATAGTTATCTTGCTGCACAAGTAAAATCAGCTGAAGAAGGAAAAAAAACTGGGGAAGAAAACAAAATGCAAACAAACAAGAACAGAAAGAGTGAGATTGTTATGTTGTGGTCCACATTAAACTCCCACAGTCCTCTCTCTGGTTGTAGATGGCTTTCCTCATCACAGAACAATTGGAATTGGTTTGAATCATCTCATTGTTGAACAGAGCCACACCTATTAGAATTGATCATCATATAATCTTCTTGTTGCCATGTGTAATGACCACCTGATTCCTCACATTTCACTTAGCATCAGTTCATGTAAATCTCTCCAAGCCTCTCTGAAATCATTCTGCTGGTCATTATACATAATAATCTTTGTATTGTTATAGTTGGCATTGAAGTGATTATGAGTGAATACAATATTGAAGTTAAGCTGTACTTAAGATATAATGCATTTTATGAAAACATAAATATAATAGGAATATTTTTTATTTTAACACCTCCTTTGGAAAAATATTAAATGCTCTTGGATAGTTTGAGAGAATATAATAAAGATGACAATACTACGTTAACTAATCTATTTATTTAGTGCAATACAAATCAAAGTCACAAGAAACTATTTTACTGTCCTAGAAAAAAATAACAGCAAAATTCATCTATAAGAAAAAAAGGTCAAGAATTTCAAGGGAATTAATGAAAACAAAAGCAAATGAATGTGGCCTAGCTGTACCAAATCTAAAACTATATTATAAAGTGGTGATCATCAAAGCCATTTGGTATAGGCTAAGAAATAGACCAGTTGATCAGTGAAATAGGTTAGATTCCTTCATTGAAGAAAATAGTCAATGACTATATCAATCTAGTTTTAACAGACTCAAAGACCTCAGTTTTTGGGAAAAGAATTCACTATTTGACAAAAACTGCTAGGAAAACTGGAAATTGGTATGGCAGTAACAAGGCATTGACCCACATCTAACACCGTTTACCAAGATAAGGTTGAAATGGGTTCATGATATAGAAATAAAGAATGATATAAACAAATTAGAAGAACATAATAATCTGGGCAATCATTGATTTTGTAGGTATTCCTCCATTTCACTTAGGTTATCAAATTTATTGGCATAAAATTGGGCAAAACAACTAATTATTGCTATAATTTGCTCTTCATTAGTGGAAAGTTCTCCCTTTTGTTTTTGAGACTAACAATTGTATTTTTCCCTTTCTTTTTTCTAATGAAATTAATTTAAGGTTCATCTAATTTGTTGGGTTTTTTTCATAAAACCAACTCTTAGTTTTATTTATTAATTTAATAGTTTTTTAAAAAACTTTCAATTTTTATTAATATCTTCCTTTAAAATTTCAATTTTGGTATTTGGGATTTTTAAAAATTTGTTTCTTTTCTAGCTTTTCTATTTGCAAGCCCATTTCATTGATCTTCTCTTTCTCTATTTTTTGCAAGTAAGCCTTTAGACATAGAAAATTTCCCCTTAATACCACTTTGGCTGCATCTCACCAATTTTTGTATATTGTCTCATTATTGTCATTCTCTTAAATGAAATTATTGATTGTGTCTATGATTTGCTATTTCACCCATGAAATCATTTAGTTTCCAATTGCTTTTTTGGTCTGTTTTTCTCTGGCCTGTTATTGAATGTAATTTTTATTGCATTGTGGTCTGAAAAAAATGCATTACTATTTATGCCTTTCTACATTTGATTTTGATGTCTTTATGTCCTAATATATGGTCAATTTTTGTATAGGTTCCAGGAACTGCCTAGAAAAAAAAAGTATACTCCTTTTCTGTCTCCATTCAATTTTCTCCAAAGATCTATCATACCGAATTTTACCTCTTTAACTTCTTTCTTATTTATTTTGTGGTTTGATGTATCTACTTCTGAGAGAGTAAGGTTGAGATATCTGGCTATTATAGTTTTACTGTCTATTTCTTCTTGCAGCTCTCTTAACTTCTCCTTTAGGAATATCCATGCTACACTACTTGGTGCATATATGTTTAATATTGATATTGCTTCATCATCTAGGGTACCCTTTAGCAAGATATGACTTCCTTTCTTATCTCTTTTAATTAGATCAATTTTAGCTTTTGCCTGTTCGGAGATCAGGATAGCTACCCCTGCTTTTTTACTTCACCTGAAGTTTAATAGATTCTGCTCCAGCCTTTTAACTTTACTCTGTATGTATTGCTCTGCTTTAAATGTATTTCTGGATTCTGGTTTTTAATCCAATCTGCTATCCACTTATATTTTATGGGAGAATTCACCAATTGACATTTATGGTTAAAACTACTAATTTCATATTTCCTGCCATCTTATTTACCCCAAATTATATTTTTCTTTTTCCTTTTCCCCTTCTCCTCACCTGCAATATTGTATTTATGAACATCACTTGCCACAACTAGGCCTCCCCCTTTTGAGTTTCTCCCTCCTTTTTTATATCTTTCCCCTACTATTTCTGTTTTCCCTTCTATTTAGTCCATGCCTTCCGTTTTTACCTTTCCTCTCCCACTTTTCTATAAGGTGAGAGAAGTTTCTCAATGAAACCAAATATGCCAAATATTTTTTTTCTTTCCATCAAATTTGATGAGAATTAGATTCACACACTATTCATCCTCCTCTCTTCTTTCCTTCAATTATACCAGGTTTTCTTTGTCTCTTTGTAAGATGCAATTTCTCTCATTTTATTTCCATTTACCACTTTTCCAATACTACTCCCCTTTGCACCTCTAGTTTCTTTTTTATATTACATTCGTAAAATCAAACTATACATGTACTCTCTATGTAACAGAAATACAGTTCTCAAGAGTTCTTTTATTTTTACTTTTTTATGCTTTCCTTGAGTTATATATTTGGAGGTAATTTTTTTGTTTAGTTCTAGTCTTTTCCTCAGAAATAAATGTAATTCACCTGTTTCATTGAATGTCCATCTTTTTTCTGGAAAGAAAATGCTCAAGTAATGAACTGAACCAGCTATGCCTAGAGAAAGAACTTTGGGAGATGACTAAAAACCATTACATTGAATTCCCAATCCCTATATTTATGCCCACGTGCATTTTTGATTTCCTTCACAAGCTAATTGTACAATATTTCAGAGTCTGATTCTTTTTATACAGCAAAATAATGTTTTGGTCATGTATACTTATTGTGTATCTAGTTTATATTTTAATGTATTTAACATTTACTGGTCATCCTGCCATCTAGGGGAGGGGATGGGGGTAAGAGGTGAAAAATTGGAACAAGAGATTTGGCAATTGTTAACGCTGTAAAGTTATCCATGCATATAACCTGTAAATAAAAGGCTATTAAATAAAAATAAAATAAATTTAAAAAATGAAAGAAAATGCTCAGTTTGGTGGGGTAATTTATTCATGCCAGCATTCCAAGTTCCTTTGCCTTTTGGAATATCAGATTTAAGGCCCTTTGATCCTTTAAGGTGGAAGCTAATATGTTCTAGGTAATCCTTGTTGTGGCTCTGGGATTTTGAATTGTTTTTTCTGTCTGCTTGTAATATGTTTTCCTTGGTTTGATAGTTCTGAAACTTAGCCATGATATTTCTTAGAGAATTTTGGGGTCTATTTCAGAAGGTGTTCAGTGAATTCTTTCAATGGCTATTTTACCTTCTGATTCTTTTTCCCCTAGGATCTTAGAACAGATGTGTATTTACAAACACACTGGGTATGATTAGCAAAGAAGATGAATTAGAAATCTTAATAGAAGGATCTCATGCAGTAGGTATCACTAACACTTGGTCTGATGTCAATGACTAAAATATTGCTCTAGAAAGTCATATTATTAGGACCAGGGAAAAGTTTTGGTGGGAGCCCATTTATTAAGCAGATTTACTCATGGGATAAAATCTAAGAATGAGGGCAAGCATGCTTGTTCAAGAACATTTGGGTTAAAATCAACAGAAGCATAAAATAAGAGGAGATTGTCATCAAACCATACTATTAGAATGTTTGGCAATGTGGTAAATTAGATGCCATATTGAGCTTAAGAAGACCTAATTTGGAGTCTTGCCTCAGACACTTGTTAGGATCTTTGGCAACACATTGAATCACTCTAAGTCCCTATTTCCACATATAGAAATAGAAATATAGAAATAGAAAAATAGAAATGGTAAGACCAATCAAACCCTTGTCATAGAATTATTCTTAGGATGAAGTGATATACAAGTGAAGTATAACAACAATGACAACAGCAATATTATATAATATGTATATCATACTTTAAAGTTTTAAAAGCATTTTACAAATGACATATTAATTTGTTTTCATATCTACTCTGGGAAGGAGGTACTATTATCCCCATTTTAAAATTGAGGAAAGTGAGGCAAGAAGAAATTAAATTACTTACCCAATGTCCCAGAGCTAGCAATAATCTAAGACTAAATTTCAGCTCAGATCTTTTTCAGTGTTCTTTCTACTGTGCCACCAAACTTTTCACTTTTAAACAAAAAAAGAATCATAAAGGTATCAATTATTTTTTTTAAAACTATGGTGAAATCATGTAATGCTGTAGATAGAGGAGTTGTTAGTGTTGCTTCACCTTCCTTCTCAATGAAGACCATGACTTTAGAGAAGCAATGCCATGACATGCAAACAAATTGGATTTGAATGAGAGAAGACTGTGCAAGATCACCTGTCTCAATTTCTCCTTTAGAGCCACTTTAGAGCCAGTGGGAAGATATAGGGGATTGAGCTTCAAATCAGATTCAAATACAGCTTCAAGTTCTTACTAGTTGATTGATCCCAGGAAAGTTATTTAATCATTTTAACTTCAGTTTCCTCATCTGTAAAATGACCTAGAGAAGGTTTTCCAAACTACTACAGTAACTTTGTTAAGAAAACCCCAAGTTGGATCACAAAAAAAGTCAAACTTGACTCAAGGTACAAAACAACAAATTATTAAGACCTGGAACAGGCAGAATTTAAAAAAAAGTTTCAGAAGTAAATGAGAAACATGTCAAGTATACATTACTGAAAAAAGTTGGGAATCATCAATTATCCAGCTAACTGTTGGAATTCTAGCTCTGTGAAAATAGAGGCAAAATCAGCTAATAATTTCTTCACTTCCTTTAATTACAATGGGAAATCCATGAAGTCAATTAAAATTCGAGTTTAGTTTTCACCAAGAAGAAAACAACTTATTCCTAGAGTGGAAATTATGTTCCTTGGGTAAAGATTAGTTTTCTGTTTTTGAATTTATAGTAAAGAAGATTACAACCATATACACATATCCACATAGACACATATATTTGTTTCTTACTTTTATATACAGATGTGTGTATGCATATATATATATATATATATATATATAAATATGTAATATATATACTTTTCAATTTAGGAGAAAAGATTGCAAAGGAATATGAGAAATTTATATATTTATATATATGTGTGTGTACATGCATGTATATATATATATATATATATATATATTATATAATGAAAATGTATGTATTTTATGGAAATCAATGAATTGAAGTTCCACAGGAAAGCATATGAAAATAAAAACCACTATTTTTAGTTATATTAGGGATTGTTAAAAGAGGGATAAGACAGTTTGTTCACGTTGGGTGGGATGATAAAAACAGTAGATTGCAAAAGACAATTTCTATTCAACTCCTATTTAATTTCTCTTTTATATCCCAATGATAGTTATTTCTGTAGTTAAATAATTTTAAGATGAAGGAGAGCTCTGGGGGTGGATTTTGGGATGAAGCTCAACAAGTTTCCCTCAAAAAACAACATGAAATCAAGCCTCTGAACAGACTTTGATAGAATGAAACCACTCTCCAGCTCAAGATTGAAAGGACTTAAAGAAAAATCACTTTTACTGGGCTGAAAGGGGTGTTCAGCCCAACTAAGATGTTGTCTTAATGACAGCAGATCAGCAACTGAGACACTCAGTCATGGCTCAGTACCAGAGCAGACAACTGTGGCAATCTCCTTAATCAAGAGCCTAGAAAGATACTATGAAAACAGGGAAGACCAAAATGCCAACTCAGACAAGGACAAATATCCACAGAGGAAATCTCAAAGAATGATATGAATTGGTCTCAATTCTAAAGATGTTTCTTAGAAGTGCTCACTCATAAAAGATTTTTAAAGGTTAATGAAACAAGTAAAAGAAAAAATGAGAAAATCAAAAGAAAAAATTGAAGAAAATAATTCTTTAAAAATATAATTGGTCAAATACCAAAAAAAAATAATAATCCACTGAAGAAAATACCTTGAAAAGTAAAATTAATCAAATGGAAAAAAAGATACAAAAGCTGAATTAAAATCACATATTAAAAAAATAAAATGGGAAAATGGAAATTAATGACTATGAGACTATCAAGAATCAGTCAAATGAAAAAAAAATGTGAAAAATGAAAAATACCTCATTGGAAAAACAGCTGACCAGAAAATCAATCCAGGAGAGACAATTTAAAAATTATTGGTCTACCTGAAGTCCATGACCCCCCCAAAAAAGAACTTGATAGTATTCTTCAAAGAAAACTGTCTTGAGATAGTATATATGGAAGCAATCTGCTACTGACTGCTGGGGATCTAATTCTTCCAGCAGAATAGATCCTTTCATTTGAGAAAAGGATAATGATATAAGGAGACTGAGAAGCATTGCCTCCTCTTTCATCTTGCCTCCCATTTATTTCATTCCCAATTTACTAGCAACAAATGTGTCAAAAAAATCTGCTTTGCAATTTGTTCAAGTGTGTTATGATTCACATTTGTGGAGGCTTTCAGAGAGTCCACCTGTCCCTTTGCACTTAGATGTGGTCATTAACAATATAGTAGGACCAGAGGGCAAAACAGTCATTGAAGGAATTCATTGACACTTCTGGAAAGAGATCCCACAAGAAAAACCCAAGGAAAATTGTTGTAAAACTCCAAAACAATAATCCCAAAGGAAAAAAAATACTGCAAGCTTCCAGACAAAACCAATTCAATTATCAAGGAGCAATGGTCAGGATTGCCCAGGATATGGAAGCATCTATAATAAAGGACTGAAGGGTCTAGAAATGCCATATGGCAAAAGGCAAAGGAGTTGAGGTTACAACCAAGTATTAACTACTCAGGGAAACTGCACATCATCTTCAGGGGAGAAGTAGGATATTCAATGAAGTAAGAGATTTTCACTCATTTCATTTTGAAAAAAACAGAACTGAAAAGAAAATTTAATCTTAAAATATAGGGCTCAAGAGAATCAGAGAAAAGAAAAGAGAGGGGTATATATATATATATATATATATATATATATATATATACATATATAATATTTAATTAATATTAATTATAATTATTATTATTTAAAAGTATAACTATTTACATCCCTAGATGGGAAAATTATATCTGTAATTCTTGAGAACTGTATCCGTTATTGAAGCAGTTAATAGGATGTGGTTGTGAATGAACTCTGATGTGATATCAAAGAAATAATCATTAAAGAGTGGGAAAAGGATTTAATGGGAGAATAGTAAAGAGGAGGTGTAATGGGACAAATTAAATGATATAAAGAAGTACAAATGACCTATTATAATACAGACAAAGAAGGGAGAAATATGAGCATTATCTGAAGCTTTATCTTACCAGTTTTGACTAAAAATGGGAAAAGAACATTATCATTTAGTTGGTTACTGAAATAAATTTTATTCTATTAAGAATTAGAAAGAGGAAACAGAAAGAAAAGGGAGGACTTGGACAGAAGGGAGGCCAGAAGCACTAGAAGAAAATAGTAATAGAATGGAGGAGGGATGATATTAAGTTAGGGCAAGTAGAGGGCTGGGTGGGTTAGAAATAAAACATTACTAAGGAGGGATAGGAAGGTGAGAGAACAAAAGCATATACAGGAAAAAATGGAATGGAAGGAAATACAGAGCTAGTAATCATAACTGTATTTGAATGTGATGAACACTTCCCTAAATTGGAAATAAATAGCAGGATGGATGAAAAAAATCTACCTTTTAACAACAAAAAAAAATGAAGGAAAACTATAGAGTTGATATTCTGATTGTGTAGATTGGTACTAAGAACATTTCACGAAATTGTTGAATTCATGTAAATAGGCACAGGTCATTTATTTCCTGGAATATGGAATGTTGTCTATTTGTTATCTCTCTCTTAAAGGCAGGCAATTAACAGAAGAACAAATGAATACCATTTGTATTTTTTTCAATAAACAACCAACTTTTCTAGTAGAATTAGAGTTCAACATGCTTTTAAATCTCCCTAATTTTATTTTTAATACAACTTACCATAGCAATAGTAAGTATTCCAAAACATTTCATTCCTCTTCAACTCTCTCATGGTAACACTTGGCTCCCTTCTTAGTTGAAATCTTACTTCTTACTTCATTAAAAAAATAAACAAATAAACAATAACAACAAGAAAATGTCATTAACTGAGAACTCCCTCTTCTCTCATTTTATTAATTCACATCACTCAGGGATATTTTTGCACTATATCTTCCTTTGCCAATATCTTGCATGAAGAACAGGTGGTGTGGCTGTCAAAAGCTCAAAGAATATGACCCCTTTGATCTCAGAAGCAAGATGAAAGATACAGGAGACTAATAGAGTGTGTAAAGAGCTCCAGCTTATTATGACATTCAACCTTGTTGATATACATTTTTGCAAGAGTAATCAGCATAGGAACAGTAGGCAATCAATCCCCAATCATCATTAAGAGAAGCAGCGCAAGGGTTTTGTATATGCTGGTATCTGCCAATGGGAAGAGAGACAATCTGGCGATCTAGCAACTCATTCACTGGTGAGAGGGCTTGTCAAGGCATCCCTTCTTACAAGCAGTTATGATGTGACCCTCAGACTGAACCCTTTCCCATGCTGTGCATTACTGCTACTTGCTCAACAAGGGCATTTCTGAAACGTGGCAGAAAACTTATTCTGCACCAAAGGTCGAGATGGCCTCTGTACTCCCTCTCAGCACGGTCCCATACTCTAGCAAACTGGACCTTCTCATAAAGGTAAACTCCTCTACATGTACCCTTTATTCCATGTTTGTTTTCTCTAGAATACTTCCTTACTGTCATCTCCCTTTCCCTCCCTTTCCCTTCTCCCTTTTCCTCTCTCTCTCCCTCTTCCACTTTCCCTTTCCCTCCCCCTCCTTTCTCTCCAATTTTTTTGGTCTACTGTTACTTTCTCTGCTGACCACAAATATTTTCCCTATCTAGCCAATACTTTTAGGTGTTCTGTCCATTGCTACTACTTTCCATATTATAGTTCTCTTCTTGGTTAAACTCCTTGAGAAAGCAATTTATATTGAATATGTCCAAAGGCTCTCCAATTACTCTCGATCAAAACATCTTTACTCTGTCTTCTGACCTCATCAATACACTGAAATATTTTTCCTAAATTATCAATGACTTTTTACTTATAAAATCCAATTATTTTTTCTCAATTTGTATCCAAACTGTCAATCACTTTCTCCACTTAGACACTGTCTCCTCTTTAGATTTTCATGACATTATTCTATCTTGGTTTTTCTCTGATCTGTCAGAATATCATTTTAAATCTATTTTCTCAGTTTTCTTCATCTTACATCTTGAGTATCTTTCAAGTCTCTTTCCTCAAATGTGTTGTTTTCCCCCAGAATATTATAATTTTTGGTTATTAATTGCTCACATGTGTTTAATTATGATGTCTTTGCTAAAGATATCCATATTTATATATCTAACCCTAATCTATTCCTTCAATACCAATATTAAGTCATCTACTGATTCTAAATACCTAAAATTGTATTTCCTGTAGGAAACTCTGATACCACATGGCTAAAACAGAAGTTATCTTTCTCTAAAACCTTAAACTCTTTCCCAATTTTTTTTTGTTATTGTTCAAAGCATAAACAACCTTCTAGTCATGTAGACTTGCAATTTTGTTGTCATCCTTAATTTCCAACTTTTACTATAATACCAAATATTTTAATTTCTAGTTGAAGGCATCTCTCATATGAAAACAAGATTTTCAACTGAAGAGCAATCAAGAGTTAAATTGAACTATCCTGAAATTATCAGGAATGTCAATGGGTAAAAAAAAAAGTTTTACTTATAGAACGTTACAGATTCATACCTTTAAATGGAAGGGCCCTAATAAATCATGATAGGAAACTGAGTCCCAAAGAGTTTTATAAAATTGTATTCACTCAATTCACACCCCCAGTGTGTATTGTATTCACTCCCCACCACTCCCAGTACAAGACCTTATCCATCACCTAAATTATGATCGATTTGTAATTGTCCTAACTGTAGTTTCTGTCCCTACTTCAATCTATCCTCCACTAAGCTGCCAACTTGTTTGTCCTAAAGCACAAAGTAATTTTCATACCAAATAAACTTTAGTGGTTTCTGACAGCCCCAAGATTCTTATGTAGAATTATCTATTTGACATTTAAAGGATTTTGCAATTTGTTCCCTTTCTGTTCTACCTTACACTTGACTCCTCTCCATGTTTTCAACAATCTAACTACAGGGGACTGATTGCTGTTTTTCTTACACAATACTTGATCTCTGGACTCTATATCTTTTTCTTTGCTGTCTGAAATGCTTGAAATATTCTCCTTTCCATTTATCTTCTAGTTTTCCTGGATGACTTCAAATCTTATGACAAATCACATCTTCTCCAGGAGGCTTTATTTATTTCATTTACATTATACCTGTTCTACACAGTCATTACTACTTGTCACAATGATAAATGTCTTTTATCAAGAGTTATTAATTGAACATATTTATCTCTCCCTTTAGAATATGGGTTCCTTGGAAGATACCTTGTATTTTTTTAACTTTCCTTCTATCCCTTAATCTTAATTCAGTATTTGTTTCAAAATAAGCATCTGGTAAATTATAGAAATGACTTATTCATCTATATGCTATCTAAATGTCAATTATTATTATAAAAGGTGAATAATAATAGTCATTTGGTAAGAGCTACCATTCAACAACCTACTTTTTTCCAGGCTTTTGAATTTTAGAGAGCAAGATAATTTCTTTGGGTCTCACATTCGTAGTCCATAAAATGGAGATATTGCTTGCCACCTGTTTGTCTCATTTATCTTCATAGAGCCACTTCCCCTTTTATTACAAATTAATTTTTCCACTCTCTTTACTCTGCATTATGTTCTAATCATGAAGTCTGCTCACTGTAAGTTTGATATCAGTATCTTAAAATGAAAAATCTTAGTGGTAAAAGCAGGAGGGCCCCAGCTTTACAAAAACTTGAAACACACAATTTATACTTATAAAACTTGGTAAGTGATTATGTGTAATGCTTGAGGATATTTTACTTTAAAAATTATCAAGAATTTCTGGAAATGAGATGATATTTTGGTTCATTTGAATCTTTACTTTTAAATCATCAATCACTAGCTACTTCAAAGAAAACCTGACTGTGTAAGAAGACGACAGAACAACTTACATCTGAGGTATTATGGATGACTTTCAACTGAAGATCAATCAAGGATTAAAATGAACTATCCTGAAATTATCAGGAATGTCAATGGGAAAAAAGTTTTATTTATAGAACTTCACAGATTCATGGCTTTAAAGGTGGAAGAGCCCTAAGAAATCACAATAGGAAATGGAGTCCCAAAGAGTTTTATCAAATTGTACATGTCACACAGGTATTAAAGTGTTTGACTTAGAATTCACATTTAATTTCTCCAACTTCAAATGTAGCAATCTTTCTATTTTCCCACTTTTAAATAATATTTTTAAAATCTATTTCTTCTCCTCATAGTTTCTTTTTAATTTTATTTTTTCTAAATTCTTTATATCCATTTATTCTTATGAATGTTCATATATATTACAGGTTTTTTTGAGATTTCTTCATTTTTTTATAGTTTTATTTTCAAAATATATAGTTTTCAACATCTACTTTTATAAAATCCTGTGTTCAACATTTTTCTCCTTCCCTTTCTCTCATTCTCTTTCCCACACAACAAGTAATCCAATATATGTAAAGCATGTGCAATTCTTCTGTACATATTTCCATAATCATCATGCTGTACAAGAAAAATCAGATCAAAAAGAAAAAAATGAGAAAGAAAACAAAATGCAAACAAACAACAACAGAAAAGCGAACCCTTTTTTATTATCTCTTTGGGATACAGGCTCAGTAGAGAGACAGCTGGAACAAAGCTGTATCATAGTTTCTTTTTTAAGGAAAGCATAAAATTCAATTTTTGAGAATGAATATCAATGAATTTTCATATAGTATAACAGTAAACTATAAAACATATAACAACTTGCTATATATGTTGAAGTGCATAATAACATAAAATGCTTGGATTTTTTATTATTAGGTCTGGAATATATAACAGTTTCTAGCTATATAACTATAACCTTCTTTGAGTCTATAAAATTGTGATTAACATAGTTGCAGTACTTAATTCACAAAATTCTTTTTAAGACTAAAATTTGGGATTTAAATCCTTAAAATTGTATATAAATGTTAGTTATTATTAGAAAAGCTTTTGATTATCTCATTTATATATATATATATATGTGTGTGTGTGTGTGTGTGTGTGTGTGTGTGTGCGTGCATGTGTGTGCGTGTGTGTCTACCCACACACACACACACACACACACACACACAAAGAGAAGAAGAGGTTAGGAGTAGCCCCAAGTAATTACTTAAGCAACTTTGTGTATGTATGTGTGTGTGTGTGTATGCATGCAAATAAATAAATGAATAGCTATAAAACAAAAACAAAAAAAAGTAATAACATCAAAATTAGGCTTAGTAGAATAGTTAAATAAATAAGTTCAATAGGAAGAACAAATTATAAATTCTAAAGTTAGACTACCACTATATTCTCAGATGCTATATTCAATTTAGTGACATGTTCTCAATAATTGATGTTTCTATAAAAAGTAGTTATAGATTTCTAGCTAAATATATCCAGGGCTAATCCCTCTTCTGAATCCTAATTTCACATTACCAATTGCCTTCAAGACATTCAAAATCATCATTTCTACAACTAAGTTAACTTTCTTACCACCACAATCATCACTACCATCAAATATTATTCTCCAGTCTTTAAATGTACCTATATCTGATGTGGGAATTGCTATTTTTTCACAGTTCTAACATTTCACAATATCAGAATTATTTTAACTCAATTTTCCATTTAAACATCATTTTCCAAACATTTGCCTACTTTATTGAGCTCACATACACAACATGTCTTATATCTATCCTCTTCTCTGTTGCATTTAGGACCATAACTCCAGGTCAGACCTCCATCAGCTCTTATCTTTAATATTTTGCAAAATGTTTTTTGTAAAGAGATGCCAAAATATTCTCAATTGGATGTAGCTCCAACAATAATCCTAAAATACTTAGGATGTTATTAGAAAAAGACAATATGAATCAATGTCACAAGATTTTGTCAGTAAATATTAGAACTTTAATTCCAGTTACAAAATGCTATTATTATTATATACTATAGATATTGAGGCTTTAGCCTACAAAGATTATGAAACTTTTGCCTTAGAAAGTAGTTTCTAGTCATTATATTCCAGCACATGGTAGTAAAGAATAGTAGGAGATGAGAAAGGATAAGACAAACACTTTTCAGCTCACAAATTCTACTGAACCAGAAGGTAGAGGATAAATGTGTCATTTTTACTTGATAAAAACATGGAGTTTGCTTGAGCAAGTGAGCAACAGAAGAACTGTATTTTATGAGTTATGAAGTGATAGTGTTATCTGTATTTTCTCTCAGTTTCTCTTGGAAGAAACTGAACAAAAGCCAAATCAAAATTTGAGTTACTTGTAAAATATTACCCAATACTACCCAAAACATAATTTACACTTTTGAAACATGTTTAGCAGGACTGATTCCATTTCAAACTTAGGAAAATAGTCTAGCTATCAGTGGAATGGGATTTTGGTACTACATTGGAATGAATGATATTTAACACAAAGATTAAAAGTGAGGGGTTTTTTATTTTTATTTTTTTTACCTTTTCCAATTCACATTTCAGGACGTTGCTTTCTTTTTCCACTTTATCAAATTTTTCTTTTAGTGAGTTATATGTCTTTTCTGTACTCTTTTGCATAGCTTCTCTTTCCTTTCCCCATTTTTCTTCTAGTTCTCTTTTAAGGTTTTTAATAGTCTCTTCTAGGAGAGCCTTTTGTATTGAGGACCAACAATTGTTTGGAGACTGTCTGCTATTAGTCTCTTCAGGCTTGAAAAGCTGTTCTCTTTCTGAGTAGAAACTATCAATTGTCCTTTTTATTTTCTTACTCATTTTGTTAAAACCTGTACGGTCTGCCTTCAGGGCCAGGAGGTTACCAGCTTCCTCTGCAGAGCAGTGAGAGGTGTATGGACTGGTAGCTGTCCTGCTAGCCGGCTGCAAAAAGCAGTGAGGTACTGGAATGCTCTGGGAAAGAGTTCCTCACCTGGAAGTAACTCAGGCCTGCAGGGCAGAGCTGGGAAAGTGCCCTGCAAAGAACCCCTGCTGTGTGAGATAATGACTGCCTTGGGGATAGACACAAAGCAGTGAGAGTTTCACTATCCCAAGCCAATCCTGCCCTGGGGCTTAGCAGTTGAGCACTGAATGATTTGCAGGGACCACAACTGTCTCTGCTCCTGGAAGCACAGTCCTGTTGGGAAAGTTCCGTTGCTCCAGGCTGCCCAGGCTATGCCCCCCTGCCTTGGAAAAAGAAAACGATTTCCTGAAATGTGAATTGGAAAAGGTAAAAACTCCCAAGAAGTGCAGGGAAACAGAATTTATGAATCTGAAAAAGAAAATAACTCACTAAAAAAAAATTAGTGAAATGGAAAAAATTCCATAGAGCAAAATGACTCATTTAAAAACTCAATCGGACATATAAAAAAAGAAGCAAAAAAAGCTAATGAAGAAAATAACACACTAAAAATCAGAACTCAACAAATAGAAATGACTGATTCATTGAGACAGGAAGAATCATTCAAGCAAAACCAAAAATATGAAAGATTGGGAAAAAATGTCAAATATTTACTTGAAAAAAAAAACAACAGACCTGGAAAACAGATCTAGAAGAGAAAACCTAAGGAAAATTATGATGAAAAAAAGAGCCTAGATACTATTTTATAGGAAATCATTAAAGAGAACTGCCCAGAAGTAATAGAACCGGAAGGTAAAATAGGCGTGGAAAGAATCCATTGAACACCTTCTGAAAAATACTCTAAAATAAAGACTCTGAGGAATATTGTGGCCAAACTTCAGAATTTTCAGACTAAAAAAAAAAAAAAATCCTACAAACAGCCAGGAAAAAACAGTTGAAATTCCAAGCTGCCACAATAAGGGTCACACAAGGTCTGGCTGCCTCAACATTAAAGGATCTAAGGGCTTGGAAGGGCCTGGAATTTGATACTCTGAAAGACCAAAGAACTTGGAATGCAGCCAAGAATAAATGACCCAGCAAAGCTGAGCATTTTTTCCATGGAAGAAGATGAATATTTAATGAAACAGAGGAATTCCATCTGTTTCTAAAGAAAAAATGCAGACTTAAACAAAAAATTTGATCTCCACCAACAGGACTCAAGACAAGTAGAAAAAGGTAAAAGGAACTATTGAGAACTGTATTTCTGTTGTGGATATACATAAAAATCACAAGTATAATTTGATTTTACTGATATAGCATGAAAAAGGGAAGTAGAAGTGGAAAGGGGATACTGCCAGAAAAAGGGGAAAGGGGAGATAAAAAGAGGGAAACTACATGTGTCGATGAGGCAAAGGAAACCTATCATATCTGAGGGAACTTAGAGAGGGGGAGGAACATCGTGTGAATCTTACTCTCATCAGAGTTGGCTCAAAGAGGAAATAATTGACACATTTGTTTTACACAGAATCTTCTCTCACCTCATTAAAAAGTGGGAGAGGAAAAGGGAAAAAGAAAAAGAGTAATAAGGAAAGGCTACAAGAAAGGAGAAGGGATTAAAAGGGAGGAGGGAGGAATACTAAACAGGGAAAGCTGGGTGACACAAGTGGGACCAATAAGTTTAATACTAAGGAAGGGGGAAGGAGGGCAAGAAAAAGAAAAGCATACTCTGGGGATATGAGGATGGCAGGAAATACAGAATTAGTAATTTTAACCAGAAATGTGAATGGGATGAACTCCCCCATAAAGAGGAGGCAGATAGCAGACTGGATCAAAAGTCAGAACCCTACAATATGTTGTTTACAGGAAACACATTTAAAATGGGGAGATACATGCTGAATAAAGGTAAAAGGCTGGAGCAGAATCTATTATGCTTCAGGTGAAGTCAAAAAAGCAGGGGTAGCCATCCTTATCTCAGATAAAGTAAAAGCAAAAATTGATCTAATTAAAAGAGATAAGGAAGGAAACTATATCTTGCTAAAAGGTACTATAGACAATGAAGCAATATCAATATTAAATATATATGCACCAAGTGGTATAGCATCTAGCTTCCTAAAGGAGAAGTTAAGAGAGTTATGAGAAGAAATAGACAGCAAAACTATAATAGCAAGAGACCTCAGTCTTGCACTCTCAGATTTAGATAAATCAAATCACAAAACAAATAAGAAAGAAATTAACGAGGTAAAGAGAATATTAGAAAAATTAGATATGATAGACCTCTGGAGAAAACTGAATGGTGACAGAAAGGAGGATATTTTCTTCTCAGCAGCTCATGGAACCTACACAAAAATTGACCATATATTAGGACATAAAGACCTCAAAATTAAATGCAGGAAGGCAGAAATAGTAAATGCTTTCTTTTCAGATCACAATGAAATAAAAACTACATTCAACAAAAAGTTAAGTGTAAATAAATCAAAAAGTAATTGGAAACTAAATAATCTCATCTTAAAGAATGATTGGGTGAAACAGCAAATTATTCACACAATTAATAACTTCACTCAAGATAATGACAATGGTGAGGCATCATACCAAAATTTGTGGGATGCATCCAAAGAGGTAATAAGGGGAAACTTTAAATCCTTAGAGGCTTACTTAAACAAAATAGAGAAAGAGAAGGTCAATGAATTGGGCTTGCACCTTAAAAAGCTAGAAAAAGACCAAATTAAAACCCCCCAATCAATTACTAAACTTGAAATTCTAAAATTAAAAGGAGAAATTAATAATATTGAAAGTAAAAAAAAAAAACTATTGAACTAATTAATAAAACTAAGAGTTGGTTCTATGAAAAAGCCAATAAAATAGATAAGCCTTTGGTAAATCTGATTAGAAAAAGGAGGGAAGAAAATGAAATTAGTAGTTTTAAAAATGAAAAGGGAGAACTTTTCACCAATGAAGAGGAAATTAAAGAAATAATAAGGGGTTATTTTGCCCAACTTTATGCCAATAAATTTGATAACCTAAGTGAAATGGATGACTACCTCCAAAAATATAGGCTTCCCATATTGTCAGAGGAGGAAGTAAATTGCTTAAATACCTCCATTTCAGAAAAAGAAATAGAACAAGCTATTAATCAACTCCCTAAAAAAAAAAAAAAAATCCCCAGGACCAGATGGATTTACATGTGAATTCTACCAAACATTCAAAGAACAATTAGTCCCAATGCTTTATAAACTATTTGAAAAAAATAGGGAATGAAGGAGTCTACCAAATTCCTTTTATGACACAGACATGGTACTGATACCTAAACCAGGTAGGTTGAAAACAGAGAAAGAAAATTATAGACCAATCTCCCTAATGAATATTGATGCTAAAATCTTAAATAAAATATTAGCAAAAAGACTACAGAAAATCATCCCCAGGATAATTTGCCATGATCAAGTAAGATTTATGGCAGGAATGCAGGGCTGGTTCAATATTAGGAAAACTATCAGCATAATTGGCCATATTAATAACCAATTTAACAAAAACCATATAATCATCTCAATAGATGCAGAAAAAGCATTTGATAAAATCCAACATCCATTCCTATTAAAAAACATTTGAGAGTATAGGAATAAATGGACTTTTCCTTAAAATAATCAGTAGTATTTATTTAAAACCAGTAGTAAGCATCATATCTAATGGGGACAAACTGCAACCATTCCCAGTAAGATCAGGAGTGATACAAGGTTGCCCACTATCACCATTACTATTTAATATTGTATTAGAAATGCTAGCTTTGGCAATAAGAGCTGAGAAAGAGATTAAATGAATAAGAATAGGCAAGGAGGAAACCAAATTATCACTCTTTGCTGATGATATGATGGTATACTTAGAGAAGCCCAGGGATTCTACTAAAATGTTATTAAAAATAATCCACAACTTTAGCAAAGTTGCTGGTTATAAAATAAACCCATATAAGTCATCAGCATTCTTATATATCACTAACAAAATCCAACAGTCAGAGTTACAAAGAGAAATGCCATTTAAAGTAACTACTGATAATATAAAATATTTAGGAATCTATCTGCCAAGGGGAAATCAGAAACTTTATGAGCAAAACTACAAAACACTTTCCACACAAATTAAGTCTGATCTAACCAACTGGAAAAATATTAAATGCTCTTGGATTGGGCGAGCAAATATAATAAAGATGACAATATTACCTAAAGTAATCTATTTATTTAGCGCTATATCACTCAGACTTCCCAAAAACTATTTTGATGACCTAAAAAAAAAAATAACAACAAAGTTCATATGGAAAAAACACAAGGTCAAGACTTTCAAGGGAATTAATGAAAAAAAAAATCAAATGAAGGTGGCCTAGCTGTGCCAGATCTAAAATTATATTATAAGGCAGCAGTTACTAAAACCATCTGGTATTGGCTAAGAAATAGACTCGTTGATCAATGGAATAGGTTAGGTTCAAAGGACAAAACAACCAATAACTTTAATTATCTAGTGTTTGACCAACCCAAAGACCCCAGTTTTTGGGATAAGAATGCATTATTTGAGAAAAATTGCTGGGAAAATTGGAAATTAGTATGGCAGAAACTAGGCATTGACCCACACTTAACACCGTACACCAAGTTAAGCTCAAAATGGGTTCATGATCTAGGCATAAAGAATGAGATCATAAATAAATTGGACGAGCATAGGATAGTTTACCTCTCAGACCTGTGGAAGAGGAAGGAATTTATGACCAAAGAAGAACTAGATATCTCTATTGACTACAAAATAGAAAATTTTTATTATATCAAATTGAAAAGTTTTTGTACAAACAAAACTAATGCAGGCAAGATTAGAAGGGAAACAATAAACTGGGAAAACATTTTTACAGTCAAAGTTTCTGATAAAGGACTCATTTCCAAAATATATAGAGAATTGACTGTAATTTATAAGAAATCAAGCCATTCTCCAATTGATAAATGGTCAAAGCATATAAACAGACAATTTTCAGATGATGAAATTGAAACTATTACCACTCATATGAAAGAGTATTCCAAATCACTATTGATCAGAGAAATGCAAATTAAGACAACTCTGAGATACCACTACACACCTGTCAGATTGGCCAGAATGACATGGAAAGATAACACCAAATGTTGGAGGGGATGTGGGAAAACAGGGACACTGATACATTGTTGGTGGAATTGTGAACACATCCAGACATTCTGGAGAGCAATTTGGAACTATGCCCAAAAAGTTATCAAACTGCATACTCTTTGATCCAGCAGTGTTTCTATTGGGCTTATACACCAAAGAGATACTAAAGAAGGGAAAGGGACCTGTATGTGCCAAAATGTTTGTGGCAGCCCTGCTTGTAGTGGCCAGAAGATGGAAAATGAATGGATGCCCATCAATTGGAGAATGGTTGAGTAAATTGTGATATATGAATGTTATGGAATATTATTATTCTGTAAGAAATGACCAGCAGGATGAAACAGAGAGGATTGGTGAGACTTACATGAACTGATGTTGAATGAAATGAGCAGAACCAGGAGATCATTATATACCTCAACAACGATACTGTATGAGGATGTATTCTGATGGAAGTGGATTTCTTCAACAAAGAGAAGATCTAACTTAGTTTCAATTGATCAAGGACTGACAGAAGCAGCTACACCCAAAGAAAGAACACTAGGAAATGAATGTAAACTGCTTGCATTTTTGTTCTTCTTCCTGGGTTATTTATACCTTCTAAATCCTATTCTCCCTGAGCAATAAGAGAACTGTTCGGTTCTGCACACATATATTGTATCCAAGGTCTATTGTAACCTATTTAACATGTATAGGACTGCTTGCCATCTGGGGGAGAGGGTGGAGAGAGGGAAGGGAAAAATTGGAACAGAAGTGAGTGCAAGGGATAATGTTGTAAAAAATTACCCTGGCATGGGTTCTGTCAATAAAAAATTATTTTAAAAAAAGTGAGGGGGGCATCATATACAATTTCACAGCAATTGACAAATACATGTGTTTAGGTTTTTTTTTTTTCCTTTGAGAAAGAGGGCTAAGAAATGTAAAGTACTTTAAAAATTAAATGAATTAAATGTAATTTATTGAATATTTTTATGCATTTAATGATACTATGTTAAAACTTAGAGATTAGACAAAGGAAGTGGGATTTCATTGGTAAAAAGGACTGTCAGGTGTGGAAATTCCCACTATCAATGCAGGAGATACATCTGTACCATAACTCTGTAATTTATTCTTCAGTAGTTACTAAGAGATGAAGTGTCTTTTCCAAGGTCACAGAATCGTTATATGTTAAAGGTCAGAACTGAACATAAGTCTGTCTGATGTCAAGGATAGTTTTCTATCTTTCTTTCCTCTTGGATACTTGATAATGTAAAGAATAAAGAAGGCTGAAGTGAAACCTCCCAAAGAGCTTATTTTTAAATAAATAATTGAATGTTTATGTATAAATGTATGAATATATATATATATGCATAGATGTTCGTACATGTACATCTATATATTCACTATCTTTATCTATCTATTTGGAAATATCAAAGATTTTTGTTTTCTTCAGTCATGAGAAAGCAAAACAAAAATATCCTTGAGAAGGTAAAAATTAAGCTGAGAATAGGGAACATCAAGTTGACTATTTTGCATGAATATCAGAGTGTTTGAAAATGGAGTGATATGAAATAAAAAATCTATCCCCATTCTTCTAGATGATATCCTTGTTGATAAGCATAGTCAAAAGTATTTCAGTCCAGACAGGTGAAAATCTATTTTATTTTAAGAGAACTGAAGAGGATGTCTTGTTCCCTGCATTCATAATGGTAGCAAATTATTTTAACTTTTTTTGCATTCTTCATAATATAGTCAAAGTATTTACTCTTATTCTGTAGACAGTCCTATTTGTTTATACTCATCCTTCCTTCTCTATAGAAGAACTTTTTTGATTAGGATTATTTCTTTAATCATAATCTAAGATATTAGAAAACAAAACTCTTTTTTTAATCCCCAGCTGTGGTTCTTACTATTTTAAACTTATTTGCATTACCCAAATAAGATTAGCTAAATATCAGAAAAATTCATTTCTTATCAAAGTGAAAGTCAATCCATTTCCTGAAGTTATGTACTAGATCTCAAATAATAATTTTTTTGTGATGTATGTGTATAAGAGAGTGAAGCAAAATACAATGAAAACAAAATTTCCTTTCAATGGCATATATCAAATATGTACATATATGTTACCATATGTGTATGGGTGTATAGGTGCATGTAGTATTGTGCATAGGGTATATGTATTGTGGTTTTCCATGCAACTGTTCTTATTCAAATCTTTCTGGCCAAATTTTCAAAAAAATCATTTAAACAGTTACTTATTTATTTATTTGTTTGTTTGTGTTTACTGATGATACTGATCCATTTTCTTCAGGCCATCTCAGTACATATATTTACAAGGCTATATGATGAAATACTTATAGTAGCTTTTCACCCTATCTCATTTTTTAAAGGTACAAACACCAAGCTGAATCAAGACCAGAGAAAGAATGAAAATAACAACATTGTTCCCTCCATCGATCAAAACTACAATTTTTATTGAATATGAAATTTGTAAAATATTGATGAGTTGAGACATCGAACCTGTTCTGAGTTATCTCACATGATAAGTATGACACCACAGAGAAAAAACACACATTGATTATTCCTTTCTAAGAGTAGTACTCAGATGATGGTGTCCTGAATAAACAATGTGGGTGGCTGGTTAGAACTCATGGGTTGTTCTATTTAAAAAAAGACTTTATGTGCAATTGTATATATCAAATTCTCATCTTTTCCTAGTGGTTTCCATACTTGTTGCTGGATTTTTTTTTGTTTGCAATCTGAATTTGTGACTCAATAGTATTGGATAAATATAAACATATTCTGCCTAACTTTTCCTGGTTTTCCCAAAAGAAAAGGCAAAATGAAAATGTTACAAGGGATCATTTCTACATTAGCAATGTGAAAAATAGGCAACAGAATCAAACCTTATTACAGTGGTAGTCCTGGGATTTACAATGGGATTTGGTAACAAATGATACTAACTTGGCTATTGTAAAATGCATTTTGCAGTAATCTTTGGTTTAGTGTGTTCTACTTTGCAAATGGGCCTAGAGACTTATGAAAAGCTGATGCCATGGAAACTACTGGAATCACCTTATTATGATAAGTACTCCTTGAATGAAACCAACAAAATAACTTTATTTTCAGCAAAATTACCATACTGACCCATAATACTCCATTAAAAAATGCCAATTGAACAACAATGAAAGTAATTACATAGAGAGATGTAGAAATTCGACTTATATAGGGTATTTTGTGGTCCATGATATTTTCAAGTGTTCAAAATAAATTTGATTCATATACTGTGTCTCTGGATGACTGAAGAGTTCTGTTAATAAACAAAGGAAGAATATCTTCAATGTGGATAGGGTTAATTTTGAATATAGCATCCAACAATAATCTGGGAAAATTAGTTAAAGGCATTTGGGGTTAAAAAGATAGAATAGTCCAGAGATTTTGATCAACTAACAATGTATGTTATATCTAGTGATTTGAGCTAGGTGGAACAGTACATAGCATGCTGATGCTGGAGTGAGGAAGATGAGTCTTCCTAAATTTAAATTAAACCTTAGACATTTCCTAGGTGTGTGACCCTGGGCAAGTCACTTAACATATTTGCCTTACTTTCTTAACTGTTAAATGAGTTGGAGAAGAAAATGGAAAACTGTTTCAGTATCTCTGTTAAGAAAATCCTATATAGGGGTCATGAAGACTCAGACAAGAATGAAATGATTCAAAGCAACAACAACAAAATATTTATTTACTTACATAGAGATGCACACAGATCATATATACATACATATATCCACATATATACCCATGTTTGTATGTTCACATTTCCTTTGCTATTGATACAGTTTTTATTCTAGAAAGCAATGGAAAAAATATGATTTCTAGATTATGGTTAAAAAAGGGGGATTAGAATCAATAAACAAGCATTTATTAAGTGTTTATGATCAAGCACTTGCTGAGCACTGGAGATACAAAGAAAAAACATGAAATATTTACAGATCTCAGTATTCTAAGATACATTCTACCAGGAGCAACCTGAACATATATACATATATAATAACAGAACATATACTATTAAAATCCTTTCATGGTTCAACTTCCTGAATATCCTGAAGGTAGAGTCCTAACATTGGGGAAGAGCACCCATTTAAATTGTCCTTCCAATTGCTCATTCAATTGTAAAACAGAGGGGATAATAGGTGCCCTTAGTTTTTAGGGTTATTCCAGTGATTCGATATAACACCTGAAATTATTTAAAAAAAAAGATACCTGAAAGTACATGTTTGTATCTAGAGGAGAGCATCTGTCTCCTGTTTAGGAGACTCAAAAAGTGTGAGGGTCAGTCTCTTACAGTTTCTTATTCAAATTCAATGTTGATTTCACTATGGAAGTTGATTTTTAGTTTCTCACAATTACAGGTCTTACCACCATGGGAGAACGAATGTTAAATTCAGCTCAGAGGCTTCCAACTCATCTATTCTGTCCACTGTCACTAGCTGGCAGATCATTGTAAAGACCACCCCCCGATGAACAGCATGTATACAAGATTGATAGCCAGCATGAATAAATCGAGATGCTGAGCAACACAATAGGAAAGCCTTTTTCTCTTCTACTCAAGCAACTGCTACAAGACCCTGAAGAGGTCTCAGTGTTACACATTCTCCTAAGGAATAAATGAAAAATTTAGGCTCACTTGACTAAAATTCACTCTTAACAATGAGTAACTGACAGCTATACAGCACTCGAAAGTTTGGCAGAATGATTTAGGTACATTGTCTCACTAATCCTTATGATTTCTGAATGGGGTAGGGTTTACCTAATGAGGTGTTGTTCTCATTTTACTGAGAAAGGAACTGAAACTTACTTGTAATTTGTTTAAGGTGACATAGATCTTAATTTTCAAAAGTA
This sequence comes from Dasyurus viverrinus, assembly GCA_020854095.1. Lineage (NCBI taxonomy): Eukaryota > Metazoa > Chordata > Mammalia > Dasyuromorphia > Dasyuridae > Dasyurus > Dasyurus viverrinus. Next base: position 421,841,512 of record CM036997.1, on the reverse strand, counting down.
GAAATTGAATCCGGGGCCCTCCTAATTTCAACCCATTAGAGTTGTATATTAGAGTAGTGAGTTGAAAGAAAGTTCATCACGAACACTTTGAGTGTTTGACAGCTTAACCCTCTGTAGAATCTGTGAGTCAAAATGAGATTTCTAAATCTCTATTCTTTTGACTTAACCTCCCCTCTTTGAGTTAATTGGGGAGATAGTGGATTAACTGTAAAAAAAAAAAAAAAAAAAAAAAAAAAAGACTTGGGAGTCTCCCTGACAAGACGAACCGAAGAACTATATGAATACAATTACAAAACACTTTTCACATAAATAAAATCAGATCCAAATTTACTCTGTGGATGATAACATTTCTCTTCTGACCACTTATTTTATTAATAAAACTACTATTGTTCCTTGGAATTAGTCGATTTCAAGAGTAGAAAGAGCCTTCTTTTCCAATTGAGTAAATTCTCTCTCTCTCTTTTTAATAGTTTTTTATTTACAAGTTATATGTATGGGTAATTTTACAGCATTGACAATTACCAAACTTTTTGTTCCAATTTTTCCCTTCCTTTCCCCCAGCCTCTCCCCCAGATGGCAGGATGACCAATAGATGTTAAATATATTAAAATATAAATTAAATACACAATAAGTATACATGACCAAGCTGTTATTTTGCTGTACAAAAAGAATTGGACTCTGAAATATTGTACAATTAACCTGTGAAGGAAATCCAAAATTTAGGCAGGCAAAAATATAGGGATTGGGAATTCAATATAATGGTTCTTAGTCATCTCCCAGAGTTCTTTCGCTGGACGTAGCTGGTTCATTTCATTACTGCTCCATTGGAACTGATTTGGTTCATCTCATCGCTGAGGATGTCCAGGTGCATCAGAATTGATTATCATATAGTATTGTTGTTGAAGTATATAATGATCTCTTGGCCCTGCTCATTTCACTCAGCATCAGTTTGTGTAAGTATCTCCAGGCTTTTCTGAAATCATCCTGTTGTTCATTTCTTACCGAACAATAATATTCCATAATATTCATATACCACAATTTATTCAGCCATTCTCCAATTGATGGACATCTATTCATTTTCCAGTTTCTGGCCATTACAAAGAGGGCTGCCACACACATTCTTGCACATAAAGGTCCCTTTCCCTTCTTTAATATCTCTTTGGGATATAAGCCTAGTAGTAATATTGCTGGATCAAAGGGTATGCACAGTTTGATAACTTTTTGAGCATCAATTGAGTCAATTCTCACAGTTAATGCTGGTAGTCTTATCTTCTATAAGCTTTTTAAGCAATTTTCCTAAAGTACAGGTTTAACAATGCCATTTTCTTTTTCAATAAACTTAAATAATTCTCTATCATCTCCAAGATCAATCGAATATATAATCCACTTTTTAGTAGCCAAAGTCTTTCATAACTTCCTCTTTTCAGTCTTACTAAAGTTATACCCTGACCACCAATGTATACTAAAATCTACTTGAATAAGATAAACTATCTCTTTGTTATAGACATTTTCACTGCCTGTATTTAATAGCTGGAATGTTCTCTCCCACTTTTCTCTATTTACTCTCTTTCTTTAAGTATCAGTTAAAAATCCCATATATTACAGGAAATCTTCTTAAATCATTCTTAATATAGTGTTTATTTTTTTTTGTTTATTCCCTCTTATGTATGCTATGAATCACCTGTTTGTTATAGTTCCCATTATATTGTGAACTTCTTCCTGGGAAGAACTAACCTTTTCCTTTCTTTTTATATTCAGAGTTTAAAGTATACTTAATAAATGCTTAATAAATGTATATGGACTGACCCATAAATCCTCAAAATTATGGATATTTGTGTGTGTGTGTGTGTTTAGTCCTCTGAAGTTCCCCCAAAGGAAAGATAGACTATTTATTTTGTATAAAATTGCATCTCACTGTTCATTTTCTTCTACCTTCTAGTGCTGTTACTTCTTTCTCAAGAGCTACTATTGCCCTTGAGATCTGCCGATAACATGTAATATTTGTTCTACTAATTCACAATCTTTCAATACTTTTAACTACTCTTAGCCATATCCTTCCATTTAGTTAGAGGCCTGGGACTGGACAAGTGATTGTGTACATTTTTTTTTCAAAATAAAGCCACTAGAGATAGCATTAGCATGTTTCAAACATTATAATTATTGATTTAAATGTCCTATGGTTTGCTCAATGGAGTAAGTCACTCTTCAAGTTACATAACATATATTTTTTTGCATTCTTCTTGCCTATTTTACTGGATATAAAACTTATGGAAAACTAATTTCTATGGACATAATTTTTTCCCCCACATGTAAAATAAGTCCAAGTAAACTAGAAGAACTTTGTAGGTTTTTTCTAACACTAACTTTGTGTTTCTGTGATCATCACATTGTTAAAACTTTTTAAAATGAAAGATATGTCATCAGACAATAAGGCTTAATTAATGTATGGTAATTTCTTATGTATTTCATAAATACCCATCTGAGTTATTATAAAGGAATATTATGACCTCTGAATCACATTTATCCATATTGTTTAGAAAAACATCCCAGTTGTTCCTTTAGTATATACAATTACAACATACAAATCAATCCCTTGGTATAGCCCTTGTGAAATAAAGCACATTGTTTCAGTGACAAGTTAAATAGAAGGTAACTGTATAGAGTAAAAGAAAAAAAAGATAGAAGAAAAAAAAACAAATTAAACCAATTCACCATGGAAGGAGAAAATCAATGCACTTTGTAGTAAACCAACTGAGTGACCAAAAGTGGTCAAGAAATGCTGATTAATTGTAAATGTATGACATGATCATAAACAGTAGGCTTGAAAACATGTCAAGAATAAATAAATGATATAATATATTAGAAATTATTATGTCATCTGCCAGTCACATGCCGGTAGTTGTGGATATTGTTGTTCTTATTATGATTACCATTCAATGATCTCAAGCCATTTGTTGCCATAGAGACTCATCTTTTTAGTACAAATATTCTTCCAGTGGAAATATGTTATTGAAAATCATGGAATAAAGTAATATCAAAAGAATACCAATTGCAGAATATCCAAAGGGATAGCTTTGCAATCTAATTCCAAAAGTGATGTGCATGATAGAAGAGACAGGAAAAATTCTATAAAGAATTAATTTAAAAATAAATTGGGGTAAATTATTCAAAGAGAATAATAATTAACAAGGCTATAATCATATACATCAAACATTATAGAACTAGAAGATAATTATTTATATATTAGATCAAGTGTTTTGGAAGATTCTAATAAAGAAATGCATACATAGATAAGAATCACATAGACAAAGAAATCACAAAAAAACATACTTGATATGATCATAGAACTTTCAAGGTATTATATATATATATATATTATATAGTATTATAATATATATATATATATATATATATATATATATATATATATATATATATATATATTATACAGTGTGAGCTACTCTGCCCTGACAGCAAACTAGTAGATCAACAAAGAAGCTATAAACATAGGGGGTAAAGACTATAACCCCAAAACACTAGAGTCTCTTGGGACCTGGCCACACACCCCCCCCCCCAGTGTAAATGGAGTGACTCGGCATGATCCATGCACAACCTCAGCTGCTGGTCCCAGTGCAGCTGCAGTCCAAGCACAGCCCTAGTAGCTGCCTTTCCACTGCTGCTGATTTCAGCACAACTGATAATCACAGCACAACCAGTGGCTGTCACACTGCCCCTTCACTGTCATTGCCTGTTATCTATAAAGGCAGCTTGGAAATTCCCCACTGCCCACATGAGCAGCCCATAGGTTTTTGTTTTTATTTTGTTTTGTTTCAAAATGAACAAAAAAGCAAAGCACACTCTAACTACTGATAGCTTCTATATAGAAAGAAAGCAAACTTCCAACCCTGAAGAGACTAAAAATAGTTTGTCTCTAGATCCAAAGGTGGATATGATCTGGTCCCCATCACACAAGGCTCTCATAGAAAAAATTAAGGAGGATATTAAAAGAGAGCTAGATGAAAAATGGGGAAAGGAAAGGAAAGCTTTGTAAGAGATCCAGGATAAGTCGTTAAAAGATAGAGTGGGTAAAGAAATCAACTCCCTGAAAAACAAAATTTGCAAAGTGGAAAAAATAAACAACTTCCAGGTAAACAGCATTTGTGAATTGGAAAAGGAACACAATTCCATGGAAAACAAAATGTGAGAATTGGAAAAAGAAAATATTTTTTTAAAAATTGGAGAAATGAAAAAAAAATCCATAAAACAAAATAACTCACTTAAAAAGTCAATTGGACAAATACGAAAAGAAATAAAAAAGTAAATAAAGAAAATAATTCATTAAAATCAGACTTGAACAAATGGAAATGATTAACTTTAGGAGAAACCAAGAAAATAGGAATATTTAGTTTTGATTTGGAATTAAAAAAAGGACTTTTGGAAGACAAAATAACTTTTTGTCTCCAAAAAACAATGGTATGGAAAAAATACTTTATACGAGAAGGAATGAGTAAAAAGAATGTTAGAGTTCAAAGAGGGGGGGATTTAGATATCTTGTAAGGAAAAAAATAAAAATAATATTAAAAAACTTATTACCATTTCTAAATATTTAAAAGTAGAATGGCAGTTTAGATTTTTATGTAGGTCTTCAAAAAAGGCCATAAACTTTTAAAAAAAGAAAGAGTATGAATTTTACTATATTTATTCTACTTATTCCAATCTCTGGCTTCTTCTCTCTTTGTTATAGTTTCTATCTTCTAAGAGAACTAAGGCTATCAAATACTGAGCCATTGGAGAATAAATTTATTTGGAGAGTTTGGTTTGTGAAACCCTGAACTACTTGCTATCTAACTTTGTAACTTTTTTTTTTATTTTAGCATGCACATGAAAAGACAAAATGAAAGAGTTTTAAAAGAAAAAAAAATCATTAAAAAGATTTTAAAAGAAAAAATCTGAAATAATAATAAAATGGCAGGATGATAAATGTGATAACATTATAAAATGCATTTTTGTGGCTACTAACAGTGAAAAATATACCCAGAATATTATATTTTCTTACTTTGTTTTCTTATATATTAGAAAATGTATTTTTCCTAGAGCTAAATGTATCATTGCCAGAATATTGATGGACTGATACATACAATATGTATTATGTACACTTTCATTAATTATTTAGCAATGCTGAATATAGGAAAAGAAGTTTCAGATTGTGGGATATTAACAAAAATGCAAAAGTTATTAGATGCTTTATCAACATTTTAGAGACATTTCATGAGAGTAAGACTCCCAAACAGATGATTATGCTACTCTCTAATCAAATTGCATTTATAATGGTTAAAGATGTTTTCTACAACTCTTATTCCTAATTTAAGGCAAATCATAATGATAGCAAAAACAAATGATAATAAGTCTTATAATAAGAATTTTTTTATTGTACCATTAGTAAGTGTTTGATTACATAGTGCAATTTGCCTCTTTGATTGAATGCTAGAGCAAATTTCTTTTAAAAATATTTTAAAAGCTTCATAAAGGTACCTTGATTTTCAGGAATTCTTATTTTTTTCTCTATTATAGGACATCTCAGGAATTCTTAATTATGTATTATATCCAATCCAAATTTCTCTCCCATTTTTCTCTGGCCTCTTGTTATTAATTATGATTAAATTTCTTTGGCAATTCTCCTGTAAATGGGAGAAAAAAGAAAGGTCATTTCTAACAGTAATCCATCTCTTTTACTTGAATGGTGGAACAAGGGTAATATACATTGATATTTTTATTAAAGATCCATTGAAAATTTCTGTTGGAAATAAACAGACTCTGCATTAGAGCTGTAAACAGGCACACATTTTTTTATTTAATAGCCTTTTATTTACAGGTTATATGTATGGGTAACTTTACAGCATTAACAATTGTCAAACCTCTTGTTCCAATTTTTCACCTTTTACCCCCCACCACCTCCCCCAGATGGCAGGATGACCAGTAGATGTTAAATATATTAAAATATAAATTAGATACACAATAAGTATACATGACCAAACTGTTATTTTGCTGTACAAAAAGAATCAGACTCTGAAATATTGTACAATTAGCTTGTGAAGGAAATCAAAAATGCAGGTGGGCACAAATACAGGGATTGGGAATTCAATGTAATGGTTTTTAGTCATCTCCCAGAGTTCTTTCTCTGGGCATAGCTGGTTCAGTTCATTACTGCTCCATTGGAAATGTTTTGGTTGGTCTCATTGTTGAGGATGGCCAGGTCCATCAGAACTGGTCATCATATAGCATTGTTGTTGAAGTATATAATGATCTCCTGGTCCTGCTCATTTCACTCAGCATCAGTTCATGCAAGTCTCCCCAGGTCTCTCTGAAATCATCCTGTTGGTCATTTCTTGCAGAATAACAATATTCCATAATATTCATATACCACAATTTATTCAGGCATTCTTCAACTGATGGCCATCCACTCAGTTTCCAGTTTCTAGCCACCACAAAGAGGGCTGCCACAAACATTCACAGGCACATATTTATTGCTTTGTAAAGTCTTTATTGTCCAAATTGTCGTAAGCTTTCAAATTAAAACGTACAATCCTTCCATCTGCTGGGATGAAAGACATTAGGATTAAAAAAATCCCAAAATATCTTCTCTGTCCATTCCTGCTCTATCCTTATGTCTCACCCCCTAGCAAGTACTTAAGGAGAATCAAAAGAAGAGGAAACCAAAAAGTATATAGTTGTTAAGATTACTTTTATTTAATTAAATTTAAAGTAAGAAAGGTGGTAACTTAATAGATATAAACTTCTTTTGGCAAGTTTGATGTACTGACACCATTCCAGACAATTTGAAGTAAAACAATTTTCTATATATGCATAGTATAATTCCTGGGTATGGTTCCAGTTTCAGAGTTTCAGAAATGTTCTAGATCACTCATCATTTACATTTTGGACTGGTAAATATACTTTTAATTTAGTGGAGAAGAATGCTCTCAAAACTAAAGAAGATGACAATGTGAAGCAAAATAAGAGTTTAACATAATATATTCAGATTTTAATTTGACTATTTTGCCTTTTCTCAGAATTTCAAACATACAGACTTAAAAACAAGTAGAGGATTCAAATTATTTTGCATGTTCAACAGATAAGAAAAATATCAGATAAGCAATTTTTAGGTTTGTCATTTTAAAAATGAATAAGCCATTCTCCAATTGAAAAATGGTCAAAGGATATGAACAGACAATTCTCAGACGAAGAAATTAAAACTATTTCTAGCCACATGAAAATATACTCCAAATAATTATTAATCAGAGAAATGCAAATTAACACAACTCTGAGATACCATTACACACCTGTCAGATTGGTAGAATGACAGGGAAAGATAATGTGTAATGTTGGAGGGGATGTGGGAAAACAGGGACACTAATACATTGCTGGCGGAATTGTGAATACATCGAGCCATTCTGGAGAGCAATTTGGAACTATGCTCAAAAGGTTATCAAACTGTGCACACCTTTTGATCCAGCAGTGTTTCTATTGGGCTTATACCCCAAAGAGATACTAAAAAAGGGAAAGGGACCCGTATGTGCCAAAACGTTTGTGGCAGCCCTGTTTTTAGTGGCTAGAAACTGGAAAATGAATGGATGCCCATCAATTGGGGAATGGTTGAGTAAACTGTGGTATATGAATGTTATGTAATATTATTGTTCTGTCAGAAATGACCAGCAGGATGAATACAGAGAGGATTGGTGAGACTTACATGAACTGATGCTAAGTGAAATGAGCAGAACCAGGAGATCATTATATACCTCAACAACAATACTGTTTGAGGATGTATTCTGATGGAAGTAGATTTCTTCAACAAAGAGAAGATCTAACTCAGTTTCAATTGATCAAGGATGGACAGAAGCAGCTACACCCAAAGAAAGAACACTGGTAATTGAATGTAAATTGCTTGCATTTTTGTTTTTCTTACCGGGTTATTTATACCTTCTGAATCCAATTCTCCCTGTGCAACAAGAGAACTGTTCGGTTCTGCACACATATATTGTATCTAGGATATACTGAGACATATTTAACATATATAGGACTGCTTGCCATCTAGGGGAGGGAGTGGAGGGAAGAAGGTGAAAAATCAGAACAGAAGTGAGTGCAAAGGATAATGTTGTAAAAAATTACCCTGGCATGGGTTCTGTAATAAAATAAAAAAAATTAAAAAATGAATATTAGTAAATAAATCTTGTTTTATAAACTTTATTTTGGTCACATCTTTCATTGATATGCAGTTTATATTTAGTTTTACTTTTTTTCTTTGTATACATATTGTTTCTTTCTGTTTATCAAAATATAAGCATGTAAGAGGAAAAGGACTATTTTCTTTTTTTCTTCTTTTTTGCCTTTGCCTTTGCATATCCAAGATCTAGCAAAGGGCTGACTTTGTATGTGTGTATATGCATGTTCATGTGTGGGTGTTTGTGCAGATTTATTAGATCTGTAATTTCATTGGTGACTGGAACGCATTAGTAACCATCAAATGCCACAAAAGCAATAATCTACTACTTAATATTTTGAGAGATAGAGTTCTTAAACTTTTTTTTTAATCTTATAGATCCTGTTGTAGGAAGAAGATGAAACTGATGGTCTCTTCACAGGAATCCTTTTAAAGTTATAAAATAAATATGTAATATTATGAAAAATACAGTTGTATTGAGTTACAATCTTTAAAATAATAACAGTTGGTGCAGCTAGTCGGTGCGGTAGATAGAGCACTAGCCCTGAATTCAGAAGGACTTGGGTTCAAATCTAGTTTCAGACACTTAACACTTCCTAGTTGTGTAACCCTGGGCAAGTCACTTAATCCCAATAGCATGAGGGGAAATATATAAAGTCCCAAGTTCACAGAAGCCCCTCTCCCCAATCTATACAAACACTACTTAAGGTTAAGTGTCTGTTGGCATTAGGATTTGGTTTAGAAACTTCAAGTAAAAACCACCATTCTTCTTTTTCTAATTATAATTTTTTATTTACAAGACATATGCATGGGTCATTTTTCAGCACTGACCCTAACAAAATCTTCTATTCCAACTTTTCCTCTCCTTCCCCCGCCCTCTTCCCCAGATGGCAGGTAGACCAATACGTGTTAAATATGCTAAAGTATATGTTAAATACAAGATATGTGTACATATCCATACAGTTATTTTGCTGCACAAGAAAAATCAGACTTAGAAATAAGGTAAAATTAATCTGAGAAAAATAAAAAATGCAAGTGGATAAAAATAGAGGGGTTGGAAATGCTATGTTGTGGTTCACACTCATTTCCTAGAATTCTTTCCCTGGGTATAGCTGGTTCTCTTCATTATTGAACAAATGGAACTGATTTGTTTCATCTCATTGTTGAAGAGAATCACTTTCATTAGAATTGATCATCATATAGTATTGTTGTGGGAGTATATATGATCTCCTGGTCCAGCTCATTTCACTCAGCATCAATTCATGTAAGTCTCTCTAGGACTTTCTGAAATCATCCTCTTGGCATTTTGTTACAGAACAATAATATTTCATAACATTTATATAACATATTTTATTCAGCCATTTTCCAATTGATGGGCATCCACTCAGTTTCCAGTTTCTGGCCACTACAAAGAGGGCTGCCACAAACATTTTGGTACATATAGGTCCCTTTCCCTTCTTTGAGATCTCTTTGGCATATAAGCCCAGCAATAACACTGCTGGATCAAAGGGTATGCACAGTTTGATAACTTTTGGGGCATAGTTCCAGTTTTCTAATATCTCCTCCAACATTCATCATTATCTTTTCTTGTCATCTTAACCAATCTGGCAGGTGTGTAGTAGCATCTCAGAGTAGTCTTAATTTGCACTTCTCTGATTAATAATGACTTGGAGAATTTTTTCATATGGCTAGAAATAGTTTCAATTTCTTTATCTGAAAAGTGTCTGTTCGTATCCTTTGACCATTTATCAATTGGAAAATGACTTGATTTTTTATAAATTAGAGTCAGTTCTCTATATATTTTGGAAATGAAACCTTCAACAGAACCTTTGACTATAAATATGTTTTACCAGTTTATTTTATCCCTTCTAATCTTGTCTGCATTTGTTTTGTTTGTACAAAAGCTTTTTAATTTGATATAATCAAAATCTTCTTTTTTGTGATCAATAATGATCTCTAGTTCTTCTTTGGTCACAAATTCCTTGTTCCTCCACAAGTTTGACAGGTAAACTATCCTATGTTCTTCTAAGTTATTTATAATCTCATTCTGTATGCCTAAATCATGAATCCATTTTGATCTTTGTGTATAGTGTTAAGTGTGGATCAATACCTAGTTTCTGTCATACTAACTTCCAATTTTCCCAGCAGTTTTTGTCAAATAGTGAATTCTTATGCCAAAAGCTGGGGTGTTTGGGTTTGTCAAACAATATATTATTAAAAATTATTGACTGTTTTGTCCTGTGAACCTAACCTATTCCATTGATTAACTACTCTATTTCTTAGCCAATACCAAATGGTTTTGGTGACTGCTGCTTTATAATATAGTTTTATATCTGGTACAGCTAGGCCACATTCATTTGATTTTTTTTCATTAATTCCCTTGAAAATCTTGACCTTTTGTTTTTCCATATAAACTTGTTATTTTTTCTAGGTCATTAAAATAGAAAAAAACACCATTTGTATGAAGTTGCCAAGAAAACTAAGAATGTAAGTGGCTTGCTGAGGTCACACAGTTAATATGTGCTACAGATAGGAATGAAACCCACGTTTTGAATATGAAGCTAATAGCTCATGCACAATAGATGTGCATGACCATGTAAACTCTGGACCAGACCATGGTGGCAGGAGGAATAGAAGATTAGAATCTAGTGAGTTTTCTAGAGCATTGAGAATACAAGAGATTTTCTAGGATCACATAGCTGGTTTGTACTAGAGGTAGGACTGGAATGCAGACCTTCCCAAATAGGAGAATGGCTAACATCTGGCATATAATAATTGTGCAACTCTGGAAAACTTCAGCCTCTGTGTCCACATTGCACTGCATCATTATTCCATCAAGAACTAAGAATTTAAAATTCCAATGGAACTGTGCATTTAGAACTTGTATACTATTTTACTTGGTGAATTCATTAGGTTCCACTGATTCAGTAACTAGATCTATGGAAATGATTCTCAGATCTATTTATCTGGCCCTAGCTTCTTTCTTGAATTCCTGTCCTAAGTCGACATTTTGATCTGGGGATCTTGTAAATACCTTAAATTCAACATGTACATAACTGAATTTAATAAATAGCTTTATCCCAAGCCTTGCTGTTTTCCTAATTTTGACACTATTCTTATGGGTAGCAATATTCTTTTAGTCACCCAGGCTCAAGACCAAAGCATTATCTACAATTTAATCAGTTAGCATGGTCTGTCAATTTTTATCTTTGTAATATCTCTTATTCTTTCCTCTGATACTTTCACCATTTTGGTGCATGCTCTCATCACTTCATTCCCAGGATTATTATTTCAATAGCCTTATAATAGTTTTGCCTGCCTCAAATTTTCCCCAGTTCAGCTGTTATAGTAACATTTCTAAAGAACTGGTACGACAATATCATTCCCTTATTCAATAACCACCAGAAATGCCTATTATTTCCATATTTAAACATATAATCCCCATTTACATTTTTTAAATATTTTAAAAAGCTGATTACTTCCAATCTTTCCAGACTTTTTATGCTTTCATGTGTTTGTTGTTCTTTACATTAGTCAATCCATCTCCTTACTCTGAACATTTTTGCCAACTGATCCACATGCATAGAGTCTTTTCCTTTCTTTCCACCTATGAGCTTTTGTAATTTCTTTAAAGATAACCGAAAGCCCAGCTTCTGCAAAAATTTACAGATCCTGCTGAATGCCATTTTATTCTGTATAAACCTGATTTTTATACAATCACATGTTCTCTTCCCAATTACCTTATCATATCTTTGAAATCAGAAACTGCTTTTGCTTAAAATTTAACACATTATCTAACAATAATAGGAGCTTAATGAATTCTTGTTGTGTTGATTTAGAAATTTTCTTTCCATGGAAAAACTAACAAGTAATATATATGCTTTAAAATAATTACTGGTTGAACTGACTTCTTAATTGGAAATATTTTTAATCATTTTCCCCAAAATAAACATCACAAGGAAATCCTCAAAAAATAAAAGCTAGAATTAAGATTAAAAACTATCCTATTCAATAATTCAACAAAGCACTGAAATACAACCATGCCATATTAATAAGGAAACATTAGGATTACTGGGTTATGGTTTTTATGTTCTTCTCTCAGTAGAAACAATAAATGCTCTACTCCCATGCCCTCAGCATGACATAATTTCCAGGAACAATATTAAAATGAATATGTTAAAGCAAACCTATAACAAATGGCTACCAAGGCACATTTACTACAAGGGAAAAACATGAAACAAAAACCATCAATTAGAAATTTGAAGTCTAAATACTACATTATGCCTTCATTCCATGCACAAAGTTTCATTATCTTCTCCAGTGGTTTAGAAGAAAATAATCAGAGGAGCTATAGGATACTCATAAAGGAGTTCCACTTATTGAACACCAGTCTCTATCTTCTTAATTATGTTAAAATATCAATCTGATTTGCAAACTTTTGGGGAAAAATGAAAAAAAGGGCTTCAGGGCCATTTTGATCTATAACTGCTAGAAATTTTTGAGATCAAAGATTTAAGACATTTATATACAAGCAAGCATGTGATCAGGGAATGATTACTTCTTAGAAAATAATGGATTCTATGATGTATTATATAGCCTCATCCTAGTCTTTTGTGGATGCACTTTGACATGTCTTGTCATTAGGAGCACATCAGGGGAGTGCTCCTAATAAAAATCAATCGTGGGTAGGTTTCCCTCAGTTTTTTTTCTTTACTCTTGAATTTTCACATAACAAACATATTTACTTGTTTCAATATTTCAAGGCATTTTGGATTTCTTATGACTACTACCTTCAATGGCAAAGCTAGAAACACACTTTGTTTTTGTAAGAATTGTTCTTCCCTTAAGTCCATGTACTTTTATAAATACATCAAAAAAATCCATCCATATGTTAGAAAATAGAGATTTTCCTCTAGATTTCAAAATTGTTAAAAAAAAATTGCTGATTGAATTCATTACATGCATCTCTCTACCATTTAACATAAATGCTAAGCATTAGTATAGTTAAAGTGCATAAATATTTATTAATCACCTTTCATGTGCAAAGCATTTTTCTGCATTCTTGACAGACATCAAGTTCACATGAGACCAAAAATCCTTGCCTATGGATTATATAGTGTCACAGGAAAATATAGCAACATACAAATAACTATTGTACAAAATGTATCTTTAACTATGAAGGGATATTTATGCAAAATGGTAAGAAAAGCTGAAAGAGAGACAGAGACTGAAACAAAGGCACAGAGAGACAGTGACAGAGAGAGAAAGAGAGAGAGAGAGAGAGAGAGAGAGAGAGAGAGAGAGAGAGAGAGAGACATAGCAAGATACAGAAATCCAAACACAGAGACAGATGTAGAGAGACAAAGACAAAGAGAGACAGATAAAGAAAAAAGACAATACAAATACAGAAACACAGATACAAAGCAGAGACATACAAAGGAAGTCTTTTATCTCATACAAGAAGAAATTGCTAAGCCTCTACTATAGTAAACTTAGCATAGAGAAATAATTGCCATATCAACTCCTCCTTACATCTGTTTGTTCTTGAGTATTTATTTCCCTTCAGGGACCAAACGAGAATGTGCATCCTCAAGTCTTTTCTCTCAAAACTGGGAATCAGAAGATAGGGCTCCCCCTTTTCATAAGATCTTTTCAACTCTGTACCCCATCCAGGTGAACACTTATTAGTCATATCCACAAATGAGAAGAAACATATGCAAATGGACAATATAATCATGGGCTACAAATGTAAGCAATTTTTAAAAATTTTTATTATTTGTGTATTGTTTGTGCAGGGAGAGGAAATACACATTTATTTTTCTTTTTTGTTTTGTTTTGTGAGGGTTTTGCTATTATTAATTTTTTTTATTTGGAACAGAAAAATCAAAGCAAAAGGCAAAATCCATAGAAGAAGAAAGAAAAAACAGTAAAAAGTGAACATAGCATGTGTTGATTTACATTTAATCTCCATAGTTCTTTTTCTGGGTACAGATGGAATTTTCCACCCAAAATCTAGTGGTATTTCTTTGGATCTATTGAGAAGAACAAATCTTTCATAGTTGATCATTCTACATTCTTGTTTTATTTTGTACAATATATTCCTTGTTCTGCTTGTTTTCCTCAGCAGCAGTCCATGTAAATCTTTGCGGGTATTTCTAATAAAATAATAATATTCCATGATCCTCTTTTACCACAACTTATTCAGCCATTGCCCAATTGATGAGCATAGAGATACCTATTTCAGTCTTAGGTGTATGAATAAATACATGGAATGAACTAATATAACATTAATGAGCAAAATGAGGATTACACATGAAAATATATATTGAATATTATAAAAATATAAAAATCTGAGCTGATATTACACTAAATATTAACATTCACTTATGTGTACAGTATTTAAATGATTGAAAAGAAAGTGGGTGTGAGAAAAGACTTCTGCTTTATTTGATTGTTTATTTGCTATAGGGAACACCTTGTAGAGGAAATTCCTGGTTCCAAAGCAGGTCTTAGTTTGGAGAGTTGCCTAGAACACCAATAAAGTAATGTAATTCCCTTTGCATTATACAGCCTAAGAATAGAACTTGAATGCAGGTTTTCCTGGTCCCAAGGGATAGTGGTTGGAGTGCTGACATTAAGATTTGAGTTCAAATCTTATCTTGACTTTATTATGGACAAGGGACTTAACCTCTATTTGCATCAATTTCCTCAAATGAAAAACAGGATAATAATAACATGGTTGATGTTAGATAAAATACAGTGGCTAACACATAATGGGGTTTATATAATTGCTTCTTCCTTTCTCTCCTTTTATTTATAGAAGGTGATAAACTATAGTCCATGGGTCAAGTTTAGTCCAATTGTTTTTTGCATGACTTGTAGAGTTACAAATGACTTTTATATTTTAAAATAAAATTTCATTAACAATATAAAATGTGTGGAGAACATCCCTAGCTCTGCAGGCCATACAAAAACAGGATGGCTTAATTTAACAACTCCTGCAGTCTGTGCTGCCTCTTGACAGCCTTTACTAGGTTGAGGCAGGAAATCTGACTTTTAGGCTTAGTTCTAACAGTGACAAATGGTATGAATTTTTCCAGTCAATTATCTCCTATATCCCCAGTTATCTTCACCTGTAAAATTAGGATTACACAATTTCTAAATTTCCTGCTAGCTCACCATTCTGTGATTTATGATACTGATTTCATGTAACTATTCTCTTTAAGCGCAGTAGCACTCATTTAATTTTTTTATCTTCCTTAGAATAATCCAATACAGTCAAATTTGAATAGGAGGATTTTAAAAGTTCTCAATAACCAGAACAAAGGGTTAGCTCAGAAAAGATTAGGTTTGTCAAAATAAATATAATTTTTTATATTTTAAATCCATAATTTAAGCACTGTTATCAGCAAAATATATTGATAATGTTAAATTATTTATATTATTTAAAATTTCACTTAATCTTTGTTAATAAATAATCAAATGTTTTACAATTGGTCATAGCTTTATTAGAGTCAGAAGTACTTTTTGAATCATAAAGTCCGATTCAATTATTTCTCAGATTTAAAAAAATAAAGTTAAAAAACAAGGTATGATTTTCCAACAGACATGGCAGAAACAGGATTAGGACATAGGTTTTCTTATTCTCAGTCCAATCATTGTTTCACCATTCACCTTATTCTTTGCCTATTTTAAAAAAGAAAACAAAACAAACAAATAAAAATCTCTACACAGACAATTTACACAATTTGAATTATTCTCTTTTTACAAATAAGGGAAATGAGATTTGGATATGTTAAGAATCCTTTAGTGGTTGAATAGCAAATCCAGGGCTTGAACAATTGCTCTCTAACTACCAATATAATATTCTTTCTACTATAATATATTCACCCTCTCATTCAGGAGAAACAACTAGGATGATGTTTTAAAACTTAAAAGGAAGGCAATTTATGTCACAACATTAAAAACTTTGTAATTAGAAGCTGTCCCCAAAATGGATTATATTGTCTTGTAATATAATGTAGCAATTACATTTCCAGTGCCTGGCAAGCCACCAGCAGGTCTTGGTGACAACTGAATTCGTGGAGGTAGTTTCCAAAGCTCTTGGGCAGCAGATAGTAATGAGGATGAGAAAATTGATCAGAGGAGATTACAGTATATACTTTGGTCATGTTGAAAGTATTAGCTAACACATGGTTCTGGGTTGTTGCAAATGCAACTAGGAGAAGGTCTAGTAGAAATGGGGACTCTGTACACAGTTCCAGGGTAGAAAAGAGTGCTTGTCAAGCACAGAGTAGTGCACAGGATATTCTTATCCTGTGACCACATTTCTCTTTAGCTTATAAAACCGGAAATCAAGAAAGAAAGGAAAGAAGGAAGGAAGAAAAGAGGGAATAAAAGAAAGAAAGAAAGAAAGAAAGAAAGAAAGAAAGAAAGAAAGAAAGAAAGAAAGAAAGAAAGAAAGAAAGAAAGAAAGAAAGAAAGAAAGAAAGAAAGAAAGAAAGAAAGAAAGAAAGAAAGAAAGAAAATATTGGTTTTGAGCCCAAAAAGAGTTCCTGGAGAATTTGAAATAAACTTTTTTTTTAAAAATCAAACTAGACAGGACCAGGAGATCATTATATACCTCAACAACAATACTATATGACGACCAGTTCTGATGGACCTGGCCATCCTCAGCAATGAGATCAACCAAATCATTTCCAATGGAGCAGTAATGAACTGAACCAGCTATGCCTAGAGAAAGAACTCTGGGTGATGACTAAAAACCATTACATTGAATTCCCAATCCCTATATTTATTCCCACCTGCATTTTTGATTTCCTTCACAAGCTAATTGTACAATATTTCAGAGTCTGATTCTTTTTGTACAGCAAAATAATGGTTTGGTCATATATACTTATTGTGTATATAATTTATATTTTAATACATTTAACATTTACTGGTCATCCTGCCATCTCGGGGAGTGGGTGGGGAGTAAGAGGTGAAAAATTGGAACAAGAGGTTCGTAATTGTTAATGCTGTAAAGTTAACCATGCATATAACCTGTAAATAAAAGGCTAATAAAAAAAATAAAAATCAAGCTAGAGATGTAAGGGAAAAGAAATGAGACTGGTGCAAGAGAATCATGAAAAAGTAAAAGCTTAGTAAAGTATTTTAAATCCAATAATGAAAAAATACATCTTAAATGAAATATAGGCTAAATGGTAAAAGAGACAATAAATAAATAAACAAACAAATAAATATCCAATCCACTGAAGAAAATGCTTTGAAAAATACAAATGCACATATAGAAAAATAAGGCATGAAAGCATATTAAAGAAAATAATTCTTTAACATGAGGCATTAAAAAAAACAAATCAAATCAAGTGAATTAACAATATAAAAATGAAACATTTCACTGGGAAACATTCTTATCTGGAAAATAGATCTATAAGAGGTCAATTATGAAGTTTTGAAACACCTGAAAATCATGATAAAATAAAAATAAGAGCTTAGACATCATCTTTCAAGAAATTGTCAATGAAATCTGTTCTGATAACTTAAACTAAAAGATAAAATAGAAACATCTTCCCAAAAGGGATCTTAATATCAAAACACCCAGGAATATGATGACCAAATTCCATAGCACTGGGGTCTTGGAGAAAACATCATGAGGTCATTAGAAATAAATAAGTAAAATATCATGGAATCATAGATAGGATAACGCAACATTTAGCAAACTTCTATGTAAAAGGACCTGAGGAATTAGAATAAGAATTCTGAAGAATAAAATAGCTAGGATTACAATGAAGAATCACTTGTCCAGCAAAACTGAGCATAATCCTTGTGGGGAGTATGGTGGAAATATTTAATGAAATACAAAACTTTCAACATTCTTACTGAAAAGAACAAAGCTCAATAGAAAATTTAAGTGTCATGTACAAGACACAGGATAATCATAAAAACGTAATCAGGAAAGAGAAATAATAAAGATTTCAATAAGGTTAAATTGTTTATATTTTATGTGGGAATATAGTAGTTGTAACTCCTCTAACAGCTTTATCATATCAGAAAAGTTAGAATGAGTATAAATAGTTGGGAGGCATAGATATTTGTTACTATGAAAGGTAGATATCCAAAAAATAAACCAAAAAAAATCAATTAAGAGACAAGAAAGGTGGCCAAAAGGGATGGAATAGGGTAAATTATGTCTTGTAAGAGTAGTACAAATGAGCTTTTACAATGGAAGGGAAATGGATGGTGGCAATAGACAATGTTAGAAACTTACTCTTATCAGAATTGACTAAAAGACTGAATTACAAACACATTCATTTGGATATAGAAATATATTTCACCTTCAGGAAAGTATGAAGGGAGGGGTTCTAGATAAGTGACACTGACAGAAGTGGAAAAAATATTAGGAGAGATGGTGGTTAGAAACAAACACATTAGAGGAAGGGCAGGGTGAAAAGAGAGAGAGTGAAAGAAAAAAAGAGAAAAATAAGATAGAAGGAAATCCATAGTAATCATAATTGTGAATATGAATGAAAATAATTCACTCATAAAATGAAAATTAATAACAATGATTTATGATTTAGTCAGAAAGGTTGATCTCACAATCAAATTAGAGGACTATAGAACTGTCCTGTCATGTTTATGGATGAAGGATTAATTTATGAACAAATGAGTTAGAGAACATTATAGGATATAAAATGAAAAACTTTGATTACATCAAATTAAAAGCACATACAAAACCAATGCAGCAAAAGTTAGAGGAGAAAAAAATTAAAACTGGAGAAAAACATTTACATAACTTTTCTTTGGTAAACATCTCATTTCTCAAATATGTGAAGAACTGAATCAGATTTATAAAAAATACAAGTATTTCATAATAATATTGACATATGGTCAAAGAATAAGAAAAGGAAATTTTCAGATTATGGAATCAAGGTTATTTGTAATAGATATCTATCTAAAATTTTCCCTAAATAATAATTGATTAGAGAAATGCAAATTAAGACATCTCTGAAATACTACCTCACATTTGACATATTTACTAATATGACAAAAAGTAAATACAGAAATATTTATAAAAAGTGTTTTTAGTGGAAAAGAATTGGAAATTGCTAGAATGACATCAATTGGAGAATGGCAGAACAAGTTGTGGCATATTATTGTGAAGGAATAGTCTTGTTCATTAAGAAATGAGAAGCAGATGGATTTCAAGAAACCTGGAATGTCTTAAATGAACTGATTTTTATTGAAGTGAATAAAACCAAGAAAATATTGCATGCAGTAATAGCAGTTTCTTTACATTATAACTAATATTGTTGTAAAGATAATCAATTGTGAAAGGCTTAGCAAAGCAATGATCTAAGAGAATTCCAAAAGTATCATGATAAAGAATAGTGCCCACTTCAAGAGAAAAAATTATGAATCTTTGTCCATAAATATTGAAGAATACTTTTTAACTTTCCTAAAGTTATTTTGGTCACTTTTTCCCCACAACATCAATAATATGGAAATATTATTTGCATGATTACATATTTTTAAACTATATCATTGCCTTTTCAATGATAGTGGAGAGAAAAGGGAAAGGGAGATTTAAAACCCAAATTTTCAAAATAATGAATAGAAAATTGTTTTTACATGTAATTAGAAAAATATAAAATAAAATTCAAGGAGTTCCTTTTTTCAATAGTGTTTATGTGAAAATTATATGGTTATAAAAAGTTAGATATTATGATAATAATTAATTATGAGTATCATTAACTCTGGTCACAGAAAGACAATCTGTTTATTAAATTAAAATTTGCCTGATGATCTAAATAGGCCTTGTAGTATATGATAAAGTAATTTAGTCAAGTGCAAAATGTACTTGATCTGGAAACATGAGAGATGGGGATGTGAAGCCTCGCTATGCAATGTATTGTTTTTATGACAATGTGAAGGGTTTTGTTTTGTTTTGTTTTTTGGTTCCCTATACACCAGTTTTGTGAATTTCACTGAGTATAATGCAGCGTTATTGTAGGTTTCAAATGAAATTATTCATTCAAAACATGTGTTATTATTTCACTGAATTAATAACAAATATTTGCTACAGTCTACTTTGTAAACAAGAAGATTTTTGAATTAAAGATCTTATGAATCTAGTGTAGGTAGGAAATAGAAAAGGCATGAAGGAACCTCAAATGTTTATTTTTTATCTTTTCCTTGAAAAAAATTAAAAAGCATCAAGTGAACAGAATATATTTAAATTCTGACTTTCTTCAAGTATCTAAATGCACTAAAGTTGGATGCTGGGTCTGGAATCATGAAAACCTGAATTCAAGTTGGAGCTAAAACTCTTACTAGCCATTTGACCCTGGAAAAGTAATTTTACCTCTGTCAATCTCAATTTCCTTATGTGCAAAAAGGATAACAACAACAACAAAAACTTTCTCCAGAGGAATTGTGAGCATCAAGTGAAACAATATTGCTAAAGTGATTCAAAAACCTTAAAATTTCAAATAAATGATAGCTATTACTGCTAAATATTTAAATATAGGAATATTGCCTTTTTCCATCCAATTTCTATTGTAAATATTGTAAAAAACATCAAGAATACCAGATGACTTTTGTGAGTCTCTCATAACTGAGTGTTTCTGTTTGTGTCAATTTTTCTTAGTCTTAGAATGGTAGCATTAATATCAACAATTTTTACTAATATATGCATAATATGTTGCTTTTCAATCATTTGAGGAATATTCATAAGAAATTCATAAAAGTTTTTGTATATTTCCAACCATATTCAGACTTCTTTCTCACAAGGAATTGCAATGTATGTTATGACAGATTTTTTTTTCAGACACTCAGAAATATTATCAAAAGCATTTAGAGGTATCTGAAGATGGGATTTGATCTAGTCTGCATATGGCTCCAGACATAGATAGGAAATATATCCTTAAAAGAAAACCTAAAATAAAGCTATACAACCCACATATAAATA